>OX422217.1:414228542-414828542 GCA_949130495.1 Sambucus nigra | reverse complement strand
TTAAATCTAATTAATTACCTAACATTTAATTAAGCTAGTGTCAAAACATTTCCCAATTTAATTTGAAACCAATTAATTCAATTTCTGAACATTGAATTATAAACTACACACAAGAAATGAATACTGATTGAATTAAATACTGAATAATTAAGACTGGATAAAACCTTCCAGTTCAAAGTCACAAACAAAACCAAAATAAATATTCAATCCAACAGAAAAGAACTACAAAGGAACTGAGTACAATCCCGCTAATGAGGATGGGAGACACATGCCCGAACTGGAGTATCTGAAATAGGAACTGAATAAAATGAGAGAAGCGTCTAATCTCAATGACCCACAACTTCCACAATAGCTGCAGCTCGGCAAACCATCCAAGTATCTAGAATCGGTGTCCTTGTGGCTAGGCACCTGTACTAATACATATATATATATAGCAAAAGAGAGGAGAAATACAAGAAACGGGTCAGAGCCCGAGGTGTAAAAATGATTTAGCAAGTATTTAAAACTGGTTCTTAAAATAAGTCTTATACGCATGTTAGTTATCGAACTCTCACATGAGTTTATCACCACTCATCTATTATGCACGCCTAATGTACATCTAATCTCTCCCTAGTTATACCTCCCAGTCTAACTAGTCAGAAACCATACTAATACTAACTATGCTCACTAGTAGTATTCCCGTATCGCCCATACAATACGCTATTCAGATTGTTTATCTCACATACTAAGTTTTATTATTCACCGTTTGAATGGTTAATCTTTTATCCACTAAGATTATTTTATTTCTCATTTCCATTCATCTACTAGTTTCACAAAGTAGAAAGTTACCCAAGTATACTTATACATATATATAGTCTCATCATCCCTATATATATACACTAATCCTGCACCCTTAGGTTCAGACCACTTAGTGCAATGTAATGATTATTATTATTACCAAGTCTACTAATTTCACACATTAGAAATATTCACGAGTTCATATATATATATATATATATATATATATATATTCACATCATCCCTATACATATATATATACTAATCCTGCACCCCCGGGCTAAGACCCATTAGTGCACCTTTCAAGAATAATCCAGCACCCCCAGGTTATTACCCATTAGTGCGCCTATCAAGAGAATCCTGCATCCCCGGGTTATCACCCATTAATGCACCTATCAATAATTTCTTACATCCCCAGGTTAGCACCCATTAATGCACTTATCAATAATAATTCAGCACCCCCGGGTTATCACCCATTAGTGCGCCTAACAATAATCATCCTTGTAGCCCCCGGGTTATCACCCATTAGTACACTTAACAATAGAGTTTCTGTACCCCCGAGTTATCACTCATTAGTGCGCTTAACTATAAGATTATTGCACCCCCGGGTTATCATCCATTAGTGCTCTTACAATAATATCACCTAATAGGCATACACACATCCTATTATAATTTATAGGTATTTCTCCAACCTACATATATACTCCTCATACGTATTTTAACCTCATCACTACGTATAGTATAAATATTTAGATTACTATCTCTCTCGTAATCTCCAAGGTTCATTCTCTCTATACTGAAATAATTAAAGTATTCATTCTCACATACTTTTCCCGAAATTCTGTCTTATTTGAATTTACTATTTGGTAGTTTCTCTCACTCCAATAATCTCTAGACCCAATATTTATATCAAATTAAACTTCTAGACTTCAACTAACTATACATTACATTTTAACCCCTATATTTCCTTAAAATTATTAGTTTAAAACTCCTCGACCTTCTTATTATTTAATCATATTACTTGTCAGACCTCCGAATTCTATACACACTCCACTTCCATCTATACATATAATTAACATATTTGTGCTAATTCCATTGTCCTCCAGATGGACCAGGAAAAAGTGGATAGTCTCTCTTCCCTTTTGTGACACACACGAATCACGTGTTTGCATACTGTTTGGACGGCGACTAAGCTAGATGGGAGTAAGGAGTGGCACTTTACAATTACCTACTTTATATTTTGTGTTGAAAATAAAATGTAACTCACTCTTGTGGTGGTAGTACCCTATATGTGATGTTTTTTAATGAATAAAGCTAGGTTTTTCATCTTAACTTCAATTCGTTGCTTTATGTGTACTTTCTTGTACAATCATACCAAAAAGCAGGATGTGATAAGTTGGTATCAGAGCATGTTTAAAATTAACACTATGCCGAGTTAGATTCATATACGGGGAAATTTATATAGTATATTAGTTATTTTATATTTTCGTAACTTCTTTATCAATATTATATAATAAATTCCGTTTTGAAGCATGAACACGTGGGACTCTTTTTTATTTAGTTTGAATATCTTTCCTAACAACCGTTGGGTAATTACTGTTAGAGAAAAATAATTTGCACGACTCAGAGAAATGATTCGTACTATTGATGAGTGTTGGGTAGATTCGAGTAGTGACATGAACCGATTAGTGTTAATAAATAGAGTCTCAGGAGAGGTACAAGTGATGTGAAAAATAAGTGATTATGTGGATGATCTAGTTGTACTCCAAGAATCAATCAATCTTGCTTTAGCCAATGCACAACCATCTCCATCACTTTATTTCGAGGCTACATCGAATGGTGAACTTATCATTGGACTTTCTTTAGATTTAAGTGATTCTATCGACGATGATCCATCTGAACCTGATGAGTTTTCTGTAGTTCCAGATTTTGATTCTTTAGAAATTGATGTTGTTGTTCCCGCTTAGAATAATCCAAAAACAAGAAAGAAAAATGCCCTTCCTAATGTAACATAATGAATAAAGTAATATATATAGTGTGCCAAACTACTATCTTAGGACGTTGACCAACTCTGACTTATGTAGAATAGGTAATATTGTAAAATACTACTCTATTGTAACATATATCTATATCCTTTTGTATAATATAACTAGGCTTGTGATATATTCTTTTTTTAAGAAATGTTATTGTATATTTTTGTGGCTATTATATCAAATTTTAAGATGGTTAGGACTCGAATTCCCTCCACCGTAACTCAGACTGTACAGACCCACAATGAAGGAATAATGCGATTCCTTTAAGAATTGACTTCCCTAGCCCGACAATAATAAATTCCTCACCCAGCTCCAGAGGAAATCTCAGATGAGAACCGTAGAATAAATGCTCTCAAAGAATTTTTGAGACAATGACCTCCTTCATTTCTTGAAAAGACAGGTGCGAGTGAAGTTGAGAAACGGATGCGTCAGATTGTGAAAATTCTTAACGGAGTAGGGATAGTTGCCAATATTCGGGTAATTCTAGATACCTATATATTCTAAGGTGAAGTTATTTTCTAGTGGCAAACTGTGTCTCGTAATCATAATGTTGTTATGTTAATTTGGGGGCAATTTGAAGAAATCTTATTTACAAAGTATTTTTTTGAAATTGAATGAGATCAATGAACTGTAGATTTCTTAAGGTTATAACAAGTAAATCCGTAGCTCAGTATGAAGCCAAGTTTATCGAGTTGTCCCATTATGCCATTGAGTATGTGGATACCGAGATGAGAAATACATGCAGTCTAAAAGAGGACTACATCCGAGAATCAAGACTTTTATTGCCCCTTTGCAAATCCGAGATTGCTCTCAATAATCGACGTTACAACCATTGTTGAACAAAATTCTTCCAGTGTTGTACAATCCCTCATCCCGTTACTAAAAATAATCATGTTGTTAGGACTTTACCTCAATCTCAACCCCAGCTTTATCCAAATTCAAGTGGACATGTTTGTTCTTAAATTCGCCAACCAATTGGTTCGTTGTCATGAATGTCAAGAATTAGGACATATTCGCGTGCAATGTCCTAAGTTGAAACCTCCTCCAATACGCTACCAGTTAGGTAATCTTTCGAGAATTTAAAATTCCCTTCCTATCCAAAACCAACCTAAGCCAAATATTGTCAAGAAAATTGTACCCATCGTTCATCGTGGAAATAATTGTGCTATACCGCCTATATGAAACGCACACGATGTGATAGATGGTACAATACTTTCGATAACCTTCCTGCTCGTATTTTATTTGATTCTGGTTCAACACATTCATTTATAAGTCTTAAACTAGCTTAATTTTTACAACTATTTCCTACATCTTTAATTGTTCCATTAGAAATAGAATTACCTACGGGTGAAATCAATACACCTACCTAAGGGTATGAAAATTATAAAATTTAGCTAGGTTTAGGTATGATCTTTATAAATTTGATAATTTTTTTATTATTTTTGCGGTTTCGATATTATTATCTGGATAAATGTTTTATCAAGATATCACGCTTATATCAATTGTCATGCAAATAAAATTTATATTCGAAACCAAGACAATTGTTCCTTTGTATTTCAAGGATCAAGTCATTCTGAGCCATCAACCTCCCAAATTTAAAATTCCTCTTCCTTAATTTCTTGAATTTTGAAATAATTCGAAGATGTTTTTTCAAAAGAATTATCGAGAATACCCCCTTCCTGAGAAATAAAATTTAGTATAAATCTTTATCCCAATACTTTCCCTATTTCGATACCTCCGTATCGAATGGCTCGTTTAAAACCTTGAGAACTATGTTTATAACTAAATGATATCCTTGAAAAGGGTTTTATTCGCTTTAATTCATCACCTTGAGGAGCTCCCATATTATTTGTCGAGAAATAAGATTGAGGCTTTAGGTTTTCATAGATTATCGTAAGCTAAACTCAGTAACTATTAAGAATAAATATCCTCTACCTAGAATCAAAGATTTACTCGATCAACTTCGAGGAGCGGGAGTTTTTTCATAAAATAAACTTATGATCTAATTACCATCAATTGCGAGTAAGAGATGAAAATAGTCCAAAAATGACTTTTCAAACTCTTTATGGACATTTTAAATTTATCGTAATGTCTTTTGGATTAACCAATGCTCCCGCAACTTTTATGGACCTTATGCACATAATCTTTAGACCTTTTCTTGATCAATTTGTTATCATACTCATTGAAGATATTCTTCTTTATTCCCAGAACCAGGTACAGCATGCCCAACATTTAGAGACAATATTAGGCTCTTTAAGAAACACAGGTTATATGCTAAAAAGAGCAAATGTGATTTCTTAATGAAAGAAGTAAAATTCTTAGGACATGTGATTCTTAAAAATGGAATCCAATTAGACCCCCCTAAAATTTCAGCCATTTTAGAATGGAAAAATCCTACTAATGTCACCAAAGTAAAATGTTTTCTAGGGTTAGTAGGTTATTATCATCGCTTTGTGGAAGGATTTTCTCGCATTTCTCTTCCCTTCTTAAGATAACTAGGAAGGAAGTACCATTTGCATGGACTACTAATGTGATTAATCATTCCAAAATTTGGAAGACAAATTAACTACTGCTCCTTCCCTAACTATTCTTTCTAATGATGTAGGATATAATACATATACCAAAGCCTCGTTGCAAGGTTTAAGAGTGTTTTAATGCAAAGAGGGAGAGTAGTAGAGTATGGATTACGACAACTCAAAACCCATGAGTGTAATTACCCTGTCCATGACCTTGAGTTAATAGTTGTAGTTTTGGCATTAAAGATCTGTCGTTGTTACCTTTATGGTGAAGAATTCCAAGTCATTTTCGATCACAAAAGCTTAAAATATACCTTTATTTAAAAAGATTTAAATCTAAGACAACGACATTGGATGGAGTTTTTTGAAGATTAACGGTTCAAATTAGACTACCAACCAGGAAAAGGTAATGTGGCAGCCAAAGCTTTAAGTCGTAATCCCATTGAAAGACTTGAACTTTGATATCTTATGACATTGATGCTACCATAGAGCAATATGATCTTCAATTGATACTGCCTTTCTCAATATTTTCCAATATGGTTGCATATCCAGATCTGTGAAAGAAAATCTCAGCACAACAGTCCCAAAATACTTTTCCACAACACGTTCAGTATAAAAACCATGATTTCTCATATGATAAGGAAATAGGCTTACGATATAGAAATAGATTGTATGTGCTTGAGAATTCATCTCTTCGAGAAGAACTATTATAGGAAACCCATTGTTCTAAGTTTATGATTTACCACGTAAGCTCCAAGACGTATCACATATTACAGAAAGAGTATTGGTGGCCCAATATGAGAAATGATACTAAGAGTTTTGTAAGAAGGCGTCTTACTTGTCAATAAGCAAAGATAGAACATTAGCATCGCCGTGGACTTCTCCAACCCTTACCATTTCCATAATGGAAATGGGATCATATCACAATGAATTTTGTTAGTGGGATACCTCGTACATCTCAACGATATAATTCCATTTGGGTAATAGTAGATCGAATTACCAAATATGCCCATTTTCTACAAGTAAAATCCATCGATTCTTTTCAAAAGCTCAGTAAACTCTATATTCGAGAAGGTTTTTTTTATTACATGGAATTCCTCTATCCATTGTGTCAGATAGAGACTCTCATTTTGTAAGAAAGTTTTACAAGCACCTCTGACTTCAATGATACTAATCTTCATTTGAGTACGACATTCCACCCTCAAACAGACGGACAATCTGACGTACAATTCAAACATTACAAGATATGTTACGAGATTGTGCGGTAGATATGCCTAATAATTGGAATGAACACTTATCCATTGTTGAGTTTTTTTATAACAATAGTTACGAGTCAAGTATTAAAACCTACCCATTTTAAGCCTTGTATAGAAGACCATACTGTTCACCTGCATGTTGGACGGAGTCTGAAAGCAGTAAGCAATTTGGTCCCAAAAAAATTTGAGAAACCACTAAGAAAATGGGATAAATTAGAGAGAGATTGAAGATAGCTCTAGATCGTCAAAAAAGTTATGCAGACCAATGCTGAAAGCCCCTATAATTTCAAGTTTGTGACTAAGTATTCCTGAAAGTTTATCCTCAAAAAGGGATTTTACGTTTTAGAAAGAAAGGGAAGTTAACCCCCGAAGATATTGGACCTTTCATTATTTCTAAACGTATTAGCTCTGTAGCCTACCAGTTAGATCCAGTGGAATTATCCAATATTCATAACGCATTCCATGTATCCCATTTACGCTAGTATATTCTTGATCCCTCCCATGTCATTACATGGCAAACAATTTATGTTCAATCTAAACACGAATCTGAAGAATGCCCTATTTATATTTTGGATCGCCGGGTAAAACTTTTCTGGAATAATGAAGTACCCTCAATTAAAGTAGTTTGGGAACATCGAATTAGCAAGAAACAACATGAGAACCAGAACAAGATATGAAAGACCGATATCGTGATCTTTTCAAAGGTAAAATTTGAGGATAATTTTTTTAGGTAGGTAGACTGTAACATCCATACTTTCGAATTAGGCAGACTGTAACATTCGTACTTTCGAATCAAGTTAATTGATAACCTTATTCCCCTACAATTCCTATTTTACCCCTCATAGAATATGCAAATTCAAAAGCATCATAATAAAGATAAAACTACCTTATAAAACCTATAACCTTACTAAATTATCCAGGTACCCCTTGAAGTTTTAACATTTATAACATGACCCCTGAACTTTTTAGACAAGCATGACTTGACCTATAAGCACCCCCTAGATCCAAACTTTATATCAATTTAAACCTCTAGACTTCAACTAACTGTAAATTATATTTTCAGCCCCTATATTTCCTAAAAATTATAGAAATTCCCCTAAAACTTACCAAAATACCCTATTTTGAACCAAATAAGTATATACACTTCCAACCAAGGACTAAAAACTAAAGAACCAACATTTTCACATTTTACCCTCACCACATTAGCCTCGACATAAGTAGTAGAGTCTACAAACATATGGACACATTATTGAAGCACCTTATACCTTTGACTTACTTAAGTCTATATTGTATAAGTGTTCAACTAATTTGGAAATAATGACAAAATTTGTTGTCGAACATAGAATCCAAAGAACCTCAGAATTATTCACTCTCTAATCCTCTTCAATGATCCAAATAAGGTATAAATTGAATCACACTACACACATTAGAAGTGCATACATGTGTATATATTGCTCATAATTGATTGTGTGTTAAATTCCCCTTAAAATGTTGTTTTAATAATTTTTGGGGAATTTTTAAACATTTTTAAAATAATCTTTTCTTAAATAAAAGTGTGTTTATAAACTTTGTGGGGTTAAAATGCTATTATGAAAAATCAGTTTTTCATTAAAATGTTTGATTGGGTAGAATATCAATGCGCCAGAGACTTTAGGGTGTTGCATGTAATTATTTTAGGACGCGCGTTTGCCAGCCAATAGAATGCCAACACTTGTCATGTTCCTGTTATCTCATTTTGTGTTTGTTTTGTGAGAGAACTGCCTGGTGTATTGTGGATTGTTAGATCAAACGTTATCTATGGCCTGCATGTGTTTATAGTCTATCCATGTGCTATCACTATGGACCAATCACCTTCATTTTAACCACCGCTATTTTACCACCCTTGGATCAAGTCAATATAAGGAAGAATGAATCTCAACCGTTGATTTCTATCAGCGATCCAGAACCTTCCTTGGCTCCTATATAAACCCTCTCATTCTCAGCCTTTAGAGACTTTTGGCAGTCGTCCAAATTGAGAGAAAAAAAGAGAGAAGAGAGAAGTGAGAGAGAAGAGAGAAAAGAAAAGAGAGAAGAGAGAGAAAGGGAAATTGTGTTAGAGAAACCCTAACCCTAACCCTAAACAACTTCAAACCATCTTCAAACCTTCGTATATTCAAAACCCCAAACACAACCTTGAGTGTTTGAGAGAGAGAGAGAGATTGGTGTTACTGGTTTGATCGTTTGTAGCTGTAACCTCTTGATCTGTGATCTTGTTACCAACTTAGACATTTTTGGTGAGATCTGTATTTCTTTATCATAGAAATCTTAGATATACACTTTGCATATCACATATCACTAGATCTGCATATTTGTTTCTCGTTTTAAGAAAATCTTTGCTGATTTAGATCTGTAAATATTTTATGTTTTTTTGTTCTTATGAAACTAAACCTTGACCTAGTTGGATTCTCACTTGGAGATTTTCGATCTCGAAAATATTTTTAAAAACTGAGATTGATTAAGATCTTGACCGATTTTGAAGCAAGATATCCGTGGAATCTGGGATAGATTAAAAGGTCAAAAAGGTTTCAAGTTCTGTAAGAAAGAAAGAAAAGAAAATCACAATATATAGTCTTTATATGTAATTTTCTAGGACTGTCTTTACAAACTAAGTGTGTGTGAGTTCATGCATGTGTTTAGAAATCACATCACAAACACTTGACACACTACCACACTGAAAGTGTTGAGAATAAGATCAAAGATTATTGAGTCGACGCAAGGAAAGCTAAAGCAAAGGGGAAGTTATCAAACTGGAAGAACATCATCAACAATCAGATCTACAAGAAGTTAGAAGGACACCAAGTGGGGTATATTCCTAAACTTAGAATAGGTTGAGTTGTGTGCATGTATGTTGTATTATTTGTAACTACTATTTGTTTTTAGTGGATTTTTTACTTTCGTGACTTAGAAGTCATCGTGGATGTTTCCTCTATTGGGAGAGGTTTCACCACGTTAAAAATAGTGTGTTCTGATTATCTTCATCTCCTCATCTCATTCTATAGTGTGCTGATATTTTGAAACTATCTTAGTTTTGAAACTGATTACAAAGTCTTGGTTATTCTCGTACATAAGTTTTTGTAAACACATCTTGTTGTTTATCATTTTTATTTTCAAAAGAAAAGGGTTTCTTCAACAAACATCTTGGAGTTGCTTATACAGTTTAATCATTGTATTAAACGGCATTAGCAACGTTTTTCAATTGGTATCAAAGCCCTGTGAACTTTTATTTCAAAAAGGATCTTGTGTTTCTGAAATCGTTTTCTGAAAATCTTAACTATGGATGAGAAGAATGAAAGGTTTGGTAATCAGTCCAGACCTCCACTCTTTGATGGAAACAACTTTGCTTACTGGAAAGTAAGAATGGTTGCCTTTATCCAAGGGACTTTAGGAGATGATGTCTGGGACATTATTGAAAATGGATATACTTATTCTACTAAACCGGCCACCGAAGGAAGTGATGAGAGGGTAAAGAAAATCTTAAGTGAGTTTACCCAAGAAGAGAAAACAATTTCTCGTAATAACAATAAAGGCAAGAATGCCATCTTTATGTCTATTAATGAGTATGAGTTCAAGAGAATATCATCTTGTGCCACTTCTAAGGAAGCTTGGGACACATTAATCACTGCCCATGAAGGAGACTCAAGAGTTAAAGCTGCTAAAACTCAAATGCTTACCCAGCAGTACAACTCTTTAATTATGTCTGACTCTGAGTCTTTTGATGACTTTTACATGAACCTAATTGATATAGTTACTAAGTTGCATGCTAATGGTATAACATATGATAGGAATGACATTGTTTCTAAAATCCTAAGATCATTACCATAAAAGTTTGACAACAAGCGGTATGCTATTGAGGAGATGAGTGATCAAAACCTCACCCGTGAGTTACTCAGTAGCAAACTTAGGACTGTGGAAATGGAATTAGACTTTAAGAAACAATTAAATCAGTCTCAAAGAAAACAACCCAACTCTAACTTGAGTTTTTCCTCCAAGATATCTAAACATGAGACTAATTTGACCAACCCTGACTCTGATGAGGAGTGTGATATAGACAAACTAGATAATCAGATTGCCTTAATGTCCAAACAATTTAAGAAAATTGTTAAATTTAGAAACAAACATGCATCTAAATAAGGCAAGCCTAATTATCCAGTTGTGTCTAATCCCAAACCTCATGAGAGAGGTCTTGACAAACATCCTAAGGACAACAACTTCAGATCTAACAGAGACCTTAAAAAGATTGAATGTTTTAGATGTGGAAAACTAGGTCACATTGCTCACGATTGCAGAGTTAATCTGAATAAAACCAACACACACAATAGAGCCAATGTATGTAAAACTTGGGATAATTCAAGTGACTCTGATGAAGAGGAACTCGAGTCATCAAATGTACTTGACCCTTGCTTGTCCCTTTTTGCTAAGATCATTTATAATGATGATATGCCTGTGTGTGATAATGATACTTCTACTCCTGCTTTTGTGAATACTGCTTTGACTGGCCTAGATGCCTTGTTATCTGAAAATGTTGCAAGCTCTAGTTCCGTGTGTGTGAGTCAAAGTGATCTCGATAACGACAATGTAAATGGGTGCGTGAGTACTAAAACTGAATCGTTAGGGGTCACTGCACACACTTCACTTAGCGACTCAGACACAGATGGCCTCCCAGATATTCATACTTTGTATGCTAAAACTCTTAAAAAAGGCACTAGACTGGAGAAGACTGTTAGAGACCTGCCTAAGAAATTAGATGATCTAAGTCTTATTGTGAAGCTGAATGCCGAAGAGTACACTAACCAGTGTCTGACACATCAATCAGAAATTGAAACTTTTGATCAAAAATTAAAAGAGTTGATCAAAACTAATGAAACCATGGAAATGAAGTACAAGGGAACATTATTAAAACTGGAAGAAGCAAAAACAAAGACAACAACTGTTTTAAAAAAAAATTCTAAGTTTGAAAACAATTCAAATTGTTTCACTGACTTTGTTGTTGACTCTAAGACCAATTATGATGAAAGAACCGGTATTGGTTTCTGCCCTAAGAATAAACCACAAACTAAAAATTTTGAACCTATCAAGTTTGTGTCTGGGGGCAAAAGACCAATCGAAACATGTCCATACTTTCATTTTATTAAAAAGGAATATGATCAAAAGCAACAACTATAAGACATTGGAGAGTCTAGTAACTCTAAGGCTGACAGTACACTTGAGACTAAATACGTCTGTCCTTTGATCAGAAAGGCTGAATCTACCTTTAAAACCATACCTCCTAGGAATAAGACTTCTGAACAGAATCCTGTTAAACCCATCTTTAGAAGTTTCCCTAAGGAAGTACATCCCTCAAGAAATCAATATTGCTCCTACTGTGACGTTTATGGTCATTCGTTTGAAGGTTGTTATGCTAGGTGTCTAAATACCCTTGTGTACAACCCTTCTGTTTACAAGAACTTTAACTATTATAGGCAAAATCGTAACCATTATGTCCTTCCAAGACAACCTGACAAGAACTCTAACTACAGGAATAGAAAGACCAAAACTAAGAGTTCATTTAAGAGAAAGGCTCCCAGAAACTTTCCTAAACCAAAAGCTCAAATTTTCCACAAAAATCAGTTTGCTGCTCCATATATTTTTCGACAAAAAGCTGCTTCTCGAAAATTTTATCAAATGAGAGCAAACTTGCCCAAAAATAAAACTAGAGCTATTTGGGTTAGAAAAGATGATCTTTTACCCCAAATGAAGTGTAACATTGTCATCACTGCCTTAAAGGCTGAACACACTTCATCTGGTTGGTATTTAGATTCAGGATGCTCCAAACATATGACAGGAGATAAAACCAAACTCTTAAACAAAACCAGATTTTCTGGAGGTAAAGTAGTTTTTGGCGATGGAGTTTCATCCCAGATCATAGGTAAAGGAATCCTAAAAGAAGTGGGAATGCCTGTTTTGGAAAATGTACTTTTAGTTAAAGGCCTTAAAGCCAACCTCCTAAGTATATCACAATTTTGTGACTCAGACCATACAGTTACCTTTTCAAAGAACAATTGCAAAATTCTAAATGATAAAGGTGAATGCATTATTACCAGATTTAGAACACCTGACAACTGCTATACTGTCAAGACTAGTTCTGAAACCTGTAACATTGTCAGAATGGATGACAATGAAATCTGGCATAATCGTATGGGTCACCTAAGTTATGATATCCTTGGTAGATTGTCTAGTCAAGAGATTGTTAGAGGAATTCCTAAAATTAAACCTATTTCCAGTGTTGTTTGTGGTCATTTCCAGGAAGGAAAAATAGTTAAGACTTCGCATAAAAAAGTTAAAGACATTCTCACCTCTAGACCTTTAGATCTCATCCATATGGACCTTATTGGTCCCTCTAGAAATATAAGTCTTTGTGGACACAGTTATATCCTTGTCATGGTTGATGATTTCACACGATTCACTTGGGTTGCCTTCTTGAAACATAAATCTGACACGTTTCATAAATTTTTGAAAATTTTACTAAGAATTGAAAATGAGAAGGACACACAAGTCAATCGCATTCGTAGCGATAGAGGGGGAGAGTTCATAGACACGGGAATAGTTGAATATTGTGACTACAACGGTTACAAACACGAATTCAGTGCCCCTAAGACTCCTCAGCAGAACGGTGTTGCCGAAAGGAAAAACCGAACTCTTCAAGAGATGGCACGTGTCATGCTGCATGCCAAATCTCTACCTAAGTACTTCTGGGTAGAATCTATTAGAACTGCATGTCATATCATTAATCGGGTTTACCTTAGGAAAAACACTAAGCAAACCTCTTATGAGTTGTGGTACGGTAAGAATCCTAATCTGAAATATCTAAGAACTTTCGGAAGTCACTGTTATGTATGTAAAGACAGAGAACATTTGTCTAAATTCGAGACGCGTGGAGATAAAGCCATCTTCTTAGGTTACTCCTCAAACAGTCGTGCTTATCGTATATACAATCTGCGTACTAAGACCCTTATGGAGTCGATAAATGTAATTATAAGCGACACTATTGTTGAAAATAAGATATCTGAATCACATATTGTGGTTGAATCTGAAAATGATTTCAAAAATGATTCACCAGAAATAGATGACTCATTACCTATTGATAGGGGTGGAAATTTTGGAAACGACACGACAACACGAAACGACACGGAACGAAATTAGCACGAAATTGACACGGCTTATCGTGTTCGGGTCGTGTTCGGGTCTGATTTATTGGACCCGCTACCGTGTCGTGTCGTGTTCGTGTTTAATTTTGGCCACGAAATTGACCCGCAATAGACCCGTTAAAGACACGATAGTGACCCCATTAAGACCCATTATGGACCCGATTAAAAAAATATTTTGACCCGTTATTGATCCCATTAAGACCCATTAAAAATAAAAAGCTTTTGTTAAAAAGCCCAACCCACTACTTAAGCTTAAGATTTCAACAAAAAAAACACCACAAAAAAACCCTAGCCTAATAATACATCAGCCGTTCTCTCCTCCCACACACAAACTCTCACTTTCACTCTCACAAACCCTCATCCCCTTTCCCTCCACCGGCCTCATCCCACCCAACGGCTCCCCCTCATCTCCCTCTCCCTCCTCCGTCAACGCCGGTCTCCTCCCCCTCATCTCCATCTACCTCCCCCGTCAGTGCCGGCCTCATCTCACTCTCACTCCGCCGACCTCAGCTCCCCCATCCAACGCCCCTGCCTGCCTCATTTATCAGATCCCCCCCCCGCCCCTTCCTCACCCCCTGCCTCATCCATTACTGATTCTTGACCTCATTGTTAGAATTTTTTTGAAAGGGATTTTCTACAGATCCTTGACGTCCTTGCTTATTATATATATTTTTTACATGTTTTGAAACTTTGGTGGTTGAGATTTAACATCAAAAGCATAAGCAATTAAATTTTGTTGTAATTATTTTTTTGATGCACTTGGAAGAAAAAATTGCTATAAATCGTGTCGTGCCGTGCCAATCGTGTCGTGTTAATCTGGTTGAATCGGATCAAAGTTACAAATCGTGTCAATCGTGTCGTGTCGTGTTAGAAGTGGGTCGTGTTCGGGTTGTGAAAAAATAACACGACATCGGGTCGTGTCGTGTTCGTGTCACTAAAATATTTTTCGTGTCGTGTCGGGTCGGTCCTGAACCCGACCCAATAACACGATTTGCCACCCCTACCTATTGAGAGTCCAGAAGTACCTGGCTGGGTCTCTAAAGATCATCCCATTGACAACGTGGTCGGTAATCCTAATGATCCAGTCCGTACTAGATCCCAGTTAAGAAATTATGCTAATTACGCATGTTTCGTCTCCCTTGTGGAACCGAAAAATGTTAATGAAGCATTGAATGACACACACTGGATTTCTGCTATGCAGGAAGAACTTTTACAATTTGTCATTCACGATGTCTGGTATCTTGTACCGCGGCCTCAAAATAAAAATGTTATTGGCACACGTTAGATCTTTAAGAACAAATCTGACGAAAATGGGGTAATCCTTAGAAACAAAGCTAGACTAGTTGCTTAAGGTTACTCACAAATAGAAGGGATAGATTTTAGCGAGACATTTGCCCCAGTCACTCGTCTTGAATCTGTTCGACTTCTTTTCGCCATAGCGTGTCACTTAAAATTTACACTTTATCAAATGGATGTCAAGTCTGCCTTCCTCAATGGAATTCTGTCCGAAGAAACGTATGTAGAACAACCCAAAGGGTTCATTGACCCAAAATACCCAGACCATGTCTTTCGTCTAAAAAAGGCTTTGTATGGCTTAAAACAAGCTCCTAGAGCTTGGTATGAACGCCTATCCAACTTTTTGTTGTATAAGGGTTTTAAGAGAGGAGGAAATGACCAGACCCTCTTTATCAAATATTTTGACAAAAACATTATTGTAGCCCAAGTCTATGTAGACGACATCATCTTTGGGTCTACTTCAACATCTGAAGTTAAATCTTTTTCTGCTATTATGCACAAGGAGTTTCACATGTCCCTTATGGGGGAGCTACAGCTTTTTTTAGGATTTCAAGTAAAACAGAATTCTGATGGATTATTTGTCTCTCAAACTAAGTATGCCTTAGATCTTGTTAAGAAATTTGGTTTAGATAATGCTAAAGTTGCCAAAACGCCAATGAGTACTACTGTTAAATTATGTAAAGATGAAAATGGGAAGTCAGTTGATTCCACACTTTATCGTAGTATGATAGGTGGCCTACTCTATCTAACTGCCTCACGACCAGATATAATGTATGCTGTATGTCTGTGTGCTCGTTACCAGAATAACCCTAAAGAGAGCCATTTATCTTGTGTAAAATGTATAATAAAGTACATAAAGGGCACTCTTAATCTTGGACTTAGGTACACTAATGATACCTGTAGCACCATCATAGGGTATACTGATGCTGATTGGGCCGGTTGTACTGATGACAGTAAAAGTACATCAGGTGCCTGTTATTATGTCGGCAATAATTTAGTTGGTCGGAGTAGCAAAAAACAGAATTGCAAATCTTTATCTACGGCTGAGTCCGAATATATAGCAGCAGGAAGTTGCTGTGCTCAATTGTTATGGATAAAACAAATGTTAAGCGACTATGGGATTAAAGAAGATCAGTTACAATTGTATTGTGATAATCAAAGCGCCATTAACATATCTAAAAACCCGGTTCAACACTCGCGAACTAAGCATATTAAAATAAGACATCACTTTATACGCGAACTTATTGAGACTAAGGAGTTAGAAATTCATTACCTACCTACTGATTTGCAACTCGCAGACATGTTCACTAAACCTCTAGACTATAACAGATTTCTGTATTTGCATAATTCAATAGGTATGGTATGTGCTGATTAATCTCTTAAGACCTTAAATTTTACCCTTTGTCCATTTGAGACAAAACGGGGGAGAAATTTGAGTCTAATGGGTTCAATGTTTTGTTCACATTTCATCTAAACTGCTTAATCTTAGTGTGTATATTTGCAGGAACCTCTTCTACTGGTTTCCTACCATTTCTCTCTAGTGTACAATTTTGTAAATAGTTGAGTTATGTAATTTTTGACTTTCTAGGAAATGGGTAGATAGTATCTTTTGTATAGGACTAGGTTTTATTTTTTTGGTTCCCTAAGAGTTTAAGCTAACTCAAAGGAGATTTCGTCTCATATTTCCAAAGGGGGAGATTGAAGCACCTTATACCTTGGACTTACTTAAGTCTATATTGTATAAGTGTTCAACTAATTTGGAAATAGTGACAAAATTTGTTGTCTAACATAGAATCCAACGAACCTCAGAATTATTCACTCTCTAATCCTGTTTAATGATCCAAACAAGGTATAAATTGAATCACACTACACACATTAGAAGTGCATACATGTGTATATATTGCTCATAATTGATTGTGTGTTAAATTCCCCTTAAAATATTGTTTTAATAATTTTTTGGGAATTTTTAAACATTTTTAAAATAATGTTTTCTTAAATAAAAGTGTGTTTATAAACTTTGTGGGGTTAAAATGCTATTATGAAAAATCAGTTTTTCATTAAAATGTTTGATTGGGTAGAATATCAATGCGCCAGAGACTTTAGGGTGTTGCATGTAATTATTTTAGGACGCGCGTTTGCCAGCCAATAGAATGCCAACACTTGTCATGTTCCTGTTATCTCATTTTGTGTTTGTTTTGTGAGAGAACTGCCTGGTGTATTGTGGATCGTTAGATCAAACGTTATCTATGGCCTGCATGTATTTATAGTCTATCCATGTGCTATCACTATGGACCAATCACCTTCATTTTAACCACCGCTATTTTACCACCCTTGGATCAAGTCAATATAAGGAAGACTGAATCTCAACCGTTGATTTCTATCAGCGATCCAGAACCTTCCTTGGCTCCTATATAAACCCTCTCATTCTCAGCCTTTAGAGACTTTTGGCAGTCGTCCAAATTGAGAGAAAAAAAGAGAGAAGAGAGAAGTGAGAGAGAAGAGAGAAAAGAAAAGAGAGAAGAGAGAGAAAGGGAAATTGTGTTAGAGAAACCCTAACCCTAACCCTAACCCTAAACAACTTCAAACCATCTTCAAACCTTCGTATATTCAAAACCCCAAACACAACCTTGAGTGTTTGAGAAAGAGAGAGATTGGTGTTACTGGTTTGATCGTTTGTAGCTGTAACCTCTTGATCTGTGATCTTGTTACCAACTTAGATATTTTTGGTGAGATCTGTATTTCTTTATCATAGAAATCTTAAATCTACACTTTGCATGTCACATATCACTAGATCTGCATATTTGTTTCTCGTTTTAAGAAAATCTTTGCTGATTTAGATCTGTAAATATTTTATGTTTTTTTGTTCTTATGAAACTAAACCTTGACCTAGTTGGATTCTCACTTGGAGATTTTCGATCTCGAAAATATTTTTAAAAACTGAGATTGATTAAGATCTTGACCGATTTTGAAGCAAGATATCCGTGGAATCTGGGATAGATTAAAAGGTCAAAAAGGTTTCAAGTTCTGTAAGAAAGAAAGAAAAGAAAATCACAGCATATAGTCTTTATATGTAATTTTCTAGGACTGTCTGTACAAACTAAGTGTGTGGGAGTTCATGCATGTGTTTAGAAATCACATCACAAACACTTGACATACTACCACACTGAAAGTGTTGAGAATAAGATCAAAGATTATTGAGTCGACGTAAGGAAAGCTAAAGCAAAGGGGAAGTTATCAAACTGGAAGAACATCATCAACAATCAGATCTACAAGAAGTTAGAAGGACACCAAGTGGGGTATATTCCTAAACTTAGAATAGGCTGAGTTGTGTGCATGTATGTTGTATTGTTTGCAACTACTATTTGTTTTTAGTGGATTTTTTACTTTCGTGACTTAGAAGTCACCGTGGATGTTTCCTCTATTGGGAGAGGTTTTACCACGTTAAAAATAGTGTGTTCTGATTATCTTCATCTCCTCATCTCATTCTATAGTGTGCTGATATTTTGAAACTATCTTAGTTTTGAAACTGATTACAAAGTCTTGGTTATTCTCGTACATAAGTTTTTGTAAACACATCTTGTTGTTTATCATTTTTATTTTCAAAAGAAAAGGGTTTCTTCAACAAACATCTTGGAGTTGCTTATACAGTTTAATCATTGTATTAAACGGCATTAGCAAAGTTTTTCAATTATGTCTACAAGTGAAGACCAAGTTCCCATCAACTTATCTTCTTAAACTTGGGAAGAATCCACCTCTCAAATACATTCTCCTATTCATACCCTATAAATTCCCCACGATCAGAAGCTACAAATCCCACCCCTTGAGCCTATTCGAATTCAAAATTTTCCTTTAAACGGGTATACTGTGATTTTATGTATTATACTTTATTATTTCAATTCCAATAGTTTTATGTGTCGATATTATACAAATATCAATCAAAACTGTAGAGCTTTTACGTCCAAAATGACCTTTATAAAAAAAAACAAAAAAAAACTCCATTAAAGCTTGAGCTTCAATGGTAGAATTTGATTCCTTGACTTTGAACCAGTTTCAAAGTGGGGAAATGGTTCCTTATGAACTCAGGAGCTTTAATACAATGATCATTTCTAATAAATTATAAGTTTTGAGCTCCAATTGCTCGAAGGTATTTTCTATTTCAGAAAGACAAAAACCTTAAATTCTTTACAACCATACCATCTCAATCCTTCCAACTAAAATCAAATTCTTCCTTAGAATAGCAGAAACACAACAATATTCATAAAACTGTCTGCCATATTCAGTAGAGCTTCGAATGTCTAGTCAATTTTTTTGAAAAATACACCTTTTTGTAACTTTATGAATACTGAACCTCAATCCATAAAACTTATATTTTTGATTCCTTGTGAAAAATAGGTTGGGTTGGTTTAAAAATCATCTCAAATGGTTTAGAAAATTAGGCGTTATTTCAGGTCAACGTTTTTCAAACCCTAGCTCAACTATCGAGAGGTTGAAGATGAACTTTTTCAACCAGAACCATTGAGCAAGCAAATGAGGGCGCGTGACCAATAAAAAAAATATGATTTTTTTCCCAATATTTTTATTTTATTTTTCTAGTCAAATGATATAAGGTACGACTGTATTTGGTCAAGCCTAGCCAAACTTATAAAAAAATAAGGGTTTTAGCTTAGAAATATTTTCCTTAAATTACAAATCAACCCTCCTAATTTTTTTAAGTTATGAATTTTAACCTCAACTTTTTACTACAAATACTTTGATTAATTTTAAGTCAAAAAGTCTCATGCACCAAGTTTCAAATTTAACTCTGATCCTAAGATTTTAAAATCCCAAAATATTTACAATTTTTAACTGTACTTACTCACAGAAATATTTGTATACAGATAATTAAGTACCAGCTCCTCCCGACATCTTCTTTTGACTTTCTTTAAGCCGTTTAAATATCCGTACAAGTAGGTCTTTTGCCTTTTAATAGTAAAATTTTGCATATTTATTTATCTTCTATTGATATCATTCCATGATATCCCACTGTGATTCTAAGTATGTTTCGAGATTACTATACTCATATGTTACTATATCACGAATTGTTTTAATTATGATCATTCGGATCAACTTAAACCTTTATCACCTAATAACGAATATCATGAAAATTCGTTGTAATAATTGATTCAGTTTACCTTGCATATCCGTGCATTATTATTTTGTGTGAAAGCATCAGTAATAACTAGGGAGTAGACTGTCGTGTTATCCCACTGAATTTTCTACTTGGATTATAGTGTCAGATGTTGAGAGCATGAATTTTTAGCTACATATACGTATGAGCCATTGATAATTTTTAGCCACATACGATCTCAGATGTGGACCACACGGATTCAATTATGCGATCGACCTAGATCACGTTTTTTCTTGAAAGTCATAGTTTATTTATTCTTTTTCTAAAATTGAATCCAATTATTTTATTAATTAAAGGTATAAATTAAATCATAGTCTCCATATTTTATTTTAATTAAAAATAGTTTTTGCTTTGCAAAATTAAAATAAAGAGACCGGATAATTTAATTTGTACAAGTAAATAAAAAATTAACGATGATTACATTTTGGTGTTTTAAATCGAATAAATATTTTGTAAAAATACCGTAAAGTTCAAAATATTATGTGGGAAAGGGGTTTTAATATAAACTTCATGGTCTCCATCGGTATTTTAAAAATGTGGTGTGATTAATTCCTCGTATTAGTATTTGACTTTCCTCCCCATCATAGGGAATTTATCATGATATCATAATACTTTTAAAATTCTTAAGTGATAATTCTATGAAATTAAATATGGGTGAGTTCGGTCCCCCCATCGGGGAATATCTATTAGATCGGATTTAATTTAAAATATGATGATGCTATAAACAGCACCACCAGTAAGAGGTGTTGATAAGCTCAAGCTAGCAATAACAATGGCAACACAAGAGTGAGTATCTTGTAGAGGGAGGTGAGGAAAAGAGGAGAAACACTAGTATATAAGTGGTTCAACCAATCCGACCTACGTCCACTGTGAGTGTGTGAGTAATTTCACTAGATGAAGGCAATAATGGCCATAGATACAATCTCTCAATCTTTCTCTCTCTAGTGTGTAAACCAACAGAGTTTCAGCTAGGGCTGCAATTATCGATCCCTCCCCAAGGTAGGAGAATGCATGTATTTATAGTGCTTGGGTGGTGTAATGTACCCCCAAGCATGCCATGAGCATGCATGAGTTGAATACACCAATCATAAGTGGACACCTGGTTGTGACATATGTAAGGAATGATGACCAAATATTCCCCCCGTGTGAGGGGAATGATTCGGTTATAACTGAATTGCCACGTGCCCTATGTTTTCCATATGCTTGCGTATGCTCGGACTTGCAACGACACTTGTTGTAACCTCGGCCCGGCCAAGTAAGAGGTTGGAGGAGTGTGGCTGTTGCTTTATCCTGTCAATCGTTGATATGGGCTCGGCCTATAAGACTAGCCGAGGTTATGCATGAGGTAAGGTGTAACGTTGGCTGAGGCAGAGTACGACGTTAGCATAACTTGATCCCATGACTCTGATGACCTTGGCTGATGGCCAGCTGAGGTTGGTAGATGGGAGCTTCTTGTCAACTCGGCTGGGAGACATGCTGAGGTTAGTGACCCTGAGTACGAGGGTGCACTTTGGGCATATCAATCACCCCTAGCCCTTAGTCTCTTATGTGAGTAGGTGACTGAGGGGTATGTAGGTTAGGCCGAGGATGAGTCTCTTTGGGTGCTAGTGATTCCTTGACACATATCACTTATTGAAGTGACTAACGTACTTCCTGAGATGCCTACGTAGCCTAAGGGGCTTCAAAGTTCACATAGTTCGAATATATCGTAGGGTGGGGTTCAACTCATACACCTAAATATAAGACTCCTCTTTGAATGCTTTTAAGAAAATGTGTTCAAGTGTGAAAGTGTAAGAAAATGAGGAAGTCTTACTTTCGAAATTTACAAGTAAACCCTCCATTTGTCTTTTTTAGATATTATGAAAATAAGTCATGTGAAATACTAATAATAAAAATGGATATTATTTGATGTAAGATAATGAAACAAGACCAAAAGATATCACAAGATGAGAATAAAGTGAATAATAACACTAAATGAAGAATCTGGAAAAGGATTAGGAATAGACCTTTTAGAAGACTTTTATTGTTGTATTTGGGAGGTATATAGGCTGATTTTTATATTAGTATAAGTATGGTGTAGTAGGATGAGGTAAGTGACCAAATGCGGTAGGAAAGTGAGGTGGGAGAATGTTGTAAAATAGGTTTTTTTTGCAATAACGACACTTTGATTTTTAGAGAATGTTTGATGACTGCTGAAATGGCCCTCCTTTAGGAGCGAGGTCATGGGCTCCTTAAATAGTGTACTTTAGGGTTAGGGAGTGCCGATAGACATGACCCCTATCCCCTGGCTTGTGGCACAGTTCCTGCCTTTTTGGGCAAGGAAAATATACCTTGCAGATAGGCAAGGGGTCTGGGGTGTCTATAGGCAGTCCGAAACGTACTTTTTCAGAAAAATGGTCATGAAATGCAAATCGTAAGTCTGAATCGTGCATGTCCAGGATCGTTGGAAAGGGAATTCAGAGGCCTTTAAGAATCTGGCCGAAGTCAAACGGGGCACAAAAGCGCCCAATTGTCTCTAAACGGGAGGTTTTCAGATCAAAACGTGTAGTTCGTGCGGACCATGAGGCCGATTCGCGCAAGGCACGAACCTTTGGAAAGTGGATTCAGCGCCCTTAGAGATTCCATTGAGATTCACTCGGTTTTGTTGAGTTAATTGTCGAACAGGGACCAAAAGCTCCCAGTGGCCTTTTGGATAAAAATGGGTTATTCTTATGAACCTTGAGGCCGATCCGCGCACTTCATGGACTTTTGGAAAGTAGATTCTGATCCGTTCGAGATTTCATTGGGCTTTAGTTAGGTTAGAGAGTTTCTTAGAGTCAAATGGGGCCCATGAACGACCAATTGCCTCCAAATTAGTACTTAGAGTAGAAATGATCATTCATGCACGGACCATTGGAAAGCGTATTGAGGGCCCTTCAAGGTTTTATTGAGCTTCGCTCAAGTTGTGGAGTTGACAAAAGTCAAATGGGGCTTAGGAGTGCCCAGTGGCCTCTTGATTAGTACTCGTAGTAGAGAAGATCGTTCGTACGAATCGTGAGGCCTATTTGTGCACGACACAAACCATTAGAAAGGGGATTCATCTCCCTTCACGGTTTTTTGAGCTTCACTTAGGTTGGAGAGTTTGCTAGATTCAAACGGGGCCCGAAATCACCCAGTGGCCTCTAGATCAGTACTCAGAGTATGACTAGGGTTTACGGAGGGAGGAGGAGTGTTAGGGACCTCATAAGGTAGTGTAATAACCCTCACTTTTGAATAATTTATTTTATATTAATTTACTCTGTAAAGTAATTATATAAAATATTGGATAATGGAGTAAATATTAATTAAGTGAGTTAAAAGATAATATTTACTAAATTGTTGTATATTTACTGTTATGTGTAGGTAATTATCATCATGTTACGTTTTATAGTGTCGTGTGCTTTAAATGACATTTATGGTTTAATTGGAGCCGGAACTTGAAATGATTTATAAAATTGCCAGATGTTAATTTAGAGGGCGTAGTTAGTCCCGAAATAGTCGAGATAGTCAAAATAAGTGCCGTATTGTATTTTTGAGTTTTGGGCACTTTTGACTGGTTATGACCTAGATGTGTAGTTACGAGTCATTTTTATGGAGTATTAGCATTTTAAGTTGGAAACTAATGTTAGTCCCCGATTTTAGTCTTCCAATTCCCTTATTTTCCCTAATACATGTTCTTAAAGCTAGAGAGTTAGAGAGAGGAAGAAAGTTGTGGAGAAAAAGAGAAGAAAAAGGAGGAAATTGGAGATTGAAGATTGGATTTCTTGCTATCAAAGGAAATCTCAGATTTCAAGATCAAGGCAAGTTTTCTTACTTGCTAATATATGGTTTAGGGTGAATAAATTGTATTGATTTTTGTGTAATTCTATTGGTTTAGCAATTTTGGGGTTTTAAGGGATTTGTAGAGATTGAACCCTTAGAATTTGATGTAGATGGTTATTGTATGGATTATAATAGATATGATACATTTATGATGGTTTTTGGTTGAATTAATGATGTTGGTTGGAGTAGAAATGGGGTTTGGGAAAAACTAGGGTTCATAACCCGTAGCCCCATTCTTAGCAAATTTGTCAGGGCGAATCGATTCGCCCTTCTTTCGAATCGATTCACTAAGGGGGAGGCTACAGGTCTGGGAACCCTAATAGATTCGTGGTTAGGCCGAATCGATTCGGCCTGAGAGAAAATGTTGGTTCCTTCATCCGAATTGATTAGCTTTTGGGCGAATTGATTCGCTGCCTGGGGCGAATCGATTCGGCCCTAGGGTGAATCGATTCGAAATCCTGCTGTTTTGAGTTATTTTTCTAACTCAATTCTAACCCTTTTTATTTATGCTTAGGACCTAGGAACCTTCTTGTATAAAGTAAACTTAGAGTCCTAGAGTCTTAGATGAGTTAGGTAACTACCCTATATTAGAAATGGATTAAATAGGGCTTGTTCCGGGGATGTCCAAATTGATGTTAAGGTATTATTTTCCTTTAGTTAATTAATGTGAGACTGGGAGTGGTAAGGTTATATTGGGGGACTTTAGAGGTTCAATTGAGGTATGCTAGACTTTGTGGTATATAGTAACACCATAAATTCTTGGAGAATAAATAGGAGGTCTATTAATCATTGAGGTTATAATGATGGTATAAATTACGTATGGCTCCGGATAAAATGTGATTTATATATTGAAATGGGAATAAAATGTAAATGATAATTTACATAAACACACCTCCCTAAATTCTATCATAGGGGAAGTACGCGCATGAGGTGAAGTCCCCTGGCTAGTGAATGCAGGGTGAATATAGTCCTCGACCATAGGACCGGTTATTAGGTATTGTGTATTTACTGTTCGAAGTGAGGTAATTTCGGGTGTGGTTATGACTCACTGTCGAAGGTATATGGTCACTTCCCAATGTTGCGTTGTAGGATGCCCAGGTTGTCTTGTTTGATAGGCCCTGGAAGATGATAGCTATTTAGGGGCGCGTCCAGTGGGGAAACTCGGAAGGACGGTCTTAAAATCGTTATATATAGTTGAATATAACTATTCTTATTCAAGTGAGACTTGATGTATGATAAAGTGCTCTAAGAATTAATGGGCTCTGAATACATTTCCTAATGAGATACGGAACGATAAAATGAAACAAGGTAAATGATGGTGATTCTTAATTAATAATATTTATTCATATCCTCTTGTATAATTGAATTAAATTTATGGTCATCCTAATTGCTTTAATTTATGTTCTAGATTCAGTACATAGATTCTTATTATTATCAATGATGATAAATTGCTCATAACTGTCATACTCTTTATTCATCTGGTTATCATATAAAACTCGGCCCTGACCCGTTCATACTTCTTTTTTTGCATGAATTGTTCTTTCGCTCAGGTGCTCCACCGCAAGGACGCACGTTCTGACTTTCCTATTCCGATGTTTTGGAGCCGTAATACCTTACGGATATTACGGGATATCTTGTTATAGACGCCTCCATTTTTGTACTCTAGTTATAATCGGGTCCTTTATTCGGGCGTGTGGCCCAAAGCTTTTGTAATTGTCTAATGAAATGTATTATGTAACTTAGTGAACTTGTTATTTATGGTTTGTAAAGACTGTTGACCGACAACATATTCGGTTCCTCTATTGTATACTTGTTGTGGTTGTAATATAAGTCTTTTTGGGTATCCACCTTCTTGTAAATTAATTGGTTCAAATGTTTCTTTTAAATTTCTAATATTATTTTGACAATCCATTTTTCAAAAATAGTGGGTGGTTATCTCGTACGCTTATTATTTTATGTTGATGCTGAGAATGTTCGATCTATGATTCCTATTATTATTGGAGTATTGGGATGGCCACCTCTTATTTTGATAAGCGGGTTGTTACAAATGGTATCGGAGCATCAGGTTCTAGAGTCTTTAGGATCTATGCGAACTTGTCACGTTCTACCGTAGCGTTCTTTGATATAGAGCCTTAATGTTAGGACTGCTTTGTTTACCTATAATTGGGATCTTCTGCAAGATAGATTATTTTTAATAGTATTCTTATTCTAGTGTTTCCTTGTCTCAGATGCCGCCTAGGAGAGGTCGCCCCGCTAGAAGAAACAGAGTCGTAGAAGAGGATGTTGTTCCTCCACCGCCGCAGCAAGGAACAATAAATGCAGCTGAAGTGGCCAATATTGTGGCCCAAGCGGTCAATGCTGCTATGACTACCGTGGTTCAGAAATTAACACAAGCCCAACAACCACGCGCTCAGGAAGTACAAGCTCCTGTGGGACCTTCTCCGTAGGAAAGGAATAGAGAATCCTTTTTAAAGGGCCATCCTCCAGAATTCCAAGGAGGGTCTGACGTTATAGTAGATAATCAATGGAAAAAGGATATGCAACGCCATCTGCATATGGTGGAGTGCAGTGAGTAAAGAAAGCAGATCCTCGCTACTTTTAAGTTAGTGGGAGCAGTGTTACATTGGTGGGAGTCGATGACTACGCCAGAGCAGAGAGACACTATGACTATAACTGAATTTTGGGCTTTGTTTGATCGAAAGTATTTTCCTCCCTCAGTTCAAAGGGAGATGAGAAGAAAACTTCAAGATGTGGTGCAAGGTAAGCGTTCAGTTGTGGAGTACGAAGAGGAATTCACTCGATTAGCTAGTTTTGTGCCGGACGAGGTGACTCCGGAGGAGAGGAAAATATCAAAGTTCATAGGAGGTTTACACTGGAGGATACGACAACATTTGCTGGGTAATCCAGCTTTGCAGACTTTTGGGGATGTAATGAATGCGGCGTTACTCCATTGTCAAGAACATCGGTTGTATGTCTAAAGTGGTAAGAAGGCTTCAGTTGTGGGGCAGGCGTGAAAACTCGGAGGCAATGGGACAGGAGGAGGAGCACTACCCTCATCCCAATCTTCGGGAAATAAACAAAAAGAAAGGGACTCCCAACACGGGGACTTGTCAAAAAGGCAGTGTTTTGGTGGGTTTAACGTCGGTGGCAGTAATAGTAGGCACGGTCAAGGTGCTCCACAACAGCAACAAGCAGGTTGGGGTGGTAATGGGGGTAGAGGCCATCCAGGCTAAGGCTTCGGGCAATGTTGAAATAACCGGGGCCGAAATCAGGAGAATATGGCGGGTCGATGCTTCTTATGTGGAGAGTCGGGTCATTTTAAGAAGGCGTGTCCATAGTTGATTGGGGGACAACTTCCTAGGATTCCACAGCAGCCACAGGCCCAGTTATCGCCACAAGTACCTAACCCAGTTATCCCTCCACAATAGGGACAACTACAGTATGGGCGTGTTTATCACATACAGGATGCTATGCTTCCTTCGGCCCGCCAGCATCGCCAGCTATTGAAGGTAAGTTTCTTATTCAGGGGCACATGGATCGTGTATTATTTGATACGGGTGCGGCACACTCGTTCATTTCTAAAATATTTGCTCAGTCTACAGAGTTAAAATAAGTCTGCAAAGACTACTTTCACGAGTGTTGAATCTTCTATGGGAGATGAGTCACTTATTTTCTTTGTTTGTAAACAAGTAGGAATAAATCTTGGCAACTTCTGTTTTGAGGCCGATTTGCTCGTCCTTGACATGGTCGGGTATGATGTAATCCTGGGAATGGATTGGCTAGTAGAGTATCGCGCGATAGTTAATTGCTATGGGAAGAGTATAGTTTTTGCCATTCCGGGGCAAGAAATATTTTTAGTGGTTATGCTTTGTATGGAAGGAGGTACTAGCACTTACTTGTACTGTATCGTGGAGGAGACTTCTCAGGATGTAGTTGTTTCCTTAGATTTAATTCCGGTTGTTTGAGATTTCCAAGATGTTTTCCGGGAAATACCGGGTTTACCTCCAAGTAGGGAGATTGAGTTTGTAATTGATCTAGCACCGGGAACGTGACCAATTGCGAGAGATCCGTATCGTATGGCTCCTGTTGAGATGAGGGAGTTAAGAGACCAGATTCAGCAGTTGTTGGAACAGGGGTTCATTAGGCATAGTACGTCACCGTGGGGCGCTCCGGTGTTATTTGTGAAGAAAAGAGACGGTTCTCTCCGGTTGTGTGTGGATTACCGGGAGTTGAATAAAGTCACTATCAGGAACAAATACCCATTGCCTCAGATTGATGATTTATTTGATCAACTTAGGGGAGCGTCGTACTTCTCTAAGATAGATTTGAGGATGGGGTATCATCAGTTGAAAATACGGGAGCAAGATGTGTCCAAAACCGCTTTCCTAACGAGATATGGGTCCTACGAATTTCTGGTTATGCCTTTCGGGCTAACCAATGCCCCTGCGGTATTTATGGACCTTATGAATAGGGTGTTCTGGGACTTCCTTGACTAGTTTGTCATCGTGTTTATTGATGACATCCTAGTGTATTCTCAAACAGAGGCCGATCATGCTACTCATTTACGGGTGGTCCTGCAGACTTTGAGGGATCATCAATTATATGACAAGTTTGAGAAGTGTGGGTTTTTTGGCTGCAAGAGGTACATTTTTTGGGTCACATTGTTACCTCCGAGGGAATTTCAGTGGACTCCAGCAAAGTTGTTGCGGTACAAGAATGGGGTCAGCCCACGACACCTACCGAGATTCGTAGTTTTTTGGGTTTGGCTGGCTATTACCGCCGATTTATCAAGGGTTTTTCTAAAATTTCTAGCCCTTTGATAAATTTAACCCGAAAAGGGGTGAGGTTTGTTTGGGATGATTCTTATTAGTTTGCTTTTGATGAGCTGAAGGATAGATTGACTTTTGCTCCAGTCCTTGCGTTACCAAGTCCAGGATTGGAATATTTAGTCTTTACGGATGAATCTCTACAAGGGTTAGGAGGTGTGTTGCAGTAGGAACAGCGGGCTATTGCTTATGCCTCCCGCAAGCTAAAGCTGCATGAGAAGAATTACCTGGTTCATGACTTGGAACTTGCGGCCGTGTTTTTTGCTTTGAAGATTTGGAGACATTACCTCCTGGGGGATAAGTTTAGTCTTTTCACGGACCACAAATCATTGTAATATTTGTTTTCACAAAGTGATTTAAATATGCGACAGTGCCAATGGTTAGAGTTCGTGAAGGATTACCAATTTGATATTCACTATCACCCAGGCAAGGAGATGTGGTGGCGGATGCGTTGAGTAGGAAACCCGAGGGGGAGTTAGCCTCGGTATGGAAAGCTAAATGGAAGGAGCTTATCCAAGAGGACGCGATTGCTAGGGTGTTTATGTCGGTGTTGACCATTACGCCTACTATAGTGGCGAGGGTTGTGGAAGCTCAAGGTAGAGACAAAATCTATCAGGACCGTATACGCAAATTGTTAACCGGGGGAGCGGAATCCTACTCTATAAGTTTGGAGGGTGGGTTACGTTTTCGCGGGAGACTTGTTATTCCAGACGAAGGGGACTTAAGGCGGGCTATAATGACGGAATCTCACGATTCCAAATTTACAGTACATCCTGGTAATGATAAAATGTACCAAGACATGCGCTGTCAATATTGGTGGGCGGGCATGAAGCGGGATATTTTTGAGTTCATTTCCCAATGTACCACTTGTCAATTGGTTAAGATAGATCATCAACGACCGACGGGATTATTGCAACCCTTGGAAATTCTGGTATGGAAGTGGGAGAGCATCTCTATGGATTTCATCACGAGCTTGCCAACGTCACAAAGTAGTCATGATTCCATCTTGGTTATGGTTGATCGCTTGACTAAGTCGGCACATTTCTTACCGGTACAACTGACTGCAATACTGCTCGTTATGCCCAGTTGTTCATTGCGGAGATTGTTACACTCCACGGGGTGCCCATAAACATAGTCTCCGATAGAGATAAGATTTTTGTTTTCCATTTTTGGCAAAGTTTCCAAGAAGCTATGGGAACCGAATTCAAGTTGAGTACCTCTTATCATCCTCAAACAGATGGGCAGACGGAAAGAGTCAACCAAATGTTGGAGGATATGCTTAGAATGTGTGTGCTTGATTTCAAAGGTGGTTGGGAACAATATCTCCATTTGGTTGAATTTGCTTATAATAATTCGTACCAATTCACCATCGGGATGGCACCCTATGAAGCCTTGTATGGCCGGCCTTGTAGGTCTCCCACTTATTGGTTGGAGGTGGGGGATAATAAATTTCTTAGACCTGAAATGATCCAAGACACTTCTTCGAAGATTGAATTCATTCAAAATCGCATCCGAATAGCTCAAGATCGTCAAAAGAGTTATGCTGATGCGAATAGGAGGCATGTGGAGCTAGAGGTTGGAGATCAAGTTTTGGTGCGAGTATTGCCAATGAAAGGTATTATGTGATTTGGGAAGAAGGGAAAGCTTGCATCGCGCTACGTTGGACCCTTTCCCATTATTGCTAAAATAAGCCCGGTAGCGTATCAACTTGCTTTGCCCGAACACTTACAACAAATTCATGATGTGTTCCATGTTTCTTCATTGAAGAAGTACAAGAGGTGCGAAGGAGCTCACTGGCATATTCCTCTAGATGATATCGAATTGCAACCCGATGTTTCATACGAGGAACAACCAGTTGCAATTTTAGACCATGGGGAACGTAGGTTACGATCTAGAGTGGTACCGTTGGTTCGGGTCCAATGGGGTCATCACAACTCCGAGGAATCTACATGGGAGCGTGAGGATGTTATGTGAGAAAAGTATCCACATATCTTTTTGCAAGGTACGCCTGAATTTTGAGGGAAAAATTCCCTCATAAGGGTAGGAGTATGTAATAACCCTCACTTTTGAATAATTTATTTTATATTAATTTACTCTGTAAAGTAATTATATAAAATATTGGATAATGGAGTAAATATTAATTAAATGAGTTAAAAGATAATATTTACTAGATTGTTGTATATTTACTGTTATGTGTAGGTAAATATCATCACGTTACGTTTTATAGTGTCATGTGCTTTAAATGACATTTATGGTTTAATTGGAGCCGAAACTTGAAATGATTTATAAAATTATCGGATGCTAATTTAGAGGGCGTAGTTAGTCCCGAAATTGTCGAGATAGTCAAAATAAGCGCCATATTGTATTTTTGAGTTTTGGGTACTTTTGACTGGTTATGACTTAAATGTGTAGTTACGAGTCATTTTTATGGAGTATTAGCACTTTAAGTTGGAAACTAATGTTAGTCCCCGATTTTAGTCTTCCAATTCCCTTATTTTCCCTAATACATGTTCTTAAACCTAGAGAGTTACAGAGAGGAAGGAAGTTGTGGAGAAAAAAGAGAAGAAAAGGGAGGAAATTGGAGATTGAAGATAGGAGTTCTTGCTATCAAAGGAAATCTGAGATTTCAAGCTCAAGGCAAGTTTTCTTACTTGCTAATATATGGTTTAGGGTGAATAAATTGTATTGATTTTTGTGTAATTGTATTGGTTTAGCAATTTTGGGGTTTTAAGGGATTTGTAGAGATTGAACCCTTAGAATTTGATGTAGATGATTATTGTATGGATTATAGTAGATAGGATGCATTTATGATGGTTTTGGATTGAATTAATGATGTTGATTGGAGTATAAACGGGGTTTGGGAAAAACTAGGGTTCATAACCCGTAGCCCCATTCTTGGCAAATTCGCTAGGGCGAATCGATTCTCCCTTCTTGCGAATCGATTCGCTAAGGGGGAGGCTACAGGTCTGGGAACCCGAATCGATTCGGGGTTAGGATGAATCGATTCGACCTGAGACAGAATGTTGGTTTCTTCATCCGAATCGATTCGCAGCCTGGGGCGAATCGATTCGGCCCTAGGGCGAATCGATTCGAAATCATACTGTTTTGAGTTATTTTTCTAACTCAATTCTAACCTTTTTTCTTTAGGCTTAGGACCTAGGAACCTTCTTGTATGAAGTAAACTTAGAGTCCTAGAGTCTTAGATGAGTTAGGTAACCACCCTATATTAGAAATGGATTAAATAGGGCTTGTTCCGGGGATGCCCAAATTGATGTTAAGGTATTATTTTCCTTTAGTTAATTAATGTGAGACTGGGAGTGGTAAGGTTATATTGGGGGATTTTAGAGGTTCAATTGAGGTATGCTAGACTTTGTGTTATATAGAAACACCATAAATTCTTGGAGAATAAATAGGAGGTCTATTAATCATTAAGGTTATAATGATGGTATAAATTACGTATGGCTCCGGATAAAATGTGATTTATATATTGAAATGGGTATAAAATGTAAATGATAATTTACGTAAACACACCTCCCTAAATGCTATCATAGGGGAAGTACGCGCATAAGGTGAAGTCCCCGGGCTAGTGAATGCAGGGTGAATATAGTCCTCGGCCATAGGACCGGTTATTATGTATTGTGTATTTACTGTTCGAAGTGAGGTAATTTCGGGTGTGGTTATGACTCACTGTCGAAGGTATATGGCCACTTCCCAACGTTGCGTTATAGGCTGCCCAGGTTATCTTATTTGATAGGCCCTGGAAAATAATAGCTATTTAAGGGCGCGTCCAATGGGGAAACTCGGAAAGACGGTCTTAGAATCGTTATATATAATTGAATATAACTATTCTTATTCAAGTGGGACTTGATGTACGTTTCCTAATGAGATACGGAACGATAAAATGAAACTAGGTAAATGATGGTGATTCTTAATTAATAATATTTATTCATATCCTCTTGTATAATTGAATCAAATTTATGGTCATCCTAATTGCTTTAATTTATGTTCTAGATTCAGTACATAGATTCTTATTATTATCAATGATGATAAATTGCTCATAACTGTCATACTCTTTATTCATCTGGTTATCATATAAAACCCGACCCTGACCCGTTCATATTTCTTGTTTTGCATGAATTGTTCTTTCGCTCAGGTGCTCCGCCGCAAGGACGCCCGTTTTGACTTTCCTATTCCGGTGTTTTGGAGCCGTAATACCTTACGGATATTACGGGATATCTTGTGATAGACGCCTCCATTTTTGTACTCTAGTTATAATTGGGTCCTTTATTCGGGCGTGTGGACCAAGGCTTTTGTAATTGTCTAATGAAATGTATTATGTAACTTAGTGAACTTGTTATTTATGGTTTGTAAAGACTGTTGACCGATAACATATTCGGTTCCTCTATTGTATACTTGTTGTGGTTGTAATATAAGTCTTTTTGGGTATCCACCTTCTTGTAAATTAATTGGTTCAAATGTTTCTTTTAAATTTCTAATATTATTTTGACAATCCGTTTTTTAAAAATAGTGGGTGGTTATCTCGTACGCTTATTATTTTATGTTGATACTGAGAATGTTCCATCTATGATTCCTGTTATTATTGGAGTATTGGGCTGGCCACCTCTTATTTTGATAAGCGGGTCGTCATAGGTAGTTAGTTGGGTACTGTAATGGGCTGTCTACAACACCCAAACAGTTTTAGATCCAAGCACGATGAATTTCTTATTGTGTAATGATTACTGAGATGTTTGTGTGTGGACTAACATGTTATGGTAGCTACGTAGGACTCCTGTATTGTCATGTGGAGGAGTGATTGAATATTAAAGAAGTGCCAAGGCTTGCAATGGCGTCCTGTTATTGTGTAAGCCTTCTATCAATCTTATGTAATTCCATATCATAGTGAATTTGCATGTCTCGACCATCCGAGATTTTTCCCATTTGGGTTTTCATTGTTTCGGGTGTTGTGATTGATTTACTTTATTTTATCTTTCACTCACCTAGATGCATGTTTAGGCTAAGATAAAATTACTTAATAAGTTTAATCACAACTTGCTTAAAATCGACGCAACATTTTACTTTGGGTTAAATTGTTTAAGTTTAATATTTAATTTGAAAAAATTAAAAAAATGGATTTTGTTTAGTTTATTCCCTGTGTAGTAGCGCGTTCTAAAATTGGCATCAGAGCGGTAACACTAAGTTATTATGTTAGATCTGAGTTTAGGCATGAATTTTAGCTGTTCTTATATGGAGAGTCGATCCTTTTCTAGATCACCTTTATTTGATGGGTTTAACTACTTGTACTGGAAAATGTGTATGAAATCATCACTTAAGTCGTTAGATGAATGAGTATGCCAAGATGTAGTTATGGGTTGGTATCCACCCACGGCCTTAGATGATGATTATAGGATTCCGAAACCCATAGAAACCTAGAGTGAGGAAAATCTTAAACTGTCCAACTATAATTCATGTGGCCTGAATACTTTGTTTTGTACGATCACACTGGAGGAGTTTCACCATATTATGACATGTGAAACGTCTAAAGAGGCATGGGACATACTCCAAATCACTCATGAGAGTACTATTGTTGATAAGGCTTCCAAACTCCAAAACCTCGCTACTTAGTTTGAAACCATTAGGAAGCAGGGTACTGAATCCTTTAATGATTTTGATGCTATATTGTTTGATACAGTGAACTTGCTATTTAATTCGGGATAAAGAATACCCAATACCTGTGTAGTCAAGAAAATCTTAATGTGATTACCTGAAAGATTTAACCTAAAGTGATAGTTTTGAATTCTTTAGGTACTTTGGACTCTACGAAACTCAAAGAGCTTGTAGGTGATCTTCAAACATATAAGCTTGACATGTTTTCCTCCAAAAATATGAAGAAAGATATGAGCATTGCTTTAAAAGCCTAGAAAGAGAATACACGTATTTCATATGATAAGTCTAACATTTATTCTGATGATATGGCATGTTTGCAAAGAAGTTTGGAAAATTTCTCAAGTTTGAAAAATAATCGAAAGATGTAAAGAAGTTTGAGAAAAATAAGTACAACAAGTCCGAATAATTCCCTAAAATTGTAATGATAATTTTAAGAGGGATGAGTCATATAGATATTTTTGAGTGTGAAGATTAGCGTAATACCTGTGCCAAATATTTTATTATTTTTCCCGTGCAAATTGTAATATTATAAAACCTTGAGAATTGGATCATTAGTATGGGCTTGGAAGTTTGTGGGTGATATTGGAGATTTAATGAATCTAGCTAGATCGAATGAACTTAAAATTCTTGCGAATGAGATTCTCATTTAGTTCAAACGAGGTTATCAGTGCTTTAAACGAAAGACTAGTTTTTTCAAAGTAAACATCTAACGAGGATCCAACAATCTTCATCTGCATAAGGTTCCAACCTCGTTATAAGGTCGTTCGATGGGAGATCAAACGAAATCTCAATCTCGTTTGAACGAGGTCCCATTCTCGTTGTGTGCTGTAATATTTTGGACCGTTTGATCGATAACGTGTCGATTCATGATGCACCCAGATGGTCAAACAAAATTTTATTATTTGAGATTGTTTTTCCAAGGGTGTTTGGGTCATTTGTGGGTTAGAAGAGAAGAGGGTGAGGGTGGGTTTCCCCCACCATTATCAGATTTATCTTCTCTCTCTGGAACTTTAGAGCTTCCCCACCCTCTCCCACCGCTATAAACCACCCTACACCACCATGTATCGGCCTTGTGTCACCATATTTTACAAGTGATCCACTATATATGAGCCTTATCACCCATTTCCTTTGTTGTAGGGTATAGCTACGAATTTATGGAGTTGTTGTTGGGGGGTTTTGAAGAAGAAGAAGAAGTAAAACTTTATGGAGTCTTGAAGAGGGTTTAGCTTGGGGCTTTCATGGAGCATGCTTGTGGAGTTAGGCAACTTCCTTGAGGCCACCTTTGGATTTGTGGATTTGACATCATCATGTTCTTCATCCACCATTTTTAGAGAACCATTTGAGGTGAAAAAACTGTACACTTAGTTTAAGACTCTATTTTGCACATTAGTAGTTTTGTAGTTAGAATTGCTAGAGTGGAATGCATATACGAGTTAAGAAGAAGACTTATTAAGGTTTTGTGTAAATGGTTTATAAGTGATTTCAAGGGTGTTGAGAAAACACTATGATTCAAGAATGTTGAATAAGTGATGCATTATAAAACGTTTGGTATTAAACACTTAACGAAATAAAATGGTTTGAAAAAGATATTTATCTCGCTGAAGATATTTTGGGTGAACTATGTTTTAAAGTTTCTTGCAAAAATGAAGATTTTATAAAGTTGGACATTTGTTTTAGTTTTGAAGAATAAAACTGTCTTTTAGTCTTGAAAAGTGTATTTTTGCAAGTATTATGGGATTTCTGGAGTAAATCACGTGTTATACTCATTTTCTTGGATTTTTAGACTTAAAATCCTTCTTTCCATGGAGGTAAAATTGTATTATTTTGATGATAAGCACATAAACAAGTTTAATGGGGTATAAAGAAAATAGAAATTTCATCTCTTAAGGAGTGAAAAAAGGTGTTGAAACTGTGAAAAGTCTAGGATTTTAAGACTACATGTATTTGTAAAGAAATGGTATATTTCTTATAAAGTAGTCTTAGATGTTTAATAATTTCTTGGAAAAGAAAGTAATGAACTAAAGATATTTTCAACTTGAAATGTGTGTTCCTCCAAAAGTGTTAATGATCTAAAAACACTTAAGAAGTTAGCGTAGGTAACTTAATGGTGTTTGAAAAATAACACTTGTGAAAATGGAGAAAAAGAACATGTTTGGACATAAATGGATAAAATGGTAATTATACGTAAAGTGGAACATTTTTATGAAATAAAAATGTTGAAAATGGTGTTACAAAAAATGGTCCTAAATGAACTTGATTTTAGTATAAAATCAAAAGGGATAAGAAATGATGATTTTAAAGTGTAACACAAGCATGGGTGAAATCCCGGGTTTTGGTTTTGGCTGGGAAAAAGGAAAAGGTGTAATAATGTGGACATTTGTAAAGTGTCAAAAACATTAATATGGACTAGTATGACACCGGAATAATTACGTAGGGCTTAGAGCCCTAGGGTGAAAGACCCAAAATCACTGGCCAAAGCATATAGTATCATAACGGGCGATGTGGAGTCCGTTAAAGTATGAGGATATTGAAAGATTATGAGAAAAAGATAATGAAAAGTGGAATATGTCAAGAAATGGGTTATGCGATGAATATGTGAAAAGACAACCTAACTTGAATGAATTAAAAAAATATTTTGCTAAAGGATAAAATGGAAAAAAAATGTGATAATTGATTAATGTCCATAAAGTAAAGGAATGGTAATGTATATTGGCTAAATGGGTAGTTAAGCAACCTAAAGAGGTTTGACCCATAATTAACACAAGGGTGTGTCTATAAAAGGTTTTCAAACGAAAATAAGTATTTCTAAGGCGACGTTTGCGTTTGTTGAAAGGGTGATTTTCAATGAAAATACAACGTGGATGGGTATAAATAAAGGGGTAATTTCGGTGAAAGAAATTATTTTTTCCCTTAAACTAAGTCTATTTGTTTTAAGTATTTGACCGGGTATGTTAAATCAAGGAATGAATATCAAGTTAAGTAAAAGGGAGTTCTTTTATAAGATTAATTAAGGTGATTTAATGGGTATAAGTAACATTTTTGGAATAAAATTGATTTCATGCATTAGAGCATATGCACGTATAGATATAAGGTAGTTGCATATACACGTAGATATAACGTGTTAGAGTCTCCTTTCTACCATTCGTTTGTATATTGCATTGCTATAATTTTCGACTGGGCATTCAGCTCATTCCCTTATCTTTGTTACAACAGGTTGGGTGCGGTTCCGTAGTTTGAGAGCAGTGTACAAGTAAGTGTTCTCTTTTTATTTTATATTAGTAGCTCTGTATACTTGGATTCCTAGGACTCTTCCCATGGGTCCCTCACGTAGCTTGATTTAAATGGAGATTGCATGCTAAACACGTGAAATGTTGATTAAATAAAATTGGACTAGTAATATTACGTAGGTTGTTTCATTCCACTTCACACCTAATGCTCGGGTCGGATCAAGTTGATTACCGATGACCTATAAATCTAGGTTGGGGCTTTATAAATGGTTTTAGAGCTTTAGGTTGAAGGTTCATTTCAGGAGTGACGTGGTGAGGTCGGTAGTGGATTTTTTGACGTTGGTTTTGGTTTTGGGACGATCACTCTAGATTGGTAACGGTTTTAGTTTGTGTTCTTGAAGTTGAAGTCAAAGAGATTAGCACGACGGGTAATTCATTTCCAAGTGACATGCGACCAAGTTAGTTGTCATTAATCTCTTCCACGCTTCTAATTTAGATATGTTAGTAATTTGTGAGTGTTTGTGCGAGCTAATAGTGGCGACATCGTGGCTTTTAGTGTGAGGTGCTTGTGTGTGAACCCTTGATTATATGAGAGATATGTTGAGATGTTGATAGAGCTTAATGACGTTTATTGCATTTGAGACAAGAATTGGGTAAAGCCAACTGGGTATATTAGGTGACTAGAGCATCATGCTTAATCAATGTTAAATTGTGATGAGGTACGTTAAGTTTCGGGATGCGGTACTTTCGAATAGATAATAATGATGATGTAATTAGGTGAATTCGATCCTTGGGGTAGTATCATGTTGTAAGATAGTTGATGATTCGATAAACATAAGGAACCATATTGGTCAACACTTGGGGATGTGTATTAGGAAAGAGTCAGTAATATACTATTCTCACAAGTAAGTGTCTTAGCGATTGTTGATTGAAAGTTGTAACTCGCAAGGTATAATGAGAGTTACGAGCAAATTGCCATAAGTATGTTACATATGAAACAATGATGGTTAAGGTGACTTAAGAGCGAACTGTAGATAGTTTTCCATGATAGGGTTTTAGAAAATATGATGCGACTTAGAGGGATAGGATCTTTAGTGATGTCAGTGATGCAGACCTAGAGGTTTAGAGGTTGTATACAACGTCCTATATAGTGCTAGAATCCTTATTAGTGCCAGTCTGTGGTTTGGTATGTGGCTTATGGCCATAATCGTTTGAAAGGGAGATAAGATTATTATCTAAGTGTCAAGGCCCGTTTTAGCATCCTAAGTATGTCTAGACGCAAGGTATTCCCAGTGTGAGTATGGTTTCAGGGTATCCTGGAGTGTCCGAAGGACTAATTATGTGTGGCATCATTGGGAATAGAAATCGACTTGTTGTGACGTCTTAAGGTGTTCAATGGTTAAGGTGCACTATATATGGATTACAGGACGCAGTAGTTTCACCCTCTTCCAGATGGCTCGTAAGAACCCTCATGGCTACTTCAAAAGAGTCTAACTTTAACCTCTCTTGTCTTAGACAAGGGTCTATCGGATGAGAATTATTGTAGCCCTTGTAAGATAAAATGGATAAAGAGTTCTTAGAACATAAAGTAAGCATTGGATCGCTACTAATGGAAATGAAAACTTCGGGTACGCCTAAAGATAGATAAGTAAATAATAATATTGGGTGTTCTACATCTAGCGGGATGTGAGTAAGAGGAAGTTAACAAATCTTTGGCTCTACGTTTAGCCTTAGCCTCGGCTATGCAATGCTCTCCCCCATGCTCACGAAAGTGAAGAAACTCTTCTCCAAGTTCGTAAATTCTATGGTACTTGAAGATAAAAGTAAAGATTTTTATATTATTAACCCAATATCAAACAATAAGATTTAGAAGATTTTTGAAAAAAATATATCCAAGAACAATAACAACTCCTATTGCGAGTTTCAATCGAAAAACACAATTTTTTGCCCAGAAAACCCTAAAGCCATGCAATTTCAACGCTAAAGGGATACCTAAACTCCATACTCTTCCAAAACCACCTTAATTCACACTAAAAAACATTAAGGATTATTTCCAAAAAAATCAGCAATGCCAAAAAATGCACAATATGGAGAAAAATGGGAATCAAAGTAAGAAAGCAAAAAGGAAGGGAAGAACAAGGTACCTGGAATAAAGAAGAGGGATGAAAGAGGAGGAATTCATCAGGGAGTAAATAATATATTCAATGAAAAGAGGAGGATTCTAGAAAGAAATAAAAATAGTTTAGTGCTTTGGAGAAAATGACGAAGAAGTGGAACGAGAGAGAGAGTGGGAAAAACTTCTGTGGTTTTGCTGCCCAAATATGCACACGATTCCGAATTCACCCATCATTAGGGTGCGTCATACGAAGTGACCCTTGTCTTTACATTTCCTTAGGCCACATGCTAGAGCATTGGGCAACTCATACGTGTCATCGTAGGAATGCTAAAATTAAACCTCTGCGCACACGCCTACCCACTATCATCACCTGCTTGCACTGACATTGAGATGATACACAACCACTAAGTGTCAAAATCAACTTACACCGCAACCTCTCATTAACATTAAAATCTAATCTATGGGGGGTATTGATATACATAAATCTTGTCTCATCTAAATGAAACCCACTGTCGAGACCACCCTATCATATGACTACCTTAATCAATGACCAAGCACAGTATCAACCTCTCCATATTGTACATATAATGTCAACGTCATACACCCTCATGAGGCCGAGACCTTCCCATCAACCAAACATATCAAATATGGAGTCATCCTCATCTCGGCTCCATCCTCAAAATTAGTGCCTTTATAGTCTCAGCCATCCGAGATGTATAGGTTCAGATACTGTATACGCGAGTGGAAACATAATAAGGGTATTATTGGCCCATCTAATCAACGTTATAGCAAACCAACAAGAACATGGAAGGAATATTTCTTTATCATGATTTATACACTTCTTTCTATAGGTGTCATGGTTATATTAGTTGTTAATATCATTACACATGAACCGTATGCTTGGGGGTTGTATTACGCATCCATGGGGCTATAAAAGGGGCTCATTGTCTCCTTCTAAAAGGATCGAATTCTAAAAACCCTGCCATTATCCTCTCTGTGTGTGTGTGTGTATATATATATATATATATATAGAGAGAGAGAGAGAGAGAAGCTTATAATAATCATCTTTAATGGCATTCAGCCATCGTATATAGTGGAATTATTTCACACTTGCACGGTGGATGTAGGCCAAGGATGAACCACTTAAATCTCTATGTCTTTTTTTTTGTCTCTCATCTCCTCTATCACTTTATTTCTTAATATTATCTCCACCATTATTGTGTAAGCTTGGAAATCTGGTTGAATCCCTTTGGATGATATTTGGCATCATCAAGGATTGTCATGTGGTATATAGAGTCGAGAGAGTTCGATTTCAAGTATTAACCTCAAAGTTCTGTCAAATTTAAATCCTTATTCGACTTCATTCTGGAGTTCAACAACTTAGAAGAGGTAGAGGAAGAAATAAAGTTATTTGAAATAGAAGCAACCAAGTGATGTTGTTATAAGCAATAGAACCCATTTCTCCAAGATGGGATATACATGTGGATGGATATTCTAATAACTCAGTCACTTGATTTATAATTCATTTAGAAATCACAGATGGAGGTATTATATCTCTTTCTCTTTGTTACAAGTCTAAAGCCTTTAACAATGAGGTAGAGTGTAAATCCTTGGTGAAAACCTCAGGTCGGCCATCCATTTCAAAGTAGATCACGAAGAAGCCATTATCGACTTGTAACTAATTGTTAATTAGGTCAATAAGGTTTATGAGGCTAAAGGTGACATAATGGCAGGAGACTTAGTAATTGTGAAGCACACATGTATAGAATCCCCAAATTTTGAATCAGGAGAGTCCTATGAGTAGAAAATTCAGAGAGTGGCCTTCTTGAATGAGTGGCCTCATTAGACGAGGTTGACCTCAAGGTTCTAATGATTACCTTGGACCATTCAAGCATCATCCAATGTCAAATTAACATTCTAGAGATCAGTTAGAGCTCATATAGGACCATTCTCATCAAATCCTAACGCGAAGATGGAGTATTACAAATGGATAAAATTTTGGCTCAACCGATAAAGTCTCTAGCTTACAAATACTACATGGAGAATGGGATATGATAAGCAACAAAAAGTGTGTGCTACATGTGTACCTACGGCTCAAGTGCAAGTTGATCGCTCAAGTAATAAAACCAATAAGATGGGGTCGAATCCTCATAAAATAGATTGCTAACGACGAAAGTTGGGTCGAATTATTAAATATAGGCTCCTACTCGTTAAAATAAAAGAGAAGGTGATGATTCTTACTTGAAATTATTTCTAATTATCTAGGAAAATTAAGATATGAAATTGAAAATTTAAACTAATTAAGGCAAAAAAAATTGGTTTTGAAATAAATTAGAAAAATTAGGTTGGGATCCAGTCCCCCAAACCATTGGGTTCTGACAATAAATATAAAATTCTATACATTATTTGATAAATTAAAAGAAAAGCGACTAATCAATTCGAAGCACCAAATATGTTTGGGCAATAACTTGTGTAATAATTAGTCAAAAAATTAATATGCATGATTGATATATTCGTTGACACATATAATGCATCCTCAAACACTCAGGTTTCTTTTAACAAACTGAGTTAAGAGGCCTACAATATTAGTCCCGATCAATATATCAAACCCGAGAAATTAACTATTTAATTATGACAAATTTTACATTTAAAATAGAAAACCTTAGGTTATGTTCATGTTCCCCAACCTACAAATAATTTAGCTAGACATGGAAATTGTTTCTACGCAAATCATATAAAGCATGCCGTCATTTATGTTAAAATATAAATGAGGGAATAGTAGATATCAAATATTTGAATTGATCAAAATTTAAAGTGTAGGAAATAAGAATCTTCACACCAAGTAAGAAATCCTAAAATTGCAAATGAAGAAATCTTCAAGTACTTGTATCTCCAATGATTACCAATTAATCCCCCACTTAATAATGAGTAAATGATGTCAAATAAGACTACTAAATGCACTATTTAAGGAATATAAAATGACCAAGAAGATAAATATGAATCCTAGCTACTCTGGGAACAAAATAAGAAAAGATAAAAAATCTCGTAAAAATCGAACCCATCATCCAAACTGAATCGCTTCAGATCGAACCCATTAGGAAAGCAAACTGGTTCCCTCCAAAACTGAACCGATTCGGTTTTCAGTACTATTTTTTCACAATGAATTTTAATGTATTTTTACTAATTGCAGTTCCTACCCCTATACTTTTCTCCAACTTTAAATCGATATAACTTTTTCATCATAACTCAGAATGATGTGTCATTTCTTCCCATGTTCTCATGAACTAGAGATCTATTAGTTTCATGTTGGCCCTTCCCCAATTTTTGGATTATAAATTATGGTTTTTCCCTTAATTATCCTTTCGAACATTATTTTTATCTTTTTGCACTATTCTCTTTCGTCTACTTGAATGAATTACCAGCAAAACACATTATATATACAGAAACCAAGAAAACCTTGATAAAAAGGTTAGTTGAAATAGATATGATCTAAGTCTAGGATATTTGTGATGTTCGAGATGGTAAAAATACTCAAATTAGATGGATAAATATGGAATATTCGTGCCGAAATAGGGTATTGTTCAGGAAAGGATACTTCTCAACGCCAATTATATCACCAGAGACCACCACAAAGTTATTTGTGGTACCCATATAGGCCCAAATACATTAGTATATAATGTCTTATGGCAAAGGAACTTTTGTCCAACATTAAGAAAGGAAGTCAAGAATGCGGTCCCGTATTATGAGAAAAATGTTAAATGTTTTCCTTTATTATTGGAAAGATGCTGGGAACGAAGTTTATAGTGTCTTTGCGAGCACCTAGTAATCACGATGTGGGTATTGAGAAGTTTGTAGAGCGTACATATAATGAGAAAGTCATGGATTGTGAAATATTTTTTGGGTTTTGGGGAATTTTACGCAGAGTATGTTGGGTGTCCTTAGGGAATGAGTTAAGTTTGGTATTATGAAGTGCTAGCGTTCTAATAATGATTGTGTTGAGATTCGGGTGATGATCCCCGGATATTATTGAAACTCAAAGGAGTTGAATCGTGTAGTCCTTGGTGAGGTCATTTAATTTGATGTAAGTAGGTGAGGTAACCTTCTAAGGATAATTTAATATTAGCAGGAAGTGTAGTGCTTGATTCTGATGGGTACTAGGAAATACAATTGGGACTTAGATTGATGATGTCATAATAAATACGTGAAAATGACACCCCAAGGGGCATATCGAAGCATGATTAGAATGTTGGTGTGTGTCAATAGTATAAGTTAGGATAGCCCTAGTAAGGTAGGGACTAGTTCTTGGCACGTCTTGCCAAGCCGGTACATATTAAAAGATGTAGCCTTTGTGGTACTTACTATCCTTAGAATGCCAATGGCGACTGGTTTGGACATCACGTAAGTTCAATTTGGGCAGAACCTGGAGATAATCTCAGTGACGACCACAAGTAGTTAAAGGTTACTATTAGGTGAGTGTTTCGCTTAACGGGGTTCTTCCTAAGTAGACATTAGGATACGATCACGGTATAATAATATCGACAATGACTTAGGTGTATTAGGTTAGTCACGACGTCACTCGAAAGGTGGACAAGACTACATGGAAAAAAACGCTAGCATTCGTTGGCCAAAATGGATCACATTTGAAAAGGATGTAAGGAGGGACCCTTACCCTTAAGGAGGGAAGTCCAACGTTTGACTTCCCAAGGGACAATTGATTCGTATGTCGCTTTCATCTAATATGGATGAATGGGTGTGATATGACTCGTCACAGTTGATGACTCGAGCCAGGGTGTATGGCTAGGTCGGTACCCAGTGAGAATGTTTGGGAGGATTCGTAAACTTTAAAGTGTATGGACATAATTTTTCATTATTTTATATATTGACGATGTGTTTTATTCTGCTCAGTAGGTATTCTAGTGTGTAGAGTACGGATTACACACAGACGATCAGATCACCAGTTCTTATAGAATATAAGTTTTATCGTTCACAGTCTTAGATAAAACTGGACACACCATCAGTAGGGCTGTATCATAATATTTTAGTAGGTCTATCTTGATTACGGGAAACTGCATAGTTTCAACTTATTGTGCCAGTACACTTTATGTGTATTGAATGGGACCACCTTGTGGTCATTGTTTTTATACTGATTTTATAAGACAATGTAAGCCTCGTGATTATTAGGTTTACTTAAGGCCTTTAATCCGGGTATGATTGATGGACACATGCACTAGTTATTTATTGCGTTGACCTTTGGAGTGAGATTCATCATTGGATCGATAATATTTATAGATTGGTTAATGATAATTATTATATGGTGAAAGTATTTTATGGATGGAATCCACTTCTCGGTATAAAGACTGGTGATACCCCCTTGAGATGCTTATAAGTTTTGTACGTGTCAAACCCTGCAGGTGGATTATGTTAATCTGACACTATAAATAAGTTAAGTTGGATTGCTCAAGGACTTAAAGAAGTTAACCCAATAAATTATCAGTAATTTATTTTATTAACGGGTATCTGTAACCTTAATGTGGGGAGAATTAGGTAATTAATAACGAGGAGCTCGAAATATAATTTTGAGTTAATGAGTGGAGTTGAAATTATAATTATTTAGTGGTATTAATTATAATTAAGGGACTGAGATTAGGATCCAAGAAGGATTAGATTTTCTCAGGCCTAGTAGGAGCCACATCCTTATCTCTCCTTTGGGTCCCTACTATAACCTATTTAGATGCACCTAAGGCTCATTCTTTCTTAAGTTATCCGTCAATCTTGGATACTCAAAATACTCGAATTCGAACTTGTGAGAAAGAGAGGCAACCAAAGAGGAAAGAAGAGAAAATAAGTTAGTCACGAAGTAAGATCCCACCCTCTACTCGTGACTGTTCATATCAGGAATACATTAGAAGATCGTGAGGTGCATCGAGCCTGCGTTCTTGATCAAATATCATCAAATATTATGTTCGTGCAAAAACAAGATCGAATCAAATAGATCTCTAAAGGTAAATCCTAATTCCGCCTTGTAGGATTTCATGTATGTGTAATTTTATTGTAGTTACATATTTACGCATTTTTAATAGACCCTTGGACTTCCGCTCTAACATGTTACACCCTTAAAACTTAGTCCCATTATTGTCTTCTATCACATATATGTTCTCATTTTGTGTATTAAAACCTATCATGCAAACTACATATTATTAACCCATTTTACTATCCTAAATTGAACCCTAGTATTAACAGTGGTAATATATTGCATAAAAAGTTATAAAAACAAGCTAGGGTTTTAAAATTGAAAAAAACACCCGTGTAGTCTACACCTACAGAAACTCATTGCTGAGGGTGACATAATTTCACGGTCTCTTCTCACTGTGGTATCACCAATATGTCCAATTGCCACCGTACTGGTGCTGTCACGACCATATCCCACCGTATTGTTATTTTTCACGACCTCTTCCAACCGTGGTGGGTTTTTCACGGCCACTGCCCACCATATGTAGCAAGCAACATATTTCATATTTCATATATAAATGAACAATTAATAACATATTTCACTCACCCACCTCCCTCCACACACACACACACACACACACACACACACACACACACATATATATATATATAGGAAAGCTCACCTACATCATGCACTATACATCACACCGTACATCACACCTAATTCTAGGCCCTAGAAAACTTTTTTTTCAAATTTTATAATTTTCCCTTTAAATTAACCTTCCAATCAACCCATATGCAAAAAATTAGGTCAAAATACATTTTGTAGCTATTTTTAAAAAATCCACAAAAAACTGCTGGCGCAGACCCTTATAAATAAGGTAATTTTAGCAGTTTTTTGTGGATTTTTTAAAAATAGTTACAAAATGTATTTTGACCTAATTTTTTGCATATGGGTTGATTAGAAGGTTAATTTCAAGGAAAAAATATAAAATTTGAAAAAAAAAGTTTTTGAGGGCTTATAATTAAGCGTGATGCATGGATGATGTATAAAGCATGATGTAGGTGAGCCTTCTCATATATATATATATATATATATATATATATGTATGTATATATGATTTTGTTATATAAATGTGGCTGTATATATATATTTTAATTGCATTGTTTAGATAAATTCTTGCAAGTTTTAATATAATGTGTGTGTGTGTGTGTATGTATGTATGTATGTATGTATGTATGTATGCATGTATGTATGTATGTATGTATGTATGTATGATTTTGTTATATAAATGTGGCTATGTATATATTTCAATTGCATTGTTTAGATAAATTCTTGCAAGTGTTTACATGATGTATGCATGCATGTATATATGATTTTGTTATATAAATGTGGCTTCATATTTATTGTTTCTTTGTAAGTATGAACTTGCTAATATGATGTTCATTTTCTAATATAATTTTTATAATTTCTTATGTATGTCATATTAATGGAAAGAAATAAAAACCCTCCTACCGCATCAGAGCGAAAGAGGAGGTTGGAGGCGATAAAGAAAGTTCGACCACCCATATCGTCCTCATCTAGTAGTAGTACCAGTGGCGAGAGCAAATGATATTTTACTACGTAGTCATTGGATAAAGTAGTCGACCAAGTAGTAAGTGTGTAAGGACATTTTTCTCATGTCCAACATGTTACATTTATGTATGTCGTACGCCGCTACATTTGGCACGTCACCTCACGATCTCACATGACGTCCTCTATCCAAATTCTGGGAATCAAGCATTCAACATCTCCATTAATGTGTCCCACATCTGCCTCAACGACTTCACGTTCCAAGATTTTAGGGACTTAATGCAAGTGGTACGCAAGGGAAGTCAAAACAGTGAAAAAAAGGCACGATAGGAGAGTTCAAGGGCATTTTCGTAATTTCACATCCATAGTCCGGAGGTCTGGTCAATTGGAAAGTTGAATATCCCGCCGCAACGAAGATACTGGAAGAAACGGCACCTCAATCCGAACTACGGTGAAGGAGTTATGACCTTTTGAAGTTGGAGAAAATTCCTTGAAGAATGCTGTTTTTTTTAACCCCAAACCAGAGATGTACCCCAAACCGATGTACCCCAAACCGCATGAGGTACCCCAAACCGGTTCGGGGTACCTGTACGCTGGATAGAATTTCAGTGTTTTTATTTTGCAAAACTCTTCATCTGTTTTGCTATTTAAACCACCTTCGGGGGAGCTGTTTTGCAAGACTTTGGAAGACGTTTTTGAGAGTCCAAATACCTCTAGTCTTCATATTTTTTGAGTCCCAAGACTCATGTTTTGATTCACACAATTTCCAATCCTTTGTGAAGCTTTTTGGTAACCCAATAACACAACCTTGTGTTTGTTCAAACCTTTGTGGAGAGATCTTTGCAACCGAGGGCTGCGTGTCATTGCTGAGGGAGTCTCTACAAAGTTTTATTGCTGCGTGTCATTGAGGAGTGCTGCGGTTCTTCCTTTGTTGATTGGACTGAGGTTCACGTGGGTTCGCTGCTTGTGGATTCATTGCTGACGACACCGACCGACACCTGTGGGTATTCGTGTGTCACTGTATTTCATTGTAATCTGTGTAAGTTGCGATTTACTTATTATAGTGAAATAAAAGGTTTTGCCCTGCGGGGATTTTTCCTTAACTTTGTGTCGCATGCTTTATTTATGGTTTGACACACACACACACACACACGTAGTTGTTTGTTTTTGGGCTGTTTCTAAATAGACTCGAATTAAATAAGGGTTACTTGGAATCTTGCGAATTTAATTTAATTTAAATCAATTATCACACACCGAACCTATTCGGTTTCTCAAATTGGTATCAGAGCGGGTTACGCTAATTTATTGCGTATTCCTATTTTCCGCAAAATCGTGTGATATTGATTTTTTTTGAAAAATCAGTTTTGTGAAAATTCGCATTTTTTCTTATGGAGCACTTATATAATCAGATGCCTATTTTTGACGGGTCTAATTATGCCTACTGGAAAGCTCGTATGAAATCGATTTTAAAATCTATTGACGAGCGTGTTTGGTTGCTTTGTGAGAATGGTTGGACTCCTCCCACGGTCACTGTTAATAACATCACCACTTTAAAACCCGTGTCAGCCTGGACCGAAGATGATTATAAATTGTCCAATTTTAATTCCCGTGGTCTGAGTGCTATTTCTGGAGCTGTCTCTCCTGATGAGTTTCGCCGAATTATGACGTGCACCACGTCTAAAGAGGCTTGGGATGTTTTGAAACTGACACATGAGGTTACAAACGCGGTTAAAGAATCAAAATTACAAAATTTGGCCACCCAATTTGAGACTATTACCATGTCCGAGTCTGAATGCTTTGATGATTTTTATGCTCGTTTATCGGACATTGTTAACACATGTTTTAATTTGTGTGAGGTGATTGATAACACGCATGTCGTTAAAAAGATTTTGAGATCTCTCCCAAAACGCTTTATTCCTAAAGTCACTGTTTTGAACTCTTTGGGTAATTTAAAATCACTTAAGTTGGAAGAACTTGTAGGAGATCTTCAAACCTATGAGATTGACATGTTTCCGAAATCCATTAAGGCTAAGGATAATGGCATTGCTTTAAAGACTCATTTTAAGAAAAAGAAAGAAAAAGTTTGTGAGTCTGATTCTGAGGGAGATTTTGATTTTAACGATATGGCCTTGTTTGCGAAAAATTTTAAAAAATTTCTCAACATGAGCAAAAATAATTCTTCCATTCAAAAGAAGTTTTTTGAGAAAAATAAAAGGCAAGGAAAGGCCAAAGAAAGTGGTGAGAGGGAAAAAGAGAATAACTCCGATGAGGAGTGTAAGGAAGATATTGAGAACGTCACTTGTTTTGAATGTGGGGGTAAGGGACATAAGTCATTTGAGTGTCCTTAATGGCTTAGAAAGAAAGGAAAGAAAGTTGCTATGCCCGCCACACTTAGTGATAGTAGTGAAGGTGAGGGTGATGAGACTAGTGGTGAGAAGATTTTAGCTTTTTCTAGTCGTGTGAGCACATCCACTTTATCTCACAAAAGTGCACACGAAAGCGATGATGGTGATTTGTGTTCTTCGAGTGAGGGAGAAAGTGAAAGTGAGAGTGGAGATGAAAGTGAGCTCCAAAAAGCTTTTAGAAAACTAAGAAATATAATCGTGATTTAGGTCGTCGGGTTTTAGATTTGGAGAAAGAGAAGGAGGTTTCGAGAAAGGAGAAGAGTGATTTGACCGACACGTTGTCTAGTCTAAAGACACGTGTATTCCAACTCGAGAGTGATCTCGAACGTGGCAGGGAGGTCAAAGTCAATTTTGTGAACGCACCTAAGAAGGTTGAAAAGGTGGTTCATAAGGGTAAAGGTGAGAAGTTAGGAATAAGTCATGACGGTGCTACTACCTCCCAATTAGCACCCGAGCCGGTTCCCACTTTAGTGTTTGATTCACGTGCGTCTCATCCTAACCCACCTAGGCTCCCCATTCCTATTAGGAGAGCGCGTCCTAGAAGTTTTGAGAGAGGTGTTCCGAGGCCTATTTATGTTTGCTCACATTGCAAAAGGAGAGGACACCTTAGGTAATTTTGCTTTAAGTTGGGGTATGTGTCACGTTTTGCCTCTACACGTGTTTCTGACACACATGCACCCACACATGATTCTTTACATGCTTCCGGAGACTATATGAGAGAGTTTGCACATTTAGGTGAGCAAGTTAAGTTTTTAGTCAAAACTTCACAAGAATTGATGGAGGTTTTTCATAAGTTGTCACTACCTTTGGAAAACCCCTCCGCACCTAATGATTGAGGTTTGACTTGTTTACTAGCATAGGGTGATTTTCATGATGTCATTGTTTACCTATTGCTAGTATGTATCATTTTTGTATGTTTTATTTTTTTTTGAAAATTTTGAAAAATACAAAAAGATTTTAGTTTGTTAAAATTTTGAGAAAATCCAAAAAGATTTTTGTATTTTGTTTGCACCTTTTATGGATGAACACTTACGATGAACGAGTCACAACATCATTCTATTATTTTCATGTGACTATTTGATAGTGTTTTGAGACAATATGTCAATTCATCCATGTGCTTTATAATGTTTGGAGTCATTAAGATGAATTAATTTTTACTTCCTACATGTTTGACTCATGTTTCCTTTATTGCACACATACACGGATTTATTTGATTATTGTGCTTGTCTTATCACATACTGGTTGGGTGTTTTCACTTCAATCCTGTCCTTAAAACGAACCAAGCGCGATAATTTTTTGATAAGGAAATTGTGCATATAAGAACCGTTTTGTGAGTTCGTGTGCTTTATTTAAAAACGGGGAGGGGCTCCGAAAGGTAATTATCTATCCTTTGCGCAAAAGCCACCGTTAAATTGGACCTAAAAAATGGAGGTATTTTATTATCCGGGGTCCAAAGAGGTTTAAAAGAACCCGAAAAAATTGAAAGGCAATAAAAAGAAATTCATGCTAATTATGGGCCATATAGGTTTTTGCACCAATTCTCCAAAGTTTGAGAATTTAGTTTAACACCTCTAAAAGAAAATATTTGTGAGGGAGTTTGGTTGGAGTATTTAAAACGGGTTTGCACGTCCTTGAAATTATTGAAAATGCGCTACATAGTTTTGGACGTTATTGGTGTGGAAATCATTTGACTTTGATTTGTTGATTTGCATAAGACGATGTCATCTAAATTCAATAAATTTTTACACCTAAGGATACTTTTGATGCTCATTCGTTAGGGGTACACATATGCATCGTGCACATATGATTGATTGAGTTGATTTACCTATCGAATGTGTTCACACCCATTCTTTCCATTTCCATGACTTGGCTGTTTGAGTCTAAATCCATGGTGTGATTTTTGTATCATGTTTTACATTTTTTTTCAAAATGGTATCTATTTTTTGTATGAAAAATTGAAAAATAGTTTGTGAAAGTTTTTTTTGAGCATCTCATTTCTAGAGCACGTTTACCATATTGATTGATGCCTTGATTTGTATACCGTAACACCCCGATTTCGCTTGTTTGATTCATTCTTCTTATTTGTCTATTTGGGGACATCATAAAAAGGGGGAGAAAGAATTATCTTATTTTGGGGGAGTTTTGAGATTTAACTTATGCTTTTCATATAAATTGGTATCTATGTTTATCTCATTTCAAACTCGATACGTCACTTGGTATTTTTTCTTTATCTCATGTGTGTAGGTACTACATTGATGATCACTGAATTGCACACCCCGATGAGAAAAGATTTGAGAATTTGAAGATTGAAGATTTGAAGTTTTGAAGATTTGAAGAACAAACGATGAAGACTTATTCATTTGTATCTTTCCAGTTTTGGGTTCATGGAAGGGTAGATTTGTATAGGCAATTTTGTTATTTGATAATTCGGATTTTTAATGAATGTACCGGCATAGACATAAGGGGGAGATTTGTAAGGACATTTTTCTCATGTCCAACATGTTACATTTATGTATGTCGTACGCCGCTACATTTGGCACGTCACCTCACGATCTCACATGACGGCCTCTATCCAAATTCCGGGAATCAAGCATTCAACATCTCCATTAATTTGTCCCACATCTGCCTCAACGACTTCACGTTCCAAGATTTTAGGGACTTAATGCAAGTGGTACGCAAGGGAAGTCAAAACAGTGAAAAAAGGCACGATAGGAGAGTTCAAGGGCATTTTTGTAATTTCACATCCATAGTCCGGAGGTCTGGTCAATTTGAAAATTGAAGAGCTCGCCGCAACGAAGATACTGGAAGAAACGGCACCTCAATCCGAGCTACGGTGAAGGAGTTATGACCTTTTGAAGTTGGAGAAAATTCCTTGAAGAATGCTGTTTTTTTTAACCCCAAACCAGAGATGTACCCCAAACCGATGTACCCCAAACCGCATGAGGTACCCCAAATCGGTTCGGGGTAACTGTACGCTGGATAGAATTTCAGTGTTTTTATTTTGCAAAACTCTTCATCTGTTTTTCTATTTAAACCACCTTCGGGGGAGCTGTTTTGCAAGACTTTGGAAGACGTTTTTGAGAGTCCAAATACCTCTAGTCTTCATATTTTTTGAGTCCCAAGACTCATGTTTTGATTCACACAATTTACAATCCTTTGTGAATCTTTTTGGTAACCCAAGAACACAACCTTGTGTTTGTTCAAACCTTTTGGAGAAATCTTTGCAACCGAGGGCTGCGTGTCATTGCTGAGGGAGTCTCTACAAAGTTTTATGGTTGCGTGTCATTGAGGAGTGCTGCGGTTCTTACTTTGTTGATTGGACTGAGGTTCATGTGGGTTCGCTGCGTGTGGATTCATTGCTGACGACATTGACCGACACCTGTGGGTATTCGTGTGTCACTATATTTCATTGTAATCTGTGTAAGTTGCGATTTACTTATTATAGTGAAATAAAAGGTTTTGCCCTGCGGGGATTTTTCCTTAACTTTGTGTCGCATGCTTTATTTATGGTTTGACACACACACACACACGTAGTTGTTTGTTTATGGGTTGTTTCTAAATAGACTCGAATTAAATAAGGGTTACTTGGAATCTTGCGAATTTAATTTAATTTAAATGAATTATCACACACCGAACCTATTCGGTTTCTCAAAGTGGTTTACTAACGGTTGGCAAAGGGGTACTCAACAGTCAATTGAGCAAGTTATTGAGCAGGTTATTAGTGATTTACTAATGGTTGGTGAAGGGGGTGTCGTAAAACCGACGAAGGTTACAGAGGCAGGTAAAAAAGAAGTGAAAAAAGGAGAAAAATCGAGGGAGGAATCAAGAGAGGAAGAAAAAGAGAAAGAAAGAGAGGAAAAAGGAGAGGTAGACTGCGAGGGAAAGTGAGAGATATAAAGAGAGAACCCTAAAGATGATATAGACGAGTCTTCATCATCGAAAGATGAAATCCAACCATCCACATCTAAAGCGAAAGAAAAAAAAATAATCCACTCGGATTCACAAACGCTTGAGGGGTGCACGCCAAATAACCCCGAATTGATAAATTTTTTTAATAAACATATTCCTTATTTGATATGGAACCAAGATGAGGATAGGGGCATAATAAAGTGCGTGTACCACTAAAAAAAATTTGCTGAGTGGTACATAAAGAAGGAAGATGCGCGGGTTATTGAGTTGGTGAAGAACTCGGGTCTTTGGGGTATGGTTAACACTCCTATCGGTACATCGATTACGTATCGGTGTTGGAATTCATCGAATGGTGACAACCGGAGATGAATTAATTTCATATGCCGTACGGTGATATGACCATCACCTTAGCGATGTGTACCATCTCCTTAAAATTTCAGCAGTTGGTAAACCGATGTACGATACTATTTTTAGGAAAGCTGAGGAGAAGGCTACTCAAATCAAATGGCTTACTAAATATATCGGTCGTACCGAGGAGGAGACTTTGGAGGAATGCAAATATGTTTATGCTGTACATTTTGACTGGATAATGAATATACGCAAGGAGAGGTTTAAGAAGCCGGGGGGATGTCACGAAAAAGTAGATTGAGCAGGACGCTATGGAGTACTTACTATCTATTTTATGTTTCTTATTGTTCCCTGAGAAACTAGGGAATCGAGTCTCGGTGTACTCCCTCTAGTCAATGTTAAAAGTTGGGAAATGCAACAAATATGCTTGGAGGATGGGCATATTACCTCATTTATGTCGGCAGATATGGATTGCTTCATAGGTAGACGTTCTGCAGGTGGATGGATATCTCCCCCTTCTAGTGGTAAATATTTTAAATTCAACGCGCGCTTTTAATTTTGTTTTATTCTATATAAATTTACCGACCAATATGTCAATTTGATTGCAGGCGTGGATATGAGACCACTTCAGTGTGGCGAGGGGCGTTAAAAATCTAGAGTTTCAGCATAGGGTGTCGTGTCTATGCAAATAAAGGACGTAAATGGTGTCAGGTGATGCATTTGCACAGATACGGGAGCTAAGGGAAACCTTGGACGATTTAAAAGCTTCAGATGTAAGTATTATTTGTTTTAAACGCAATATTTTAACATTTTTTCTATTTTTTATATGTTAACATTTGGAATTACTTCTAGGTTGTATGGGATTCTTACTCTGAAAATCGTGAAGCCTACCCATTTTATGCGGTCTCATGGTATAACGACCTCCTTATTTGCTATGATTTCAGTGAACCCTATTACTCGGAGAGGGTCATACGCCAGGCTGGACTTGTTCAAATAATCCCTAGACCACTGATGCGCCTTATATCAGAGGAGAGGGGAATTACCCGGGCCCTCTACAAAGTTAAGTTTGATATTGATAAATGGTATCAACTCAACTCGGTGGACCATGTTCTTTTCGATGTCTGACACTCGACTGCGGTGAGGACCATGCCTTCAGAATGTGTGGATGGGTATATGTCTTGGTACTTAGAAAGATCCCATCCATACATTTGAAATCCCGAGCATCGTATTCGCAAGCTAGAGTTAAAGCACTCCGATAAAAGGGTAAATGATTCAAAATTTACTAAATTGATTTCTTTTCTTCAAGTATTTTTTGAATACATTTGATGGTAATATGTATATAAGCCCAGGGGATAGAAGTCGTCGTTAGCCTGCTCCAAGAGGCTATTAAAATCGGCTCAAACCAAGAGGTTTCAGATGTCCTTGAATTATCACGTGTAATGCTTGATGCCCTGCTTGAGGTTAAGGGAACGCAAGCTCAAAAAAAGAAGAGAAAGGCTCCGATGTGTTAAGAAACTTGAACCAAGGAACGTCATGATCCAACCCCTAAGCAATAAGCCCCCCGAAGAAGCGTTTAAAGAGAAAATAAACAAATTTTTTTGTAACAATTTCATTGTAACTCTATTTAAAACAATTTGATTGTAAAGTATGCACAATTTTGAATTATCACATGTTGGAACAATTTTGAAACAAGTAGTTTGTATGAAAAATATTGTGTTATATGTTTGAATGTAAACTTGTGCTTGAGTTTTGAATGTGAGGGAATGCATGAACTATATTATAAATGTAATTCTTATTTGTAATCCTTGTTTGGGTGATAGCATGATTCATTGGAAATACATTGTAAATTACATTATGATTCATTGTGTTTGGGTAGTATTTGGGTTAAAAAATCCTTTAACTTTTTGCATAAAAGGCACGATAGGATCCAACCGTGGTTAGGTAACATATGGTGTGGTGTTACCGTATGTGTACCTCTTACGGTGTGGTGTCACTGTCAGATAAATATCTACGGTCTCAAGTGACCGTGGTTGTTAAGTTAAAAATTTCTTCAACTTTCTGCATAAAATATACGGTCAAAAGAAACCGTGTGTAGGTCACATATGGTGTGGTGTTACCGTCTATATACTGCTCATGGTGTGGTACCATCGAAAGATTTATTTACGGTATCAAGTGACCGTGGTATTTGGGTTAAAAAATTCTTTAACTTTCTGTGTAAAAGGCACGGTGGGATCCAACCATGTTTGAGTCATATATGGCATGAAGAAATCGCCAAATTATAATACACGGTCTCAAGTGACCGCGGTATATGGGTTAAATAATCCTTCAACTTTCTGCATAAAATAAACAGTGGGATCCAACCATGGTTGGTGTAACACCTCTCCTAATTAAATACCGGGTGATCAGTCTCATACCCAATTAAATCAGAATGTACAGTTGGTTCATTCTTAGCATCACTGTCGAAAATATTTTCCTATCACCTAATACTCAATTAAGCTGGTGTTAAAAACTTTCCAGTAAAAATTTCACTTTACCATTTCGAACAATTATACACATTCCATTCCACAACAATAATAAACTGAATAAATATCATAATAGAATGTAAATGCAACTGGAATAAACTTTTCAGAAAATATCTCAATACATAAATCCCAACAATAGTAAATGTAACACAATGACACGAGTATAAAATCCTGACTCAAATAGAAAAGAAATAGCTAAAATCCTCTGGGGCGACATGCCCTAAATGAAAGATCACTACAGAGTATGAATCAAATAAATGAAGGCGTCTAAACAATACTCCATAGCTTAATAGCTCGTCAACCATCATAATCCTCTATGGCTGGTGTCCCTGCGGTTGGACACCTGATATAGAAGATACAAGAGAGAAAAGAGAATATGCAAGGAAACGGGTCAGAGCTCGATGGTAAAAATAGTTTTGAAAACAACAACTGAATAATTGCAATATTTATCACTTATAATATACATGTTTGATTATCGGACTCTCTCTTGACATTCTCACCTCTCATCTAGAGTGAACACCTAACGTACCTCTAAATCATTCTAGTTATAGTTCCAACGCTAACTAGATTAACCACATGTATCCATTCTTTATAGCCCGAATTATTCCCACGTATTAACCCTATAATACATATAATGATGTTATAAACATATATATTCATTTAGATTCAACATGGATAAGTCCCTTGTTAATTCAATTCAATTAAGTGTTCTCATACGTAACTATCTTACATTTATACTTTAGCCACATAGTAGATATCATCACATGTATATATATACATTCACTATATTATATATATACTATACCGCACCTCGAGACACAGCTGCGGTGCTGCATTACTCTGCCATCTTGTCCCAATACATCTCGTCACTGTATAGGGTACCATAGGCTCGGTAAAGATCCCTCGAACCACAAATATCAAATCACAAATAATGGAGGCAAACATAGTCCTAAGCCTTTGGGCTACGTACGTACCTACGCACCCAAATGACCGTTTTATGCCATTGTTCTCACTAATGGTAATCGACTAAGTCCTATGTTCTCGAGCGACAAGTCGAAGGTCCCATATATTCATCAGGATAAGACTGCCCTCATGCGTATACCTCCCTTCGATAGCAAGTAAGCTAGGTATGTCATACACATAAATTATCAATCAATCAAATAGGCATTATCATCTACCTATATAAAATTATGTACTTACACTACCTATATAATATTAGGAATTCATCCTATCATAAGTACCCGTCGTATTTATTTAATACTACCCACACTTGTAATCATGATTATCATCATTTTTTTTGTAGTTATCACTCACATAATATTTTATCCGACCCAAGTACCCGTAAATATATCTTCAATATTACCCTCACCTAATATAACGATTATTCTTCTCTAAATCTTAATATAATTATGTAGATATCTCTCATAAAAATTTAATCCTCAAATCCAAATAATTTTCCAACATTAACCCGAGTCCCTCTCTCATTGTTAATGTACCAAAATTAATAAAATCTCACCATGGGACAAATTATCATTTTCCAATTATTTTTTCGATAAAGGTACATTCTGCCAGAAATATAAAATTACAATTTTGAGGCTTTTTTGCTCCGATTTTGAAAAACTTAAAAGTGTAAAGTTGTGCAGAACGTGATTTTATACAAAAACTCGCGTGCACACTGCCAATTTCCTCTTAAAACAATCTTAAATTATCATACAATATTCTTCCTTTTCAACATTTTTTTTCATGCGTTTTATCCATTTTCTTTCTCATCAAAACCAACAAAAATCAATTCAAAACTTCACCTGATTAATCTCAATTGATATAGCAAGATATATGACTAGTTTCTAATACTCAAACAAACTAAAATCATCAAATAGTTTGGTTTAAATCCTATTATTCACAGAATTCTCATAGGTCCTAATCTATCCAAAAATCATATTAACTCAGACTTCTTCTATCATTTGAAACCCAAAATTCGTGGATTAAATCATTTAAACAGAAAGAGATTTATTCTATCTAATTTTCGTATCAAGAACAATTTCTAAAAACTCTATAGTTCATCCTTAAATCATGTAAGTTCATACTTCTTACTTAACCTATCTAGCATGGATATTGTAAGCAATAAAATAAAGCAAGAATTACACTTGCCTTAATTATGTAGGTCTGAACCTTTGGTGATGATGGTGTAGAATCCTTTTCTCATTTTTGGTTACTTTTCGGTGGTGGTGCTGGTGGTAGAAGGTGGTTAATCTCCGTTGGCTTGCCCCAAAAGTCTCTCCTCCTTCCTAAGCAACCTCTTCTCCTCCTAAGAAACTCTTCACTTTCTCTCACACTAATACCTTTCAAATGTTTTGTGATAAAATGAATGAACCTACGTTCCTTTAATCCATCACCTTTACAATAAGACAAATCCTGAAATTACTATTCACCTTCTAAATATAATGACTAAAATGCCCATTCGGGGTGTCCTTTCATCTCCAAAGTGATCGGAGACCCAAATTCAACACCCGAATAGACTTTTGTGACTATTTCGACCCTTCCGGATGTAACGGAGCACTCGAAACGACCATAAGGTTGATATAAAATAATGTTTTCTTTTTATTTATTTAAATTAGTCCCGACACGTCCCATACTGTGTCCCGACTTAAGTTTCATAATTACCGTATTAGTAACTCAGGGAAATATAAATAACATCATATTCATATATTACTTAAGTATCACTAAGTAATATTCAGAATCATGTATTTCAATATCCACAAGTAGTATAAAATCCGGATTAAGTCCAATTAATTAATTTAAAATTAATTCCAATTAATCCCACTAACTTTTAATTTAACTCATTTTAAAAGTCATTAAAATTATGGGGTATTACAGTTGGATCACATACGACAAAAAGAAATCGTTATCTTATAATATACGGTCTCAAGTGATCGTGGCATTTAGGTTAAAAAGTTCTTTAACTTTATGTATAAAAAGCACAGTGGGATCCAACTGCGGTTGAGTGACATACGACTTGAAGCAACTGTCAAATTATAATACACGGTCTCAAGTGACCGTGGTATTTGGGTTAAAAAATCCTTATACTTTCTGCATAAAATACATGGTGGGATCCAACTGTGGTTGGGTCACATACGGCTTGAAGCAACAGTTATCTTATAATATATGGTCTTAAGTGACCGTGGTATATGGGTTAAAAAATCCTTAAACTTTCTGCATAACATATACGGTGTAATCAAACCGTAGTTGGGTCACACACGACTAGAAGAAACTTCCATGTTATAATATACGATCTCAAGTGACCGCGTATTTTTGCCCTACGGTTAGAAGAGACCATATTTTAGTTTGTTATATTGTCCATCTTAATTTTAAGTATATGTGATTTAATGATAAAAATCTTGCTTTATCAAATTTAAATGAAATAATTGCTTTATCAAGTGATAACTTGTTGGTGGGATCAATTTACATATAACCAATTTCAATCAATCTACATATAACTAATAATTTCTATTAACAATTTACTATAACCAAAGTGGAAACCAATAATTGCATATAACTAATAATTGCTATAACTAATTTACATATAACCAATATTTGCATAAAAAGTTACAAAGTATTACAATCATCCGTAAGACTTTCACCAATTTAAGTTGAGGATATGGGACAAAACAGTGTGCATTTTAAATTCACCAAATGAGTATTATATACGTTGAGAATAAAGATGATGCGATTCTCTTCCATCGCAGATTTTGGCCCAACTTTGAATGGAACAAAAGTTGACCATTGTAATTTGGATTTCATTACAACCATTAGCTTAAGTGCATTAGCTGCAAGATAGCCAAATTATGGCATGATAAACCGATGATCGCTTGTGCATGAGTGTTTGAAATAGTCCAATTTCCTCTCACAATCCTCAATATCATAGGAGTTCATAATGGTAGCCCATAACAGCTTGTCCCTACGTTGCTCAAACAACAGAGCACTACGAATAGCATGAGATTGTTCTTGTTCATCCTCAACACCGTCTCTTTTGAAAATGGACATATATCCACAGTTCTCATATGATTTTACATCATATATATCTTCCACAAATGATTGCAAGAACTCGGGAACGTGCTTGATATACATCTTTTTCTCCCTAGACCATGTCTCTGATTTCACGCCCGTCAACAAGGTATTGTGTGTAATAATTTTTTAAGCTCAGTTGTGGATAGTACATCCTGTCCCAAGCACAAGGGGTTCTTTTGGTAGACATATCAGAAGAATTCTTCCCCTTAGGTGGCCTACCCTTTTGACGAATTTGTACGGGCTCGATCAAGGGCGTGCAAAAGGGTTGAGCTTAACATAATCTTTTTAACGACTTCACCTACCTCAGTCCATAGTTTCTTAAACAATATCATCTCAGGAGTATATTCAAGCTCACGATACCGAGGGATGCTCGGGATAATGGCAAGTTTCTTACAATGATCGTATGATTCCCACTATAGAATTGATTGGCCTAACTTCTCCCACTGGTCCAACTCATGGACACATGGTAATTCGTAAATGGTACAAATTATGTGTGAGTATCATATCTCTGTATATTGGGTGTTAGTGGCAGATTCGCTCAACACCGATCTCATGCAATCGATCTCCACAACATTTAGGGACAATGCATAATGTGATGCCCTACTAAGGATCTCACACAAAAATGCATTATTGTGGCCATGCTTGGTTGATTCTTGTAATTTCTGAAACTCTATTTGTATTTGAGTGACTTGGTGGCCAAGTAATGTATCCATACCCTTCCAAACCGTCACAAACGGACCGATGCTATTTGTTAAGTGTTTTTTCAGTTGGGCATGGGCACCCTCTGTTATGACCCCATCCTAAAATTAGTATTAGGGAATGAGTGTCTTGACATTCTACCAAGGCAACAAATATTCTGACTTAAATTGTTTCCTTAAATAAATGCAACGGACATACAATCACATGGTTATGAATCGTAAAATACTGAAAGTGAAGGAATTAAATCATCAAAGCTTTATAAAGGAAACTTCATTTATATTAAAAGCAACAACGAGTTACTTAAGAAAAAATTTAAAACTTATACAAGAGAGCCAGACGTGATCTATATGACAAAACAAACATTTTACTTAAAGTAATAAAAAGAGCTCTAAAAGCTAAATCTTTAACATAGTCCTTTTACGTTCCATCCGCAAGTTTAATTATTTCCTGAAAAATCATTATTCATACAACATCAACTAAAAGCCAAATGAGATTCAATCTCCAGACATTCAAGGGTTTTTTCAGCAAATGGATACATATTCAATTTAGAACATAAGGCAGATATATAGAGATAGGAATTTGCAGTAATATATATAAAGTAACTGACCGTATATATTTTCAGAATAAACAGTTCAGAACATAACAAATAAAATAATTGAGCAATATGTCAATAATTCAATTTTATTTTAATGTCCATGTACGCTCTAATACCCAGACAAATAATGTTACTAAATGTTTCCACCCGGTAACATCACAGACATAAAATCTTGATCTATGGATCAATGCCTTGTTTAGGGCACACCAACGATAAACCAGCTAGAAAGGTACCACCCAAATATTTCCACCCGATAGTCAAGGCCAATATAGTAAGAGAGTTTCCATAGGCCGAATAAAAAATTTCAGAATTCAAATCAGTTGTTATATCGAGAGATATACACATATAATAAACGACGGAATCATCAGTATCAGATGTATTTTAAGAATAAAATAAGTTTCACAAAATATATATAGTTTTCATAATATCATATAATCAAAATACACAAGAAATTTCATAGACTACTCACCTAAAATAGAAGTTCGAAGTTGCAGATATTGAGTCTTGGATCAGTCATTAATCTTAAAATGAAACTTCTTCTTAAAATTTCCCTCTCTATCTCTCACTATTTCTTTGTAAACTTTTCAAGGAGTTTCGTGTGAATAAATGATCCCAAAGACTTTATTTATATATTTTCAAATATATTAGGGTGTTGACACGTCTCTAGGTGACCAAGCCTTTATAATGATGAGTCAGTGTTGAAGTGTCGCATAACGGAGCGGTCTTGCAGTCTTAATTCACGGTGGTAGAAAAATACAACACGAGGTGTCAAGCACGAGATGGAAAGGTATTAAGGGTCATTTCACACATTATGGGCATTTTTGTAATTTGACACTATATATTTTCAATATTTCTTAGAGATCCTTGTAAATATTTATTTATAAAAATGTCCTTTTTTATTTTTTTATTTTGGTCCCTAAAACTTTCTTAATTAAAACCAAGTCCCGAAAGTTTCATAAAATTATATTTTCTACCCTGAAACTTATCAATTAGCTTCGTATGTGTCATAAAACTTCAATTTGACCAATTTTACAGTTGATTATTCAAATTTAAAAATGGGCTTTGTCATATTAAGAACTTATAATATGACATTTGTAATAACATAACATTTATCAGATAGTAAGTGAGACGCAATTATAAAAACAAACTATATATGAGCATATAAAAGTGAGGTCATTACATCCTACCCACCTTATAAAAATTTTGGTCCCCAAACTTTACTTACATTAATTTTCAAACAAGTATGGATGTTTCTCCTTTATTTCATCTTTTCGCTCCTACGTTGCTTCTTCAACAAAATGATTACGCCATAATACTTTGACTAGTGGAATAACCTTTGTTCGTAATATTTGATCTTTATGGTCCAAAATTTCTATCGGATGCTCAATGCATGTCAAATCTTCTATAACTTGAAGAGGTTCATGACTTAAGATGTGTGTTGGATCTGGGACATATTTCTTCATCATTGATACATGAAACACATTATGTACACTAGATAGTTCAGGTGGTAGGGCTATTTTATACGCAACAACTCCTATCTTTTATAGGATTTCAAAAGGTCCTATGTATCTTGGGCTCAACTTCCCTTTCTTAACAAATTAGATTACTCCCTTTGTTGGTGATACTCGTAAGAGAACATAATCTCCTATTTGGAATTCTAATTATCAGTGTTGATTGTCGACATAAATCTTTTAACGGATTTGAGCGATTCGATGTCGGTCTTATATCAATTTCACTTTCTTTGTTGTGATCAGAATCAATTCTGATCCCAATAATTTTCTTTCTCTTACTTTTACCCAACATGCAGAGGAATGGCTCCTTCTACCATAGAATGCTTCATTATGGATCCATTTGAATATTTTCTTGATAACTATTATTATATGCAAATTCCACTAACTGTAAATGATCATCCAAATTCCCCTTAAAATCGAGTACACATGCGCTAAGCGTATCCTCGAAGGTTTGAATGGTTTTCTCAGATTGTCCATCCATTTGAGGATGAAAAGCGGTGCTGAAATTCAATTTTGTTCCATGGATACTTGTGGGATTTTTCAAAAGCGAGACATGAATCTAGGGTCACGATCAGAAATAGTTGAAATTAGGGTTCCATGAAGCCTAATAATTTCCCGTACATATAACTTAACTTACTTTTCTAAAGAATTGGTAATCTTAATGGCAAGAAAATGAGAAAATTTAGTTAATCTATCAATAATTACCCAAATAGAGTCATTACCATTTGAACTCCTTGGTAAACCTGCCAAAAAATCCATGGTAATATGTTCCCATTTCCACTCATGGATAGGTAGGAATTGTAGTAATCGTGATGGTTTTTCATGTTCAACTTGTACTTGTTGACAAACCCAAAACTAAGATATAAATTCTTCTATCTCCCTCTTCATGTTATTCCACCAAAATACTTCCCGAAGATCCCTATACATCTTTGTACATCCAAGATTAAATGTGAATCTTGAGTAATGACTTTCCTACAAAATTTGCGTCTTTAGTGTGGCATCACATGACACATACACTCTATTTCCAAACCTCAATATATCATCTCCTATCGTAAATTCAATTCTCTTCCATTCGATAACTCATTCTCTAATCTTCTTCAGCTATGGATCATTTACTTGTGCAATTTTGATCCTTTCCATCAACATGGGTTATACTTGTAAATTCATGATTATTTCTCCTTTGCTTTAAATACGTATATCTATTTCCATACTTCTTAAATCCCTTAACAAAGGTTCCTGATTTGTAATGAGACATGCTAAATTTATTGTACACTTCCTACTTAAAGCATCAGCTATTACATTATCTTTCTCTGGGTGATAATAAATATTTAAATCATGCTAAACGGCATGGACATGTCACTCGAAGAGGTCACGCGATGCTTATTTCCTCTGTGCATCAAATGACCACATATTATTTTGATTTTTTGTATGTCATTTCTTAGGTCGTTCGAAGCTGTATAGATGTCGTTATTATGAGATGCACATTTCGTTCGAACGACATGCCGCCGCCTTAATTTTTTATTTTGCCTACAAATACCTTCTCTCATTAGGTATTTCATACGACTTTTTAACTCCTCCATCTGCAAACCCGCTGCAATTTAAGTCTTCATATTTTAAGGCCCAAACCCATTTTCATTCACTCAAACCTCCCTATATATGTTTGTGAATCTTTGAGAAACCCGTATATTAATATTACCCAATCTTGGAATGATACTTGCGGGGAAGAGAAGCTATGTCCATTGCTGATTCTTGGAGTTCTTGTCGGAGCTCTTACAGAAGACAATGAATCGAGGCCTGCGGGTATTCGTCTGTCAAAGATGCTATATTTTTCTATGTACATGTCAGCTGTGGTTTACATTAAATAGTGAAATAAAAGGTTTTACCCCTTTGGGGGATTTTTTTCCCTCAAAATTTCCTTTTGTGATTGTTGGATTGCATGCTAGATAAATTTATTGCTTTCAATCACTTAGGTGCATCTTTAGGATTAATTAAAATCTGGATATAAAAATTGGAGTTTAATTAAACAATTTTGGACATTTAACGAAAGTGCACTCTTAAATTGGTATCAGAGCCATTTACACAATTTTACCGTGTAATTTTTTAGCAAAATTTTTCTAGATATCAATTTTCTGAAAAAATTGAGTTTTGAAAAAGATAAGTTCAATGGATAACTTATATAATTGAAAGCAGTTTTTGATGGTACATACTATGCTTATTGGAAAGTCCGCATGAAATTCGCTTTAAAGGCTATTGATGAACGTGTCTGATTAATTTGTGAAAGATGGTGGACTCCCTCCACTGTCACTGTAGATAATGTGACCAATCTTAAACCTGTGTCAAACTGGATTGAGGATGAATTTAAATGGAGAACTTATAATTCATGTGGACTTAATGCAATTTCAGGAGCCGTCTCACCCGACGAGTTCCGATGTATCATGATGTGTACCACATCAAAAGAGATATGAGATATCCTGCAGCTTATACACGAGGGCACAAACGCTGTTAAGGCATCTAAGCTAAAAAATTTAACTACTCAATTTGAAACTATAGCCATACTTGAATCTGAAAGTTTTGATCAGTTTTATGCACGTATGTCAGATATTGTTAATACTAGCTTTAATCTTAATGAAAAAATTCCTAACACAAGAGTAGTTAAAAATATTTTAGGATCACTTCCTAAGTGTTTTATCCTAAAAGTCACTGTGCTTAATTCTTTAGGATTGTTAGGTTCTCTTAGGTTAGAAGAGCTTGTAGGAGACCTTTAAACTTACAAAATCGAAATGTTTCTTGAAAAGGTTAAAACCAAACAAAAAGGGATCGCACTTAGAGTGAGGAGTCGTCTAGGAAGAAAGAGGAACTGTCGTTCGATTCTGAGTTCGACTTTGATTTAGATGATTTAGCCATTTTTGCTAAAAATTTCAAGAAATTTCTCAAACTAAAATGTAATGGCAATTTTAAAAATAAAAATACCTTTGAGAAAAATAAAAATGGGAAGAAATTTGAAAAAGATAAAAAGGACGCCCCAAAGAGATAGGAAGAAAATATTTACGAGCATGATGAGAGAAGTCACAAAGCATATGAGTTCCCAACTAGGTTAAAGCGTCATGGCAAGGGTAAAGTCGCCTTAAATGCCACCCTTAGTAGTGAGAGTGAGGTCTAGTCGGTGGATTCAGGAGAAGAATCACCGCATGAATGTAACTTCACTGCATTTATGGCTAGTCATGTGAGTACTTTTAGTGCACCTTACGACGATGAGGAAGATACTTCACAAGGACACCTTGACTGTGAAAACGATGTGAGTGAGGGTGAGGATGCTGCAAGTGAGAGCGAGGGTGACCTATATCATGCCTATGTCGAGTTATACACTGAGTCCTTTAAAACAAAAAAATAAAATAAAGGGTTAGCAACTGGTATCATTGCTCTAGAGATAGATTTAAGAGAGACGAGAGAGAGAGAGCTTTTGGGGAGAGAGAGTAGTTTTGATAAAGAGAAAGGGGACTTGACAAAACAAGTGTCTAGTCTTACGAGTGAGCTCCTTGCATTCGTGGAGACTCGGAAGAAACTTGAAGCCCTCGTAGCCCAAATCACTCATGATCATGAGAGATCTCGAGAGGTCAAGGTAAAGATTGAGGACAAATCTAGAAAGATGCTTCTTGACCCCGCCTTAAGATTTTGCGAGAGGCAGGGAATAGGTTTCGACAATGCTTCCACATCACATGTCGCACCAAAACCGGTTCTTGAATTCATTGCAAATCCTTATGGCCTTCAACCAAGACCCTAAAGGAAACTTTGGCCAAGAAAAGAAAACCAAGATTGTCTTAAGATTATTTATTTCTGCACTTATTGCAAGAGAAAAGGCCACCATAGGGAGTTTTGCTATAGTTTGGGTCGGACTCGATGTACACATACTCCGTCGCACCACTTTAACGATTTTGCTAGACTTAATAAAGAGCAGGTTGAGTGTCTTGTTGCCACTTCTAACAGTTTGATGGAAGTGTTCCAACGGATGTCATTGCCATCAGTGGATACTTCTAATATCCCGTATAGACCCAATAACGAAAGGGTAAATAAAAAGTCACCACTTCTTGGGTGCCTAAGCATGAATAGAAATCCCTCATTGTCCATGTAGCTCTTAAGTTTCATAATACCTCCCAGTAGTATTTTGACAGTGGTTGCTTCGGGCACATGACTGGTGATGTCTCATTTTTTATAACCCTTGAGGATCGCAAGGACGCTAAAGTCACCTTTGGATATGGAAGTAAATCTTGTAGTATAGGATGTGGTACAGTAAAGATGACCGTTTTTCTAAGCTAGATAATGTTTTGTACATCAACGGTTTGAAAGCAAACCATCTCAGCATTAGCCAACTGTGCGATGCAAACTTTGCTGTAAAGTTTGACTAGAACGAGTGTAACGTTTATGATCAAGCCGAGAAACTTCTACTGCAAAGGGTAAGGATAGAAGATAACAGTTATGTAATTGAGCCCAAGTCCTCATTTATATGCAACAACGCCACGATCTATTCTATGGATCTGTGGCATCAACGTCTAGGTCACGTTAATTTTAGATATTTGGAGCGTTTAGCTAAGAAATACCTAGTACGTGGCTTGTCGTCACTTAAAAAGCCGACTTCCACGATTTGTGGTTCTTACCAGCAAGGAAAATAAGTCCGTAGTCCCCATCGAAAGTTGAATTCCATTACCATTACACGCGTGCTTGAGTTGATTCACATGTATCTTATGGGTCCTACTCGTACTGAGAGTTTGGGTGGTAAGAGGTATATCCTCGTAATGGTAGATGATTTTTCTTATTATTCGATAATTGGTTTCCTGAGAGATAAATCCGATCCTATTGAGTTTTTTACGACCAAGTATCGTGTCTTGCAAAATCAACACGGTGCCACTATCAACAGAATGTGTAGTGACAACGACACATAATTTAAAGAAGCGAAGGTGGATCTTTACTGTGATAGTCTCGAAATTAAACATGAATTTTCGATCGTAAAAACTCTTCAGTAAAAAGGGATTGTTGAGAGGAAGTACCAAATGATTCAGGAGATGTCTAGATCTATGCTTCTAGGTCGTAGAGTTTCTAGGAGGTTTTAGACTGAGGTGGTGTCTATCGCGTGCCACACGGTGAATAGGGTATATCTTCGTCTGCACACACTTCAGATGCCATATGAATTGTGGATAAGAAAGAAGTCCAACCTTTCGTATTTCCATGTCTTTAGGTGTAAATGCTACATCCTTAGGTATAGAGAGCAATGATGAAAGTTTGACTCCCAAAAAAATGAGGGAATTTTGTTAGGATATTCATTAACGAGTAGAGCATAACGAGTTTTTAACTGAGCCGCTCTAAGGTTATGATACAATAAATGTTACGATTAAAGATAATAAGGCATCAACGTTTATTGATTCTGACCATTTATGTGAGGATGATGCACCCCATAGTGATGATCCCATTATTCCTCACACACCTAAGGTGATCTCCACTCCTGACTTAGGGGACACACCTCCTTGGGTTCGCAAGAGTCATGACCTTTCTGCCATTCTACGAGATCCCACCTTAGGGGTCAAGACTCGCGCTCAACTAGAGAACATTGTCAGCTTTACGTGCTAGTGTCCAAAGTTAAGCCTAAGAATTTCAAATAAGCACTCAAAGATTAACACTGGATATCCGTTATGCCAGAATATTTTCTTTAGTTTAGAAAGAATGATGCCTGGGAACTTGTCACCAACCTAATAAGTAGAATGTGATTGGTACTAAGTGCATCTTCAAGAATAAGATGGATGAGAATGGTACCATTATACGTAATAAGGTTAGGTTGATCACCCGGGGCTACACATAGATTGAGGATGTAAACTTTAAGGAGACATTTTCTTCTATTGCGATGCTTGAGTCTTTTCGCCTACTACTCGCTATCGCATTATATCCGCATTTCAAATTATATCAGATGGATGTTAAGAGTTCCTTTCTGAATGGCATTCTATATGAGGAGGTTTATGTGGAACAACCGAAAGGGTTTGAAGACCCTAAGCACCCTGGACATGTCTATTATCTAAGGAAAGCCCTATATGGTTTAAAGCAAGTGCCCCATGCTTGGTAGGAGAGGCTTACTTCCAATCTCTTAGCTCATGGCTTAAAGAGAGGGGGAGTAGATAAGACGTTGCTTATTAGGAGAGGATAAGGTGCTATTTTGGTTTCCCAGGTCATGTGGAGGACATAGTCTTTAGATCAACGTGCTCCCTCCATGCTTACAACTTTGAGGAGGAGATGAAAAGTGAGTTCGAGATGAGCATGGTTGGCCAGCTTACATTCTTCCTTAGTCTACAAATTCGTCTGCTAGAGGATGGGATGTTCATCTCCCAATCCAGGTATGCGAGAGACCTTGTGAACAAGTTCGGGTTAGACTCTGCTAAGCATTCTCACACCCCCATGAGTACGTCGATGAGGCTTAGTAAGGACACTTTAGGTAAGGACGCAGAGCAAACCTTGTATCGGAGTATGATATATAGTCTTATCTACTTGATTATCGGTCATCCCGATATAGACTTTAGTGTTGGAGTCTGTGCGTGATATCAGGCGTCCCCGAAAGATTCACACTTACACGTTCTTAAACGTATTTTCAAATACGTTAGTGGGACTCTCTCATACAGAATTTGGTATTCCTTTAATACCGACGACCATTTATCCGCCTATTTGGATGTCGATTGGGCCGGGGATGCAAATGGATATAGGAGCACTTCAGGTGGGTGTCTCTATTTTGGTACTGCTCTTATCTCATGGATGATCAAGAAGCAGAACTCCATCTCTTTGTCCACTACGGAGGCTGAGTACATCGCCGCCGGGAGTTATTGTACGCAAATCTTGTGGATGAAGTAGATGCTTGAGGATTATAGGATATCACATGACACTATTACTATTTCCTGTGATAACATGAGTGTGATACACATATCCTGCAATCCAGTCCAACATTCGCGCACCAAATAAATTAGGATACGCGAGCACTTTATCCGAGACCTAGTAGAGGAGAGGGTCATATCGTTGAGCTTTGTGACCACCGACCGCCAGTTAGACAATATCTTCACGAAACCTTTAGATGCCCCTATATTCGAGAGTCTTAGGAAGTCTTTACATATCTGCACAGTTGACCGAGGGTTGATTTGCGTGTCTAGTATAGGATGGTTTTTCACATGCATATTCTTGGTTCCTATTACTAGACTGTATCATTTGTATTATTCTTGTATTATTTTTCACTTTTTCATATTTTAGAAAAGTCTAAAAATATTTTCATTTTTTTTGAAAAATACAAAAAGATTTTTGGTTTTTAAGAAAAGAGAAAAATACAAAAATATTTTCGATTTTTAAGAAAAATGAAAAATGAAAAAGACAAAAAGATTTTGTTTTTATAATAGTTTTTGAAAAACACAAAAAGAATTTTGTAGTTTGTTTACACCTTTTATGGATGGACATTTAGGATGCCCAAGTCACCACATCATTCCATTATCCACGTGACTATTTGGTAGTGTTTTGAGACACAACTTCATGTCATCCACGTGCTTTGTAATGTTTGGAGTAATTGAGATATAATTCATGATTACTTTCTAGTTGTTTGACTCATTGTCTCCTTTAATGCACATGTGCACGTATTTATTTAATTTTTGTACTTGTCTATCACATGTTGGTCAAAATATTTTCATCTCAATCCTCTCTTAAAATGAACCAAATGTGATAAAACGAGTCAATGAAAGAAGTGCATGTAAAAACTGTTACCCGTGAGAATTTAATTAATATTGAAAAGAAAATGAGTGAACACGGGACAGGGCTATGAGAGGCATGCTAACTCATCGTGAAAGCCACTGTTTGAAAAGAGTCCAAGAAAAAATTAAGGCAATAAAAAGAAAAATATGCCCAAATTGGGCCAATAGGAAATCTCTTCAAAAGAGAATTTAGAACCTCAATAAAAAAATGCATTATTATTTATGAGGGAGTTTGGTTGGAAATCAACGAGTTTGCTCGTCCTGACAAAGTCTCAAAAAAGCATTACATAATTTTAGACATTATTAGTGTGGAAATCATTTTAGACTCTGATTTGTCGATTAGATTGAGTCAGTTTCATATAAATTCAACTTTTTACACCTAAGGATGATTTTGAGTTCATTCGTTTGGAGTATCTAAAATTTATCGTGCACATATGATTATGAATGTTTGAGTTCATTTGTCTATCGAATTTGTTCACGCCCCTACTCTTACGCTTTCATCGACTTGGTTATCTTTGTGTAAATTCACGGTGTGATTTTTTGTTGTATATTTTTTTGTGAGAAAAATTTTGAAAAAATTCAAAAAGAGAAGCTTATTTATTTGTAACAAACTCCGTTTTTATTGTTTATGTTTTCTTTCCTTGTCTATTTGGGACATCATAAAACGGGGGATAACGAATTATGGGGGAGTGGGAAAGTTTGATTATTTGATGATTTGCTTGTGCTTAATTAATTTATAATTTTTTCTTATCATTTTATTTCACACTTTTGCGCATCACAGGTATTTGTTTCTTGTCTCATTTGTGTAGGTACAAATTGAAGATCATATATTTGGCACACCCCGATGATGACAAATAAACCTTGGAGATTTGAAGTTTTGAAGATTTTGAAGATTTCAAGACATGTATTTTGATATTTCCATTTGAGGTTTGTTGGGGATATTAGATTGTATGTCTTAGGGATAATTGTTTTTGGTTACATAATTCAGATATTTTTATGTATGTACCAGCATAGACATAGGGGAGATTTGTAAGGACATAATCTTGTGATTATCCGCTAGAATCTAGGAATTATCGGAGTTATCCTAGACTACAATTGATATGTCGTATACCGTTATATTTGGCACATCTACAAATGATCATCCATAAGGTCCACTATCAGAATAATTGGCAACGTGCTCAATATCACGCACCCATCATCTTCAACGTGCGACGTTCTACTTCAACCGGTCTCCACTACTCCACTACGTTAGTGGTATAATTCTTATTGGGAGTTCTTAATTTTCGCAATTATATTTGGGAGATTTTTAAATCGATTTTATAACTGTTTGCATTTTTTCAAAAACAAGGTTGGAATTTAAAACTAAACATTTTCGCTTAAAGTCGTTCAAATGACTTGGTCATGTCGTTCAAATGACATGGGCATGTCGCTCGAAGAGGTTGCGCGATGCTCATTTCTTCTGTGCATCAAACGCCCACATATTGTTTTGATTTTTGGTAGGTCGTTTCTTAGGTCGTTCGAACCTGGATCTAATGAAATCTATATGTCGTTCTAACGACATGCACATGTCGTTCGAATGAAATTCTGACGCCTTGATTTTTTATTTTGCCTATAAATATTTGCTCTCATTAGGTATTTCATAAATTTTTTTAACTCCGCCTTCTGTAGACATGCTGCGATTTAAGTCTTCATATTTTAAGGCCAAACCCCATCTTGATTCACTAAAACCTCCCTATATATTTTTGTGAATCTTTGGGAAACCCTTATATTGATATTACCCAGTCTTGGAGTGATAATTGTAGAGAAGAAAGCTATCTCCATTGTTGATTCTCGGAGTTCTTACGGGAGAAGACAACGAACCGAGGCCTGCGTGTATTCGTCTGTAAAAAATACTGTATTTCTCTATGTACGTGTAAGCTGTGGTCTACATTAAATAGTGAAATATTAGGTTTTCCCCTTTGGGTTATATTTTCCTCAAATTTATTTTTGTGATCATTGGATTTCATGCTAGATAAATTTATTGCTTTCAATCACGTAGTTTCATGTTTAGGGTTAATTAAAAATTGGATTAAAAATTGGAGTTTAATTAAATAGGTTGGGACATTGAACGGAAGCGCACTCTCAAACAAGTCAATATCGTAGAGAGGAATTTCTTGTCCCATATCCGAGCGACTATGGGAGGTCAGTATGATCCACACTTTCGAGCCCTTCGGGAAGCGTGTGTAGAAATGGAAGAAAATGTTACAAAGGTTGAAGCTGAGCCGAAGAAGGTGACCCAACAATTCATTCCCCAAAAGTAGCATGTCAGTTTTACAGTCTCAGCCAGTAACAATATCTCCCCACCTACTACCTCTTAGACACCAGAAATCCGCCCTAATCCCACAAAAAAGGAATACACCGAGCTCCATGCTCCCTTATCCAAAGTCTACCAGTCAATGTTAAGCCGAAACCTCATCAAACCCTTGTACCCCCATCCATTACCAAACCCTCTTCCCAAGAACTTCAAAATCGATGCCCATTGTGACTTTGGCCAATCCTAGGGCCACACTACCGACCAATGTTTCCATCTCAGAAACATGGTTCAAGGCTTGATTGATCGAGGTCTCATCGCTCCATTAAATGATCCTAAACCCAATACCTCTAAAGACCCACTTCCCGCACATGCGAGCGCAGTCTTCCTAAAAAATGACCCAAAATTTGATCCATCCACTCAAATTGTACCTCGTAAAACACCTCTCATCTCACCCAAACCTCTAAAAGTTTGCCCGCATTTTCTCTTACGAACCAACTGCTTCAACGATCAAGCTTTATCACTCCTCACAAGATCCTGCATTGCCATCCGTACCCGATCCGAGGGGAAAGACATGGAGTTGGCAGCTGTATTGAACCAACTAATGTAGTTTGGGCTATAGTTTCCCACCGAGATGACCATCAACTATAAAAAATTCAGTGGCCTATTCATGAAAGCCCAGAAATGGGCTCGGAAATTAGACGAATGGGTAGTATCCACCTAAGAAATATATTTGGACAACGTGGTACAGAGCATAGTCGACATGTTTTGACAGACCGACGAGATCTGTAACATTTGGACTACTCACTGCTTTGAAGCTTCAAGGGCAATCGATCCCTTCACTCCTTCACCTCCTTGTTATGTGGGAAAATTTGTATGAGGAAGACGTCGAGGTTATTGAATGTATTGATTTCTCTCGGTTAAGAAGACATCATCACTACCAGATAGGGGGGGGGGGGGGAATTTGACAGCTCAGATGATGAACCGAGTTAGGGAAAAGTCCGTCCAGTAATCAACATGTGTGGAGTGATATCCTTCGCAGACCTGTTGGGGGAAATCGATAAAGTATCCATTCAACCAGAAATAAATGAACACATGGGGTTCTTGTTCTTCCCCGCCTTAGTAATCCACATGACCAGATCTGAGAGACACGATAAGGATCGGAATCCTCAGTCATCGAGAATAAATAAGGGAAAGGGAGTTGTCGAAGAACATCCCATGCCATAAATGACCGTTGAGGAGAGAAAAATCCTCGACCAAATCAATAAAACTCAAGATAATATCACCTTATGGGGACTTTTCATGTCTTTTGAATTACACCAGAATGCTCTGATAAAACATATCACCGGGCCCACAGTCCCTCCTTCCACCAATCCCAAAGAAGCTTTGAACATAGTTGGGTCCTTGACCTCCACTAAACTCCTTTCCTTCTCCAAAGAAGAAATTTTAAAGATCGATCCCAGTCATAACTATGCCCTCAACGTCTCCGTTGAAGTGATGGGAAAGATAGTCCCACTCTCACTCATTGACAACGTATCCACCCTTAATGCTTGTTCACTTCGAACCTTCAATTGCTTAGGGTTGAAAGTCAGTAACCTTACTCCTACTTTCGTCGCAGTGCGTGCTTACAATAATACCTGCCGAGAGGTAATAGGATTCATATAATTTATGACAGGGCTGGCCCTATCAACCCTGTTATCGAATTCCAAATCATTGACATACCTGCATGCTTTAATCTGCTACTTAGTCGACCATGGATTCATAGTATTAGGGGGTATCTTCTTCTCTTCATCAAAAATTGAAATTCTTCACCAAAGGACAGGTCATCACCATTTTGGAGGATAATGATGATACATAAAATTCCATCACCAGTAATCCGATATTGGAAATCCAGTATGGGATGAATGATATGCTCCTCTTCGACTTCAGAATTGATCCACTTCTCCTTCTCGCAGGAGATAATTTCAAAGACCAAGTCTGTCCAAAACACAACCCTCATGGAAACGTCAATGTAATACAAATCTTCAAGAACATGCATTTCATGACCGGGCTGGGGCTGGGGTGACGTTAACAAAGGATACTTGAACCCATAGTTCTGAAAGAGGCCTTTCCCCCAGATGGCCTGGGTTATCAGCCTTCATCAGAAGAAATCAAAGCTCTCTGCCAACCACGACTGAAAAGGGGCTTAGAAGATGCAAAGACTATTTTGAGAGATTCTTTGAATGGAGGATTTATTAAGGAGGGTGAAGGCTTCCTTTTTTGTTGCATCCCTGATCCATGGTATGCCCACATCGACAAGAAGATGAAATCGGGGATGGAAATCTTATTTTTAGATAACTACTCTTAGGCCAAAGACTGCTAGCATAAAGTGTAACCTCTCAACGAGAAAGTTGTAACAGTTACCGTGGTCTCTGAGGAAAGTGATTACGAATACTCATTTAACCTAAAGACACTGGGGCTGACTCTTTGTATTATCCATTCAGACTCTACACTGTCGGATCCGTCCACTCTGATCAAGGCTGATGATGGGCCTCTTCTCAACTGGAATGCTATACCAATCCAATCTGCTGAGATTTAACCCAACCTTGCTATTTACTCTATCTCTTCACCTATTATTGTTTTTCCTTTTTCTGATATCAATGTAACCAAGACCTCCTTTGATGAGGTTCTTAATGCTATTTTTATTAAAAGTGAAATAAAGGAGGATTTTAAGTATCTTGCTGTGCCTTATATTAATTGTCTTGATTCTAATCAAACCCTTGATGATGATGACTTTGCAAATGAAAAATTCTTCACTAATCTTAATAAGTTTAATAACAAACAACATAACCATGTTCAAATTAATGAGGATGAAACTTTTGTTATCAATCTCGGTTCTAGTAGCCAATAACGGGAGATTAGGATAGGGTCCACCCTTAACGAGCATGAGCCCACGTAATTTGAAGAGCTATTGAAAGAATTTGCGGACATCTTTGCATGGTCCTACGATAATATGCCTGGCATCAACCCAAAAATAACTCAACATGAGATACCAACATTCCCAAAATACAAGACGGTCAAACAGAAGCTAAGGAAACTCCGCACTGAACAGTCACTATAATTTAAAGAAGAGGTAGTCAAGCAGTTGAACGTAGGCTTCATCTGTATGATCGAATATACCACATGGCTCACCAACATATTCCCTATGCCGAAATCAGGAGGAAAAGTTCGTAAGTGTGTCAACTAATGGGATTTGAATAAAGCATCTCCAAAGGACTATTACCCATTGCACAACACCAATATGATTTTAGATAACACAGCTAGCTACGCCCTCAAGTTATTCATCGATGGATTCGTTGGATACAACTAGATCAAGATGCACACTGACCATCAGGAGAAAATCACATTCATCACCCTTGGGAATATTTTGCTACACTGTCATGCCATTCGGGCTCAAGAACACTGGGGCTACCTACCAAAGGGCTACCACAGCTATCTTGCATGATTTGATACACAAAGAGGTCGAAGTCTACATAGATGAAATGATTATTAAGTCTAAGACTCGAGAAGGTCACGTTACCACCCTTTTGAAGTGATTCAAATGACTACGGAGATACCGAATGCGGCTAAACCCATAAAAATGCATTTTTAGGAATTAGGAAAGGGAAGCTTTAGGTATTCATGGTTAGCGGAAAGGATTTGAAGCAGAGTCTGCCAAGATGAAAGCCATACTTGAAATGCCACCACCACGAATGGAGAAAGAAGTCCATGGATTCCTGGGTAAACTTCAGTACATCAATCGGTTCATCAGCTAGCTAACTTCTAATTGTGAGCCCATCTTCAAACTCCTTCAAAAGGATTTTACCAAAGTCTGGAATGAGGCCTGTGAAGAAGCCTTCGATATAATCAAGGAATACCTTACCCAACCTCCGCTAGTTATACCGCTAGAGCCAGGTCTACCCCTCCTTTTGTACTTAACCATAACAGATACCGCAGTAGGAGCTTTGCTAACCCAATATATTAAAAAATCCCGTAAAGAAAGGACCATCAGCTACATTAACAGGAAATTAGCCGGGTACAAAGCCAACTACACTGTCTTGGAAAAAGCATGCGTCGCCCTAGTCTAGGTCACTCAAAAGTTACGACACTACATGTTCACTTTTCCCATCAGATTAGTATGCCAAATGGATCCTATTGAATACTTAGTTGAGAAACTCACCCTATCTAGCTAAATGGCTCGGTGGTTAATGCTGCTAGCTGAGTTTGATATTGTGTATGTCACGCAGAATGCCATGAAAGGAAAAGCCATCTTCGACTACCTTGTCGACTACCCTATGGATGGAATCGATGCTTGGGTCTCAGAATTCTCGGATGAAGATATCCTCTAAACTTCTCCAGAAGGCCTCAAATGGTAAATGTTCTTTGACAGCGCTGTCAACAAGAAAGGATATGGCATTTGCATACTCCTGATCTCCCCCGATGACTCTCATAATCCGATTGGCATCAAGCTAGATTTCCTATGCACTAAAAATATGATCGAAAATGAGGCATGCACTGTAGGCCTCAAAGTCGCCCTCAAGAAAAGTAGCAGACACCTAGATGTCTATGGGGATTCTTTCCTCATCATCGGCCAAGTCCTTAGAAAATGGAAAGTTAAAGACAAAAAGTTTTACCCTTCCAGGCCCACCTAGAATACCTGGTCTCCTAGTTCTAAGATATCACCTTCCACTACCTGCCTCGTGCAAAGAACACCTTAGCCGGTTCCCTTGCTATCCTGGCTTCCATGGTCGACATGCCCAAGGGAATAAAGATGGCCCCCTTCCTAGTCCAAAAATAAGCTATGCGAACCCACGACTACCAAATTGATCTTGTCACCAAGGGAGATTCCAATATGGACGGGTTATGGTATTATGATATTTGGTACCTCCTCAAACATAGTAGGTATCCCTAAGATGACGATAAGAAAGATCGTATGACCCTTCACAAACTATCTGCCTAGTAAATCATTTATGCAAAGCACTGTTTAAAAGAAACTTCGATGGAACCCATTTACACTGCACTGCAGGGGCTGATGTTGAAAAAATGATACAGAAGATCTATAGCGGGGAATGTGAACCCCACATGAACGGTCTTATGATTACTAAGAAAATCATCCGTCAAGGGTACTTTTGGACCACCATGGTTCATGATTGCACCGCCTATGTTCGAAGATGCCTCAAATGCTAGTAGTTTACCAACCTCTAACACTTACCTTATTTGGAATTATATAACATGACTTCTCCCTATCCATTCTCTATCTGGGGCATTGACATCATAAGGAAAATCACACCAAAGCTTCAAATGGGCATGAGTTCAAATTAGTCTCCATTGATTACTTCACCAAGTGGGTAGAAGTCGTGTCATACGCAATGATGAATGCCAAGAAAGAGGCCAAGTTTATTAGAAAGAACATCATCTACCGATACAGGGTTCTCCACGAGCTAGTATCAGATAATGGGTTACACTTCAAAGCCGAGGTCATAAAACTAGTTGACAAGTACGGTATTCAGAGACCTAAATCTTCTCCCTACCGACCCCAAACCAATGGTGCTATCGAAGCCGCCAATAAAAACCTCAAAACCATCATCAACAAAATGACAGAGAGTTGTAAAGATTGGGCCGATGAGATCTCTTACATCCTCTGGGGCTACTGCACTTCAGTCAGAACATCTACTGGGGCTATCCCTTATTTTCTGGTATACGACATGGAGGCAGTCCTACCCATTGAGCTAGAAATACCTTCCTTATGCATCATGCTCGAGAGCAGAGTTGGCAAAGAAGACTGGCATCAGAGCCACTTTGACGAACTATCACTCTTAGATGAAAAGAGGTTGAAGGCTCTATACCATATATAAGGGTACCATCATCGGATATCACGATCATTCAATTGAGGAGTCAAGGATCGTGGAGTCCAGGAAGGAGACCTTGCCCTCAAAGAGATCATAGAACCCGTCTGGGACCCCAAAGGGAAAATCACGCCGAATTGGAGCGGCCCATACACAGTGTAGAAGATCCTGTCAGGCGGTGCCGTTATGCACGCAGACCTCGATGGAGAAGAGATGGCATGTCCTGTCATCCTTGACCCTCTCAAAAAGTTATCCAAAATCTCAACGCACTATGACACTTCTCATCCCCCTTCTATTAAAAAAAAAATCTATTCATTTCTCTCTACCCAGAACTACACGGTGCTTGACTCTCTCCAAACCCTTTTTTCTTTCAAAATGGAACTAAAATAAACCCAGAGGTACATAGGCACGTCATACACATGGGCACGGTCCCCTTTTTTTCATAAAATTATATTATTTTATAATCTCTGAGAATGGTGGTCCATTTTATCATTTACATGAATAAAAGGATTATGTATGCCTTAGCGATTGGTATCGATAACTAAAATGCAAAACTCATCCGAGGCACAAAAAAATATGATCAAAATCATTTTTTATTTCAAATAAGCAAATACGATAGTGTTACATGAAGTATTAGTGAAGGGAGTTAAATAAACCACCCCTTTCACTGACTCAAACTAGTCTTATAACAACAACCTTATCAAGCTACATCATATTTACTTCAAAAACCCAGAAAAACACACAAGCTCTCCCCCATCTTTATAAAAGATTCACACAAATTACCCCTAGCTTCACAAAAGCTTTATACAAATTATCTAGCTTCACCAAATTCTATCCACAGTTTCCAAAAGACCCAACCTCATCATCATTTTCGGCCCCCAGAGGTCCCCATGTTTCCCCCGCCTAGTTAGTACTCCAAATGCATTCCATGGCGTGGTACGCCCTGACTAGTCTGGAAAAGACCACCGACCCTTCCATGGTGTCGAAAAGAAAAAACCACCTCTCGCTAATCTCTTTTTCCAATATCTTATCTACTACTCGTTTCCACAACCGCATCAGATAATCCCCAGACACATGTCAGACCTTTCCTACAGATTGAGATGGATGGGTAGATAGCCGATGACTCTCCCATGAAGAACCCAGCATCACGTGCTGGGATTCAGTCAGGTCCTCCACCAAAAAAAAGTCTAGTGTGCGAGGAAGCACTATTTGCTCCCACCCAACTTGGTACAGAAGACGCCAAGGTAAATAGAATGAAGTTTACCATAGGCCAACTAACCACACATATCGATACTCTCCCAGCTCCAGAACAGGCTGCAACTTGCCCACCATAGCACCGACCAACGAAGACACTGGGCTCCATGCTCCACAAACTAGTTGACCCAGTTATCTAGAGATGGACTGGAACTAAAAAAGTATCGAGCAAAGAAATCCGACACACCCGCCAAGGGGTACGTAGGAGGAGATGACAGACATAACCTCTCATCAAACCACATGAACAACATTCCCAGGACCCCCCTTAGAAAATTGGAGCGACATTTTCTCCAAGTGTTAAGACCATTCAGAGTCTTAGCTCGTATCGCCGCTGCAGGACTACGATGATAAGATATCTACGCGATTATTTGTAGCCAACTGGGGATCCACCATTAAGTCCCTTGTCACCAGTAAAAGCCTCGCACTAAGGCCCAAGGCAAAAACTCTGGCATAGCCCGTGTCTTTAAAATACCTCAAGTGCACACAGTGTATAACAATCTGAAGGGAAATCATCCCCCAGTAATTAACGATCGAGATGCCGAAGGGGAAACTCAGAGCAACTCCGCTAACAATGCTCGAGGAGAACAAGAAAAATGGCCATAGATGCCGCTACACTAGGGTTAATCCCTAACGCAGCTGATAATTCTTCATAAGTCGAACATACCTCATCTAGGCCGAAACGAACGACATGGTCTTTGGGGTACCAAAATTGTACTGTCGTCGCTAGCATATTCCAGTCAATGGCTCGATTACGCCATAAAGAGACTCGATATAGGTTGAAAGCCTCGTAGTCCACATTATACAAACACATGGCCTCTAGACCATCAAGGTAGGAGGAAAATTCTGCATGCACCGAAAGGGCCATTTGGGAATAATAAAGCAAGAAGCAAGAAGCAAAAAGCAAGAAAGTGGGTATGGGTGGAAGAATCACATTCGGTACCTCTCATTTTATACACAAAAGACCTGGAAAAAGACAAAGGATCAGAAAATCCAAGTAAATTCTAGCCTTACAAAGGTACTCTAATGTGCAGAAAAGTACAATCAAAGCCTTAAAAGGATTTGTCTTGACCCATATGCTGATAGGCAGGACAAGGGATATGCCGATCAGCAACCCCCTTATTTTTGGAAATTTCCATCTTTTCCTCTTTTGTCAAAATCAAATTCTCAAAAATAAATCCTTATTTTTAAAAACCCCGGGTCATTTCTCCATAATTATCCATTTTTACTTATTTCCAAAACAAATTTTTTCCCTGAGTTAATTTACACTCCTTTTCCTGAATAAATAAGCATCATGTCATATTTATAGTCTCAGTAGAAAAGTAAAGTGCATATCGGATAAGTCATTAAAGCAAAATAAAAATAAAAATGCATTTTCTTAATATATATATATATATATATATATATAATAATGCTCATGTGCGGACTAGTCCGCATTTTAAGAATGCGGACCGGACATGTGTCACCTAACGGTGCGCCGAGAAATTATCGCCTAAATTATAGGCACTCTCTCTCTCTTTTCTGGGCTCACCGCCAGGTGACACATGTTCGGTCCGCATTCTTAAAATGCGGACTAGTCCGCACAAGAGCAGGACTGTATATATATATATATATATATATATATATATATATATATATATATATATATATATTGTTGTTGCATGATTACATCCTTATAGGTAAAAGAAGAAAAACAACAAAAATACAATAAACCGGACTCCACTCGAACCAATAACCCCCTCTCTCAAAATCCTTATCCTCTGCGACATAGGCACTTTCCCCGGAGACGAGCGATGGAACCTCAACTCCCAAAACCCGATCCCTCATCCGAGGAGGCAGACGGAACCAAGCAAGAAGAAACTGAATCCCTGATATAAGTAGACGCAGAGTCCACCCGGTCCTTAATATCCTTTAGTCAAGTGGTCGGCATCCGAACATATTGCAAGCAAAGAAATGAAACCAAAAGACCAATCAGTTAGTAAAGAGCAAGGAAAGAATCAAAAGAAACAAGATAAGGGAAGAAGAAGAATATACCTCAGGCTGAAGGACATCATTCGTAAATCCCATAAAGCCCGACGCCGACGCATTAGGATGATGGGACATTCTTACTGACCCCTGCTATTCTATCGAAAATTATTAAAATGGGGAGTAACCTGAATTATTAGAGCCTCCTCCCCCGACCGTTGTCACTGACGTACCACCACCCGTGATGTGGGTAGATACCACCGACCTACTAGTACCCCTACCCGAAGTCATAGGAAGCGGAGGGATATTCTCCACATCATAAATGCAAGAGGGCATCAGACAGCTCATCACGAAGCCCAAGTAATTATAACTCGTCACCATGTCCGTATAGAGCATGTATGGCTCTCCGACCAACGCTGATGTCGGGCCTCATTAGAAATATCCCTCACTCGCCTCATGTACATCAGGGCCACTGATGGTCGGATCACCACATCATCCTTTACAATCTGTCGCACCACTCTCTCTCTTAGGTACCAGAAGTACCAAAACTTGTGAGCCATCAATCGCCGCATCTGCATGTGCATACCCGTTATCCTCGTATCCCTAGGAGTCGTCCACCAGGGGTAAAAGGTCACCTGCGATCCTCGTCAGAGAATCAAGATTCATGCAAGAAAGAAAATGCCAAGAAAGGACTCAGAAGAAATGCAAAATAGCTTGATCACTCGTCCAGGAGTTTAAAGCCTTTCGTATTGCTATCAAGGATAAAGATTAGTTCTATCGTCGATTGGAATTACGTCAGTGTATCATCCGATAGAAGTCCCCAAAATCCTCATCATTCAAAGATATCAACCTCACATTGTGCCCAAGCACCTCGTAAAACCACGTCTACAAAAGATAGGAATCAACAAAGAAGAAAGTAAAGAAGAATGCACGGAAATACATAAGAAGAAAATAAGTCCTAAATTACCTCCAAAAGGTATGTGGCCCCTATAAAGGTATTCCGACAACACCGGCTTAATGCATCCAAAGGATAATAGAGGGATGCCAAAGTCAGTATCCCCTAATCATAAAATTGGACGTCGAAAATCGTCCTAAAAAATGGCAAAAATAAGAGATGAACGATGTCGCCACTCGTCGCCACAAAAAATCCGGCAAGTAAAAGAAAAATGATTTATCGGGCCATCTGTCTCACCTGTTGCCCATCAGTCACATTTATTCTCCTACTCAAAAGAACATCCTGAAGAGTAGTGATGCAAATAGAATCCTCAGAAATGATCCTACTCACATCCCCCAACGCCGCCTGAACCGTCTCCGGCATCACCCTCACTGTGCGATCCACCTCTATTTTAACACCCTCACAGTGAATCCCCAGTAGCTGTTGAATATCAATGGGAGTAATAGTCATCTCCCCGAAGCCCAAATGGAAGTTGTGAGCAGTGTCCCATTACCTCTATCCCAGAGCGCACAACATCGCGTTAGAACGCGACGTCTCATCCATGGCCTGTGCCAGATGACCAAAACCAGCAGAAGAAACCATCCAGTGCACCACTGCTAGGAGATGCTCCTAAACATCCTTCAAACCAGTCGTTCCCCGCATGCTCTAAGAAGCTATATCAGTCTGCCAAAGCAAAAGCAGAAAAATCCTTTCATCAGCACAAAGAATAAAGAGAAAAATAAAATGGAATACAAAAAGTCACCCTACTTATATAGCCATTAGGGTTATTCACCCTAGACGAATGTTGGTGTGCAGGCTCGCACAAAAGGAAGCGCTCTTCATCTAGCGGCTCAAAAAGATCGAAGGCATTCTCGTTGCCTAAAGCAAGGGGCTCCCTAGACTGCCACGCCAGTCCAGTCTAGTTATCAATGCCCAACCACTCCATATTGTATTCCTCATCAGAAGAACTGGGCATTTGAACTCTTAAAACTAAAAGGACTTAGTAACCGTTTTTAAAAAGAGAAAGCAGAAGATTTAAGCACTTGAAGGCATGAAAAATGAGGAGGTATCACTCCTTTTTATAGGGGACTAAGCGCCATGCCGATCGCCAGACCTCTATACATACCTATCAGCACATGCCTGTTCCTTTTCCCAAGGAAACCCAGGAGTCCCTGCCCTTATCGAACGACAACCCCTACTGCCTGCCTATCGGCACGACCTGTAAATTTTGTACAAAAATGCTAGAAAAATCCAAAAGTTACTCAGAACATTCCTAAAAATACCAAAAAAATATTGGAACATTTATTCATCAAGAAAACCATTTTTTGGAGCACTAATACCCTTCCAAGACCTTAAGACCCCAGTAGGATTAACCTTCCAGCATTGCATCAACATCCAAATCTACTACTATTCCCCAGCGGAATCTCAATCTCAAGTAAACACTTCCCCAGCAGAATTTCAAGATAATAACTTCCCATTCCCCAGTGAAATCTCCAGTCTAAACCAGTCCCCCAGCGGAATTTTAAGATGTGCTTGCATAAAAAATCCCTCATGGCTTCCCCAGCGAAGTAATCCCCTATCCAAAATTACAAGTTCCTAGGAGGGAAACTCCTCATATTAACTTTAGGTCCTTATAATTGACCTCAAACTGAAGAATTGGTCCTCATAACTATCGATCCTCAGAACTGACGTCGACCCGCAAAATCGATCCTCAGAACTGACTTCGACCTGTAAAATTGGTCCTCACGACTTTAGGTCCTCAGAGTTAACCTCGACCCCCAGAATTGGTCCTCACAATTTTAGGTACTCAGATTTGACCTCGACTCGCAGAATCGCTCCTTATAACTTTAGGTCCTCAGAATTGACCTCTACCCACAGAATCGATCCCTATAACTTTAGGTCCTCAAAATTGACCTCGACCTGCAAAATCGGTCGTCACTATTTTAGGTCTTCAGAATTGACCACGACACGCAGAATTGATCCTCGTAACTTTAGGTCCTAAAAATTAACCTCGACCCGCAGAATCGGTCCCTATAATTTTAGGTCCTTAAAATTAACCTCGACCCATAGAATCGGTCCTTACAACTTTAGGTCCTCAGAATTGACCTTGACCGACATAATCGGTCCCTACAAGTTTAGGTCCTCAGAATTGACCTCGACCTGCATAATTGGTCCTCACAACTTTAGGTCTTAGAATTAACCTCGACTCGCAATATTGGTCCTCATAACTTTAGGTCCTCAGAATCAACCTCGGGCATTAGAACTGGTCCTCACAACTATAGGTCCTCAGAATTGAACTCTAACCACAGAATTGATCGTCATGACTTTAGGTACTTAGAATTGACCTCGACCCATAGAATAGGTCATCATAAATTTAGGTCCTCATTATCGACCTCGACCCTTTGAACCGGTCACCCTCATCCCTTTGGTCCGCAGAATTGACCCTCAACACCCTCTCTCCCATCGTCAATGTGGTGTCTATTCGAAGACCTTCACTTGTTCTAAGCTTACCTATCGAGGGGCTCTATAGACACCCCATTCTAGGACCCCACTAAGCATCTCCTTAGGTCCCTATCATCTCCTCTTTCACCATACACCCTAGGTCATATTCCGAGTAGTGATCTGAAGGCCACAGAGTGCTTTTAAGCTCCGTTTGTCTACCGGTCAACTTTATCACCTGAGCGATAACTCATTGGATCTTTGAAGGGCCCTGAATCCCCTTTCCAACAGTCCTCCCCATGCACGAATCAACCTCAAGGATAGGACAAACGATCCATTTTCCCTCGAAAATTAATTTGGAGGCTACTGAGACCTATCAGGTCCCTTTTGACTCCGATAAAATCTCTAACTCGAGCGAAGCTCTTTGGATAATCGAAGGGATTTAAATTCCATTTTCAACGGTCCACCCCATATGCAATTGGCCTTACGGTACGGATGAACGATCCGTTTCCCACAGAAGAATCACCGGGCAGTTTCGAGCCCCGTTTGACCTTGGTCAACTCTCTGAACTGAGCAAAGCTCTTTATAACGTCAAAGGGCCTTGCATAACCTTTCTAACGGTTAGTCCCGTGCATAAATTGGCCTTACGATTTGAATGAACGATCGATTTCCCTCTTGTTTAAAAGACCGATAGGAGTTTCTGAGCCCTGTTTGACAACAGTCAATTCCCAAACCCGGGAGCATCCTAATATATTCTTAAAGGTATCTAAATATTATTTCCAATGGTTCATCCAGTGCACAATTCAGACTTACAGATTGCATTTTACGAACATTTTTTTAAAAAATCTGCAGATGACTGCCGAATGGCAAACCCATTTCCCTACCTATTGGCAGTGTGTCTGGGGTATCCTGTCGATAGGTAAGATAAGGACAACGCCGATTAGTGCCCCCTTAACCCTATATAAGGAGAGCCTGAGCTCACTTTGAGAGACACCTCAGAAACACACTCTTAATGTTCTTAACAACATTCTCTCAAAGTCAGCGTGGTTTCCATCTTGAAACCTTTCCTCCACATTCCATTTCCATCCTTTTCCTCACCCAATTTGGCAAATTCCCTTGCGTCTCCTCCTACCACCTTCATCCACTTGCAAAAGTAGCCCTTCAAGATTCAAGATCAACTTCGAGGCTTCAAAATAAGGTCCAAATCTTTCACCCCCTCTTTAGATTCAAGGCTTTAAATTACAGTTTACAATGTGTAAATGAATTAGTACAGCTAATACACCCAGTACACCAAGGCTAGTACTAAACAACCCCACAACTACTGAAATATACCAAATAAAAAAATATTATACTTACTAGTACACACAGAACTTCACACTCAAGACAATAGTATCGAGTGAAGATGTAACACAAAAATCAAGTTTTAATATATTTTTATTTTCACAGATGGTTGGAAGATAAGTCTGAAGTCAAAGATAGAAAGGGTCTTTGATTTAGAATTTTATGTTTCAACCATGTGAAAATAAAAAACCCAATTTGTATATGAAAAGGTTTAGATCGTGAGTTTTACAACACACAAATCGATTTATACAAATCAGAACGGAACATAGCTAAATCTTGTTTCAAAGTGTATATAGGTTTCAAACACAGACTTAGGTTTTAAATTAGATCTACTGACATACACGATATATATATATATATATATATATATATATATAACATGTTAAGTAGGTCAGTATCGAGAAAAGATGTTTTCAAAACTAGGGTTTGTTGAAAATATGTCAAAACAGTCTAAACGTTCAAAATCTCAAAATCACATACAAACATGATGTATCATTTTGCATGTATGTAAAAGAGTTAAAATTGACCCCAACAGATCTCAAAATCCAATCAAGGTTTGAACAGGACAACTTCCAAACCAAAAACTCTAACAAGGCTTCAAATGATAAAAGCTAGAAAACTCCAAAAAGCTTTAAAACGATCAAACCCCCAAAACTATCAAATAACTTTCAAATGATCAAACCAAGAAAAATCTAAAATTCAAAACCAACATCTAAACCCTTATCCTTACAAAATATATATATATATTGGAAGATTTTTAGGATAAAACATGTTTAGAACACATTTATAAAATCTCACAAAATGATGTAAAAATATGAACAAGTTTAAAGAGAGAAGGGCTGATTTTTTTTTGTAGCGTTTGGTTTAAGTTTTAAAATTTTCTTAACCTTAAAAAATGAACCCCAAGCCCTATATTTATAAAGGCATAGGAATAGCTCAGGAAAAGAGTATTTCCTCAACAAATAAGGGTAAAGAGATAAACAACCAAGGGCAGATTAGGAATCTTATAAAATAGGGGTCGGTGAGGGTATATGCATAAAATACCATGGTACTGTAGAGGGAAGTAATGTAAAACAACCCTAGACAGCCATCAGTCGAGCAGTCAAACCCCAAGGTTCATGCATGATAAAATTGCGTAGGAAATACAACAACCTCTGATTGGTCTAAAACCAATCGCACGGATCAAAACCAAAATGACGTTTCATTTATTAAAACACTGCCATTTCATATTTACTGAATTTTAATTGAGAAAAAAAATGGATATTAATTTGGTTTCTTTTTAAATGTCTAAATCAACATTTGAAATGAGTTTTTGGGTATGGTCATGGAGTTTTATTGTTCAAATGAGTTTCTGGGTTTTTAATCCATGAATAGTTTTTATTCATCAAGATCTTAGAGGTCGTGGAGTTCCATTGTTCATTGGGGAAAATATATGATTTTAGAGGTTTTCCATTTGGATTCTTTAGTTGAGATTTTGGAGTTTGAGAGTGAGGGTTTCGAATATATCCTTAATGATCTTAGAAGACTTATTTTACGGTTTTGACTTTGGTCTTTGGGGATTTAAGTTGGGAGTAAATTAGGGTTTTGAAACCTCATTTTTAATATAATACCCTTGTTGTTGTAGATCAAGAGTTTTAATTCTTTCTTTGAGGTTGCATCCTATTAGTAGAGGTCGCGGAGTTATAAGGCAATATTATATTGTGCCTAAAAATTATTGAGATAAGAATCATTGCGGAGGCCATGGCAGTCAATATCTAGGCCGAGGCATCATGTATATTTAAGGATTGTCAGCTTTGTGCTTAAGGTCAAAATGGTTAGTCTAGGGAGATCGAGCCTAAGATAACTTTGGGGATTAACACCACAGTAGAGTTGGTCCAAAGTGTAGAGTAAACAGCACACCATGGATCGTTTATCGTAGAATTGGGTAGGAGAGGAGGCTACGGAATGTGGCATGACTTGGTCAAAGATATTTAGAGTAAGGTCGTAGAGAATAAGATGTCCAAGGTCATAAAAATAGGCCGTGAACTATGAGGGGAAACCATGCGAGATTAAGTCATGGGGGAAGCTGAGGTGAACCAAGGTAGATTAATCCTTAGGAGAAGCCGCAAAGTGGTGAACTAAGGGAGATTGAGCCTTAGGCATCGAGATAATCTAAGGGGTTAGGAAACTTATATTTTTTTATCTTATTATATGCTTATATTGTACCGCTTGGCTTATTTGTACTATTATCTTCCATTTCCTCATGAGTATATCATTTATTGTCTAGCACTAACATTCACAGGTGGGATGAGGACTTTGTTATAAACCTTAGTGAGCTATTTGATCTCATCCTTTCCATATTCCTTATGTCCCCGGGATAGAAACTGCAGAGATTGTTAGAGGCTACGAATGATATTATTGACGAAGTAGTTTCAGAGATTGTAGGAGGGTAGTGAGACTGGGGTCTATGAATAACTGGAAAGGGTGAGGCGTGACCCACTCCAATGGACGCTGTCTGCAAGTCTTCAAGGTCTCCTGGTGCAACTTCTGAAGAAAACTTCTCCTTCTGGTAACAATGGAACTCAAGCTTCAACTCACTCCCTGCAAGAAGATGAACTTTCACAGCAAAAATAGCAATTTTCTCAAGGGAAACACCTGAGAGAGATGGCTGTCAGTGAGGAGTGAAGGAACAAGGCACTCAGCACTAAGAGAATGAGCAGGGAGAGAATACTAGGTAGGTCTGGTGATATTTTAGCAGAGTAACAGTGCAATTTTCTATCTTTTGACCTTGTCTATCTTCTCTTGTTTTTTCTATCTCTTATGACCTTGCCCAGGGATCCTATTTATACTTGGGCACTAAGGCTGGGTTGGCACTTTTGGCGCCAAAACTTAGAGGGTTGGTGAGGGATAAAATCTGAAGTGTACTATTTGTCCCTACCTGCAGGCAGGTCTGCCTGTCCCCTCTGGCAGATGCCCCCTGACGCCGACCAAAGTTCAAAAGCAAGTATGTCTTCTAATGGAGACAAAATATCTGATTTGCTAAATATCTTTTGAAACGGTAACTTTGATACAAACTTTGTAAACTTGAGGGGGGTCTCGAGGACCACCTCCTCTAAAATATTTGCAAGCTTGAGGGGGGTCTCGAGGATCCCCTTCTAAAATCATTTTTCTTGAGAGGGGTTTAGAGGACCCTCTCCTCTAAAATCATTTTATAAATAGTTATTTTCTTGTGAGCAGCCAGCCCTTTGGCTGCTCACTTCACTTGTGACTAAGTGTGAGGTGTGTGAGGGCTGGGTGACTCTAGGGTCTCCTACTAGTATTCTCTCAATCCTATAGTGCTAAGTGGTTGATCTTGCTCAACATACCTTGTCCCTCAGCCGCCAAGCCAAAACTCCCAGGAGGTCCCAACGCGCCTGTTCGAGCCCTGCTTGCTCGACTAGGCAACCTGTACAAGAAAGTAAAGTGTTAGTACTGTTGTTCATTTAGGCACTTCTCGAATAACATTTCTGCAGCGACCCTTGTAGTGGCACTGACTCTTGCGGTGACGCCGACTCTCTCAATTGTCATTATTGCAGTGGCCCTTGAAGCGGCGCTGGCACTTGAAACGGCGCCGACCTTTGTCCTGGCACCGACGCTCGAAGTGGCGCTGATGTTTGAATCTGCGCTGACATGTGAGGCGGCGCCGACCCTCGTCGTGGTGCCGATGCTCGAAGTGGCGCCGACGCTTGAAGTAGCGCTGATACTTGCGTCGGTGCTGGCATGTGAGGCGGAGCTGACCTTTGTCGTGGCGTCGACGCTCGAAGTGGCGCCGACGCTCGAAGTGGCGCTGAACTTTGAATTAGCCTTAACATGGGAGGCGGCGCCGACCTTTGTCGTGGCGCCGACGCTCGAAGTAGCGCTGATACTTGCGTCGGTGCTGGCATGTGAGGCGGTGCCGACCTTTGTCGTGGCGCCGATGCTCGAGGTGGCGCCGACGCTCGAAGTGGCGCTGAACTTTGAATTGGCGCTGACATGTGAGGCGGCGCCGACCTTTGTCGTGGAACCGACGCTCGAAGTGGCGCTGGTGCTTGAATCGGCGCTGACATGTGAGGCGGCGCCGACCTTTGTCGTGGCGCCGACGCTCGAAGTGGCGTTGGTGCTTGAATCGGCGCTGACATGTGAGGCGGCGCCGACCTTTGTCGTGGCGCCGGCGCTCGAAGTGGCACCGACGCTCGAAGTGGCGTTGATGCTTGAATCGGCGCTGACATGTGAGACGACGCCGACGCTCGAAGTGGCGCTGATACTTGAGGTAGCGCTGACGCTTGAAGTGGCGCTGACACTTGAAGCGGTCGCTGATACCTGAGACGGCGCCGACCCTTGTCGCGGCGCCGATACTTGGAGCGGCGCTGACCCTTATGTCGGCGCTGGTACTTGAAGCGGCGCCGACACTTGCAGCGGCGCTGGACCTTGCAACGGCGTTGGCACTTGCAGCGGCGCTGACACTTGCAGCGTCGTTGACACTTGCAGCGTCGTTGACACTTGCAGCGACGCTGATACTTGCAGTGGCGCTGGGGGTTCCTACTGAATATGAGTTTCTGCCGGGACCCTGGGGTGGTTCCTTCTTAATACAAGTTTCTGCCGGGACCCCGGGGGGTTCCTGCTCAATATGAGTTTCTACCGGGACCCCGGGGGGGTTCCTGCTCAATATGAGTTTCTGTCGGGACCCTGGGTTTCTTCTCAGTATTTTTAATAAAATAATAGTTTTACTTTTTTTTATAGGTAGACACCCTTCTACATTAGCCCCTCGTGCAAAGTCTTTTGTGTTGGGTAGACCAAAAGGCTTTGCACGCCATAAATTCATTTAATATCTGGGACCCTAGGATTTCTTCATCATTCCTCTTAGGGTCATTAAATGTTATGTCACTTCATCCCAAGTTTTGTAAATGAGGACACTTATAGTGGACCTCCTTATCTCAGTATAAACTTGGACGGAGGGGTTAACTGAGGTGAGCCCCTCACCCTTGGCCTTCTTCTGTTGGCCTTTCCTCTTAGGCGGAGGAGTTACTCGCGATGGGGCCCCCGCCCTTGGTCTTCCTCTGTGGCCTTTCATCTTGGGCGGAGGGGTTACTCGCAGTGAGCTCCTCTCCCTTGGCCTTCTTCTGTGGACTTTCAGCTTGTGCGGAGGGGTTACTCGCGGTGTGACCTTCGCCCTTTGCCTTCTTCTGTGGCCTTCTATCTGAGGCGGAGGGGTTACTCTCGATGAGCCCCTCGCTCTTGGCCTTCTTCTGTGGCCTTCTATCTTGGGCGAAGGGGTTACTCACGGTGAGCCCTTCGCCATTGGCCTTCTATCTTGGGCGGAGGGGTTACTCGCGGTGAGCCCCTCTCCCTTGGCCTTCTTCTGGGGCCTTTCATCTTGGGCGGAGGGGTTGCTCGCGACGGGCCCCTCGCCCTTGGCCTTCTTTTGCGGCCTTCCATCTTGGGCGGAAGGGTTGCTCGCGGTGAGCCCCTCGCCCTTGGCCTTATTCTGTGGCCTTCTTTCTTGGGCATAAGGGTAACTCACGGTGAGCCCCTCTCCCTTGGCCTTCTTCTGTGGCCTTTTATTCTGGGCGGAGGGGTTACTCGCGGTGAGCCCCTCGCCCTTGGCCTTATTCTGTGGCCTTTTATCTTGGGCAGTGGGGTTACTCGGTGAGCCCCTCGCCCTTGGCCTTCTTTTGTGGCCTTCTATCTTGGGCGGAGGGGTTAATCGCGGAGAGCCCCTCACCCTTGGCCTTCTTCTGTGGCCTTCTATCTTGGGCGGAGGGGTTACTCGCGGTGAGCCCCTCGCCCTTGGGCCTTCTTCTGTGGCCTTCTATCTTAGGCGGAGGGGTTACTCGCGGTGAGCCCCTCCCCCTTAGCCTTCTTCTGTGGCCTTCTATCTTGGGCGGAGGGGTTACTCGCGGTAAGCCCCTCACCCTGAGTTCTTTTCTGTAGCATCAAGTTTAGGAAAAGAGGGCACTCAAGGTGGATCCCCTCGACCTAGGCTATTTTCTGTCAAACTTGCAATCTTGGGCAGGTGGAGCCACTATAAGTGGATCCCCACACTCCAAGCTATTTTATTATTTGTTCACTTGCTTGATGACTTCTCAATATTAGCCCCCTCATGCATAAGTGTCTTGTAATGTCAAGAGACTTGTGCACGAAATTATAGTACCCTTTATTTATAATTGGCAATTGCTCAAGACTATGAGTGTTCTGATGCCCTTAGAGCCTTAGGTACTAAACAGTTGTACCTTATGTTTGTACTTTGCCTTTGCTCAAGACTGTGAGTGCTCCGGCGCTCTTGGAGCCTTAGGTGCTAAACAGTCGCACCTTATATTTATACTTGGCACTTGATCAAGACTGTGAGCACTCCGGTGCCCTAGGAGCCTTAGGTGCTCATCTGGAGCACCTTACGTTTATACTTGGCACTTGCTCAAGACTGTGAGCGCTCTGATGCCCTTGGAGTCACAGGTGCTCAACTGGCGCACCTTATATTTATATTTGGCACTTGCTCAAGACTGTGAGCGCTCCGGTGCCCTTGGAGCCTTAGGTGATAAACTGTCGCACCTTATACTTATAGTTGGCAGTTGCTCAAGACTGTGAGCGCTCCTATGCCCTTGGAGCCTTACGTTTATACTTGGCATTTGCTCAATACTGTGAGCGCTCCGATGCCCTTGGAGCCACAGGTGCTCAACTGGCGCACCTTATATTTATATTTGGCACTTGCTCAAGACTGTGAGCGCTCCGGTGCCCTTGGAGCCTTAGGTGCTAAACTGTCGCACCTTATACTTATAGTTGGCAGTTGCTCAAGACTGTGAGCGCTCCTATGCCCTTGGAGCCTTACGTTTATACTTGGCATTTGCTCAATACTGTGAGCGCTCCGATGCCCTTGGAGCCACAGGTGCTCAACTGGCGCACCTTATATTTATATTTGGCACTTGCTCAAGACTGTGAGCGCTCCGGTGCCCTTGGAGCCTTAGGTGCTAAACTGTCGCACCTTATACTTATAGTTGGCAGTTGCTCAAGACTGTGAGCGCTCCTATGCCCTTGGAGCCTTACGTTTGTACTTGGCATTTGCTCAATACTGTGAGCGCTCCGATGCCCTTGGAGCCTTAGGTGCTCAACTGGCACACCTTATATTTATACATGGCATTTGCTCAAGACTGTGAGCGCTCCGGTGCCCTTGGAGCCTTAGGTGCTAAACTGTCGCACCTTATACTTATAGTTGGCAGTTGCTCAATATTTTGAGCGCTCCGTTGCCCTTGGATCATGAGGTACTAAACTGTCGTACCTTATATTTATGCTTGAGACTTGCTCTATACTGTGAGCGCTCCGGTGCCCTTGGAGCTTTAGGTACTAAACTACTGTACCTTATGTTTATACTTGACACTTGCTCTATACTGTGAGCGCTCCGGTGCCCTTGGAGCTTTAGGTACTAAACTACTGTACCTTATGTTTATACTTGACACTTGCTCTATACCGTGAGCGCTCCGGTGCCCTTGGAGCTTGAGGTACTAAACTGTCGTACCTTATATTTCTTCACATAATGAATTATTCTTATTCAAACTATTTAACATTAATGAAATGTGAAATTACTCACATGAACTATTCTGAATAAATAAATATGAGGCTTTTAGGATTATTGATCGAAACTTGAATATTCCTAAAACAAACTTTGTTAAAACACGCAAATATGGGAGCTATGAGTTTGGGCAACACTATTCTTGTGCACTCAAGTGTACAAACTTAGTTTGTAAATTCGAGCAACCCCTGGCCACATAAACGCTCGGGTCATAAATTCAAGCAACCTCTATTTTTTTTTATGTGAACTTAAAAGCATGAAAATATGGATTGTAAATTCGTACAATCCTTATTTGTGATACTTTTTTACAAATGAACACTTATATTTTTCTAGAAAGTTTATACCGAGAAAATCACGAGTATATGTACTTGGGCTTCTTTCCATTTTTTTACCCTGCATTTGAAATCAAATATTATGTGAAATTAATCACATACACTATTTCGAGGATACAACTTAAAAAAATTCCAAAGTATCTTAATCATTGAATAATAATAATAATTTTATTATTATATCGATTATTTTGCTGGGCACAAGGTGCTTCATATTGTATGGGTGTCTCGCTTGTATTTTGAGAAATGAATAAGAAACATAACAATCTAATCTTACTTTCGAGGAAAGTAGGCGGTTGCCAAAACACTTGCCTTATCATGTGTCCCTCGTTAAAATACAAAATTTATGAGCCGAGGGGTCCTTAAAAAAACCTTAAAAACGCCTGACTTTTGTCGAAACAGGAGAGGACCCATATTTCTTTTTATTTGGGACACGAAGTCTTTTTTTTTTCATTAGCCGAGAACCCTCTCACTCCACTCTGTTGAGCATTGTTTTTTTTTAAAGTTAAACAGAATTCAAGTCTGAGACACGAGAGAGAGAGCGAGAGAGCGAGAGGTAAGATGAGAGATGCTCGTCTCATTCTTTGATACACGAGATCTGTAATCGAAGGTTCATTTAGATGAAACTGCTTTCAATTCCGTGCTCGCCGGCGAGATGGAGATGGGAACACAAGGATCCTGCTCACTTTCACGCTGTGAAAGATTTCTGCTGGAGCTATGGCGGACCATCCTGGTCGCGTCAAACCAAAACCCCCCAATGAAGTTTCGAGGAGATGGGGGTTACGGTTCAGAAATTCTAGGGCTATAGAGAGGTCTGAACTGAAGTTTGGAATCACGATATACTCTTTCTTTGTGATTTGCTTCCTTTGCTCTCTTCTCAGTTACCTCTAAAGAACAAGGAACACATGATCCATGTTACCTCCTTGCATTTGCTTTTTGTTCTAGTGACTGGAGTATGGCTTTAAACTTTTGTGATTTTTTTTTGTCATCACCTGTTCGATGAAATTCTTGCGAGGGACTACACTTTATGTTGGGAGGTGATTGAGCTGTACTGGACGGTTATTTGGACATTTAGATTCGATCAAAGCCGATACAAAGGTGTAAATAATTTTTTTTTCAGTTCGATCAAGGCGCAAATAAATTGATTTGAGCAAGTCCCAAATGTCTTTGGGTAGAGCGGGTCTAATTTGAGGGCGTGGAAGCATCTGGTATAGGTATGCGTTTGGATTTTTTTTTTTTTTGTTTTGGCCATCCACCAGATGTTTGATAAAATGATCGCGAGCAGGTACTAGCTTAATATGTAGATTCCTGGTGTTATTTCATTGAAATACAAGAGATAAATGCTCGAGACTCATTTTCAGGGCGGAAGTACGGTTTCGATCCATTTTTCTTTCGACTTATAAAGAAATAAAATAATAATTGTTGGAGTTCAATGTGGGGACTCGACTTGTGCAGACCAGCAACTCAGCATGGGCTGTTGAGGAAGTCTGCTAGCTACAGATGTGATGTGCTTTATGCTAACCTGTGCATCTGACTTTCTGAGATATGAGGGAAATTGGGGACATAAAAGGAGCAGTATGGTTCGCAGGTTCTAGATCGTTTAGATCAAATACTTTTTCAATTTCAGAATTGACTATTTTTCACCTGAGATATTAATATATATATATATATATATATATATTTTTAATATGGTTCGGAGGTTCCTCGCCAAATTACAGCATGGTGAAACTTTGCCTGACAAAATTCCTAGGAGAAAAGGGGTATTGGTGATAAATTGACTAGTGGGTCTCTTATTCCACAACTATCGAGCAACCCAACTAAGCTCTGCTGGTTTCGTACTTTTGGAAATCTTATCCTCGCAAATCTCTTATCCTGACAAGTCTTGTCGAGGAACCCCCTAAGCTCACTGATTTTGTCTCTTATTTAACAGTCGAGCTACCCAAAGCATATTAAGAGAGGGTATCTATAAAACTGATGCTAATATTTATCTGTGTATATTTGTTTTTTAGACTTGTCTCAATACATGTACTATTTATGAGTATAATAAATGTACTCTAAAAGCCACATGTGATTACACCATTTCTTGTAATGATCGTGGGATGATTCCATTTGAATCAATGTTTGCCTTTCTCTTTCATATTATTTTATTTTATTTATCATAAAATAAGTAAAATAAAATAAATAACATGCTCTGACTGTCATTTTTTTTAAAATTTACAATATTTAACAAGAGGATATGCGGCTTTGAAAACGACAAACATTTATGTGGATAGAATCCATAAAATTAATTATGGATAATTATTTTTTTTTAGTGAACTATACCCATAAAAGAAAAAAAAAGATATTATGCATGTTTTTGCATTTCCTTAGTGGGCATCTAAAAAATTATAGCATGTGATTTTTTTTTTTTAAAAGTAAATCAGCTAGCATATATATGAAATGCTCATAAAACACAAATCAATACTTGTGAAATGAACATATTTAACAAATAATAAAGCTAGGCAAGTTTATTTAGCTGACCGAAATAAGAGATGTCCTACAAGTGAGTCGGGTCTCCTCTAAGGTGTCCTTGAGGGTGAATACTCCTCCGTCACTTTCTTTGCTAGAGAGTTACTTGGTCACCATTTTTTTTGTTGGCGCTACCTCTAGCGTCGTTGGTCTCTCTCGCTAGAATTGTCACTAATACAACTATTTGTTCCGACGCCGCCTTCCGCGGCGGAGCCACCTCTACGATTATTGGTGCTGTTGGCATTTTTTGAGTGTGGTTCCTCACGCTCCAACGAGAGTTCTTTGATCGAATTTGCTGCCCACATAGGCAATGGTTCTTTACCTAGCGCAACTTTGAACCCTTACCGTGTAAGGGGTTCCTTGCGCATTGGTTGCTGCCCTTGGGTTCCTCGAAATTTAAGAATTCTTTATTTATGGGTTCCTCGTGCGACAAGGGTTCCTCTCCTGGTGGAGCTTTGTTTGGAGAGGGGTTTTGAGTGAGGGTGTCTCGACCCCTATTATGTTGAAAGGGGGGTCTCGACATCTGTTGAAACTGGTGTTGGTTCCTCGCGCTTTGCGCTAAACATGGGGTTCCTCGCGTCACCCAACCAAGGGTTCCTCGCCGAATCAGGTAGAGGCGGCTGGGGGTGTCTCGTCTCCGGGCTCATCGCGAGATAGGAGGCAAGGGTCTCTCGCCCCATTCAAGACCTCGCACGCTCGGAGTCCACCCCCCAGGGTTCCTCGCCTGCTATTTCTGCGCATGAGGGTCTCTCGCCCGTGACGGGTTTTTCTAGAGGTTCCTCGCGTAATGATTTCTCCTCTATAGGTATCTCGACATATCACAGCGTTGGCAGCGGCTCCTCGCGCGCTGGTGTAAATATGGGGAATACTCCGCTGAGTCAGTCTATGGTTGGGGGTGTCTTGGCGATTTTGAATTCCATTAGGGGTTCCTCGTGTCCCATAGTCGAGGGTCCCTCGCCCAATCCATTGTTGACGTCTAGCGGTATCTTGACCTTTGGTGTCTCGGAATGTGTTGGCGCTGACGGGGGTATCTCGACCTTAGATGTCTCGACGCCCATGACGGGCTTTGGGCAGTGGTATCTCGATGCCTTTGAATTTTTTTCACGAACAGGGGTCTCGCTTATGACAATATGGTGTCCTTTCGTCAGCGGCCGGGGGTCTCGCGACCAGGCCTCGCGTCTACGGGTCCCTCGTCACTGCAAGGGGGTTTCTCTTCATCTTGTCATGTCGAGGGTTCCTCGATTCAAATTGTCTCGACCCTTTGTGATGTTGACGATTTTTTTGACCGGTCGTGTTGCATTTGGGGAGATCAGCGATTTGCTATTTGTTTCTGGTGGGGGGGTCTCGACCTCTTATCACGTCGAGGGTTCCATGACCCAGGGTGTCTCACCCATTGTTGTCGTCATGGAGAGTATCCTGCTGCTGCCACGGGTTATTTTCTTAAGGGTTCCTCATCGCTATCATTCAGCGAGAGGAGTTCCTCGACCATACCGAATTCCTTGCCAAACACTTAGGGTTCCTGGGGTTCCTGTCAGTGAACTTGACGGTTGTCACAACTTGCTCCAGCGCCGTCCTCCGCGACTGAGCTACTTCTACCCGAATCGCCGCCGGAACGACCGCCCCTCCACAGGGGTTACTGCTGGTGTTACACAATCTTGACCCAAACTTTCCAAGTCTCAAAAAACATACTCATAAGCCTCTGCCACCGGAGCTGTTGTCGGTGAGCTGGTCTGCCCTCCCGGAGGGGCAGGTACCTTTGCTCCGGTCACCACCACATCCACCTGAGTGGCCTTGTCTCTTTGAGCTCCATTTTCAGATGGAATGTCTTCAAACACTAGCTGCTTAGAAACATTAAAACCTTCTTTGTCCATGGAAGTGAGGATACCTCCCCAGCGGAGTCGCCAAATGTAGGAGGGTAGTGAGACTGGGGTCTATGAATAACTGGAAAGGGTGAGGCGTGACCCACTCCAATGGACGCTGTCTGCAAGTCTTCAAGGTCTCCTGGTGCAACTTCTGAAGAAAACTTCTCCTTCTGGTAACAATGGAACTCAAGCTTCAACTCACTCCCTGCAAGAAGATGAACTTTCACAGCAAAAATAGCAATTTTCTCAAGGAAAACACCTGAGAGTGATGGCTGTCAGTGGGGAGTGAAGGAATAAGGCACTCAGCACTAAGAGAATGAGCAGGGAGAGAATACTAGGTAGGTCTGGTGATATTTTAGCAGAGTAACAGTGCAATTTTCTATCTTTTGACCTTGTCTATCTTCTCTTTTTTTTTCTATCTCTTATGACCTTGCCCAGGGGTCCTATTTATACTTGGGCACTAAGGCTGGGTTGACACTTTTGGCGCCAAAACTTAGAGGGTTGGTGAGGGATAAAATCTGCAGTGTACTATTTGTCCCTACCTGCAGGCAGGTCTGCCTGTCCCCTCTGGAAGATGCCCCCTGACGCCGACCAAAGTTCAACAGCAAGTATGTCTTCTAATGGAGACAAAATATCTGATTTGCTAAATATCTTTTGAAACGGTAACTTTGATACAAACTTTGTAAACTTGAGGGGGGGTCTCGAGGACCACCTCCTCTAAAATATTTGCAAGCTTGAGGGGGGTCTCGAGGATCCCCTTCTAAAATCATTTTTCTTGAGAGGGGTTTAGAGGACCCTCTCCTATAAAATCATTTTATAAATAGTTCTTTTCTTGTGAGCAGCCAGCCCTTTGGCTGCTCACTTCACTTGTGACTAAGTGTGAGGTGTGTGAGGAATGGGTGACTCTAGGGTCTCCTACTAGTATTCTCTCAATCCTATAGTGCTAAGTGGTTGAGCTTGCTCAACATACCTTGTCCCTCAGCCGCCAAGCCAAAACTCCCAGGAGGTCCCAACGCGCCTGTTCGAGCCCTGCTTGCTCGACTAGGCAACCTGTACAAGAAAGTAAAGTGTTAGTGCTGTTGTTCATTTAGGCACTTCTCGAATAACATTTCTGCAGCGACCCTTGTAGTGGCACTGACTCTTGCGGTGACGCCGACTCTCTCAACTGTCATTATTGCAGTGGCCCTTGAAGTGGCGCTGGCACTTGAAACGGCGCCGACCTTTGTCCTGGCACCGACGCTCGAAGTGGCGCTGATGTTTGAATCTGCGCTGACATGTGAGGCGGCGCCGACCCTCGTCGTGGTGCCGACGCTCGAAGTGGCGCCGACGCTCGACGTGGCGCCGACGCTCGAAGTAGCGCTGATACTTGCGTCAGTGCTGGCATGTGAGGCGGCGCTGACCTTTGTCGTGGCGTCGACGCTCGAAGTGGCGCTGACGCTCGAAGTGGCGCTGAACTTTGAATTGGCGCTGACATGGGAGGCGGCGCCAACCTTTGTCATGGCGCCGACGCTCGACGTGGCGCCGACGCTCGAAGTAGCGCTGATACTTGCGTCGGTGCTGGCATGTGACGCGGTGCTGACCTTTGTCGTGGCGCCGACGCTCGAAGTGGCGCTGAACTTTGAATTGGCGCTGACATGTGAGGCGGCGCCGACCTTTGTCGTGGCGCTGGTGCTTGAATCGGCGCTGACATGTGAGGCGGCGCCGACCTTTGTCGTGGCACCGACGCTCGAAGTGGCGTTGGTGCTTGAATCGGCGCTCACATGTGAGGCGGCGCCGACCTTTGTCGTGGCGCCGATGCTCGAAGTGGCGCTGAACCTTGAATTGGCGCTGACACGTGAGGCGGCGCCGACCTTTGTCGTGGCGCCGGCGCTCGAAGTGGTGCCGATGCTCGAAGTGGCGTTGATGCTTGAATCGGCGCTGACATGTGAGACGACGCCGACGCTCGAAGTGGCGCTGATACTTGAGGTAGCGCTGACGCTTGAAGTGGCGCTGACACTTGAAGCGGTCGCTGATACCTGAGACGGCGCCGACCCTTGTCGCGGCGCCGATACTTGGAGCGGCGCTAACCCTTATGTCGGCGCTGGTACTTGAAGTGGCGCCGACACTTGCAGCGGCGCTGGACCTTGCAACGGCGTTGGCACTTGCAGCGGCGCTGACACTTGCAGCGTCGTTGACACTTGCAGCGTCGTTGACACTTGCAGTGGCGCTGGGGGTTCCTGCTGAATATGAGTTTCTGCCGGGACCCTGGGGTGGTTCCTTCTTAATACAAGTTTCTGCCGGGACCCTAGGTGGTTCCTGCCCAATATGAGTTTCTGCCGGGACCCCGGGGGGTTCCTGCTCAATATGAGTTTCTACCGGGACCCCGGGGGGGTTCCTGCTCAATATGAGTTTCTGTCGGGACCCTGGGTTTCTTCTCAGAATTTTTAATAAAATAATATTTTTACTTTTTTTTATAGGTAGACACCCTTCTACAGAGATCACAAAGTATTTGTACGCCAAAATGTTAGTTGGTAAGCCATCGTGTAGGATATTATAGGTCGCGGAGTCTATTCTGATATAAAGATTATTTTTAGATGTTTTACCTAGAATTCTCTAATATGTGTAACTATTCAAATTTATATTTTTATGTTAAAGTTATATGAGGAGAAACTTTAGTAAGGCATGTATTGGAGACTGTTATATATATTTTGATGGAGTTAGTATTTGTCCAATAATCCCTATCTATAGTGTATTGTTAAACAATGATGATTTATTAATATGCAAACTCTGATAATGAGGTTGAGGTCTTCCTAGAGGCCACGAAATGTAAGTTGCCCTAACAATTAAGTTAAAAATTTTCTATGTGAGAATAAGTGACAAAATGAGTCGCGGCTTTATAGGGCAGGTCACGGGGTGTTACGTCATGTTTGGTTGTTCTTAGAAGATGGCTTGCCATAATTCATAAAGCTTGTAAGGAACTTGTTAATGTTTGTGCCAATCATAGATTCATAGAGTTTTTATGTCATTAGTGATCGGTGACGACAACTCCGATGAGGATCCACACCGCTCTCAAGTATACTTGTCGACTCGCAATTGGTTGAGCCAAACTTTGGAGATTTTGCCCAATTTCACATATCGAGTGCATGTTGTTGCATTGATAAATTGTTGTTAAAACCTAGGATACATTTATCTGTTCATGCTTAAATTCTGGATCGATTTCATAAAATTTGCTTCTCCATCACTGAGTTTTGAGGTCCGATACAAGAATTCATTGGACGTGTATGTTATATTACTTTATCGTGGATTGATTTTTATAGGGCCATAGTTATCAACCATGATTATGTCTTCCAGGAAACACCCGCAAACCGAGAGGTCAATAATTTTGGGAGGTTTTTTCCCATTCCTTTATTTTTTCTACCTACCCCAACTTTAATATTTTAAAGATTTATGACATTTTAATTGTTATAAGGTGGGTTTTTCCCTACTAAACCACCCACCTTGATCCATACAACATCAAAAAAATTCACCATCGTGGGAGATTCAGCAAAGATCATATATATGGATTTTATACCTTGGCCGATATATGACACATATACTGTGAAAGCAAGTATTATAATTGTTCAGTTTATTTTTTATTTTGGCTTATCCCATTACACCTACACTGCACCTTCATGACTTTTACGAATTTGAAGACTAAGTTAAAGACTTTTGGAAGATTGAAGAGTCGTACGTCTCAACAACTTTAGAAGAAGTTATGGATGCATTTGTTAAAGCTTTATTTTTCTAGGGCTTTTAGAATTTTTAAGAGTTTGTTTTCCAAAATGGTTTTAAAATGTTTCTAAATAAAACTTTGAAAAATTCTCTCTCTCTCGTTAGAATGAGACTAGCTTGTCATTCAAACGAACTACAATATGTTGTTATCAGAACGAGTTCTCTTGGTTTAAAAGAGATCTGGAACGTCGCCTTTTGGCAAGATCTGAAATATTGTTAGAAGCCTCATTATAAGCCGTTCGAACGAGGTAGGTGGGTCATTAGCATGAGTCTTTCAAATGACCGGACGAGGTATTTTTCACACCTCTTTGGAATCTCATTCGATATATCATTAGATACCTGATTGAAATAAAACAGGTGTGTCATTCGAATGAGGTACCCGTCATTCGAACGATCGCGGGATAATGTATTTTTTTTTATTAAATCTTATCCAATTATCTAATAATTATCCCTTTTTAACTAACTTTCTTATAAAATGAGCGAAAATATTAGAGTCTACAAGAGCTCTTTTTGAAATCTTTTTCCACCCTTTTTGAGTTCTCTTGGTGTTCAAACTCTTCCATTCTTATTCCAAACCCCTTGAAAACATAGAGATCACTTTATGAAATAAATAAGAACCTTTCTAGTTCAAACATCTTTGTAGAGAGAAATACTACTACTGATTTGTGAAATCGAGGTTTCACTGCTGAAGAAGAATAAGGCAGATAGGTGGATACCGAGGGAAGGCTCCTTCCTACGAGTGGTACTGGACTGGGCCATTTTCTGTCGAAGAAATTGAATATTGTACGCGTTATAGTTAGTTAGTCTAAGTAGTTTTGTAAGGACATTTTTGTCCATTAGCATTTTATATGTCATACGCCGTTACACCGTTGAGAAAATTCAAGAATCATACGCTCATCAACGGAATCCGAATATCAAAGGCAGAAAAGGAATCAGGGAACAGACCGGACCGATCCAGCCCAGATAAAAGAACCGATCCGGTTCATCCAGACCGATCCGCCTAAAGAGACCGGACCGATCCGCCTGCTGAGGTGAGGCTAGTGTACCCCGGATCCATAGCAAACCGATGAAGCTAAAAAGCCGAACCGATCCGATGCCAACCGGATCGATCCGCCTTCAAAAAGGAACCGATCCGATGTCACCAGACCGATCCGCCTAAAGATACCGGACCGATCCGACGAGGATAATTTCAAACAGAACGTGTTCAGATCATGTTCCGAATTTTAGGGCTCAAGTTCTCCTATTTAGTCCCACTATGAGAAGTGGTTTTTTCCAAGACTTCTACACACGATTTTCAGCGTAGAAAAAGCCCTAAGTCTTCACCTATTGAGTACCAATACTCTAAGTATTTTGATTCACACAAATTCCATTCATTTGTGAATCCTTTTGGTAACCCAGGAATGCAGTTTTTGCAGTTCAACCCTTGTGGAGGAGACCGTTCTTCTTCTCCATTGCAGCCCTACTGGAAAGGGATAATTCCAGCCGCGACTACAGAATCCGATACCTGAGGGTAATTCTTAGTCAACTTGTATTTTCATTGTAATCCGATTGTAAGACGTTTTCTTACAAATTATAGTGAAAATAAATGGTTTTGCCCCTGTGGGGGATTTTTCCTTAATTGCATGTGTTTGAATGTTCTTGCTTAGATTATCATCTTATTCAATCACATACTGCTGCATGTTTAGGGTTTGTTTGTGTTAAAAGGGTTTTATATATTATTTGATCATTTGAACGCGTGCACACACGTTCTCAAATTGGTATCAGAGCAGGTTACGCTAATCTATCGCGTATTCCTTTTTCCGCAAAATTTTTCTAAGATATTAATTTTCTGAAAAAATTGATTTTTGAAAAAGTACGTGTTCAAATGGAGAAGTCATATTATAAAATTCCTGTTTTTGACGGGACAAATTATGCTTATTGGAAAGCCCGTATGAGGTCGGATTTAAAAGCCATTAATGAACGTGTCTGGATTTTGGTTGAACGAGGGTGGACTCCTCCCACCGTGACTGTTGATAATGTGACCAACTTGAAACCTGACACTTCTTGGACTGATGAAGAATTTAAATGGTCTTCTTTTAATTCTAAGGGTCTTAGTGCCATTTCTGGGTCTGTCACATCTGATGAGTTCAAACGCATAATGACGTGCACCACGTCAAAAGAGGCATGGGATGTTTTACAACTTACCCATGAAGGAACTAATGCTGTGAAAGAGTCTAAGTTGCAAAATTTGACAACTCAATTTGAAACTATCACCATGCATGAATCTGAATGCTTTGATGAATTTTATGCTAGACTTTCTGACATTGTGAATACTAGATTTAATCTTGGTGAACATATTCCTAATGCTAGAGTTGTTAAAAAGATTCTTCGTTCTTTGCCTAAGCGTTTTATCCCTAAAGTCACTGTGCTAAATTCTATGGGTAATTTAAATACGCTAAAATTAGAAGAACTTGTAGGAGATTTGCAAACTTATGAAATTGATATGTTCCCTAAAACTGCTAAATCTAAAGATAAGGGAATTGCACTTAAAGCCCAAGAGAGAGGGAGTGAGGGGTCGGTTAGAAAAAGGGTAGAGTCGTCTAGAAAGAGAGAGACTGACACGTCATATTCTAAGTGTGATTTTGACCTAGATGATTTGGCTCTTTTTGCAAAAAATTTCAAAAGGATTCTCACATTTAAGAAAAATGGCAATTTTAAAGATAAAAAGAAATTTGAGAAAAATAAGTTTGAAAAGAATAGAACGATCCAAGAGATGGCTAGATCTATGCTTCTAGGTCGTAAAGTTTTTAGGAGATTTTGGGCAGAGGAAGTGTCTACTGCATGCCACACGGTGAATAGGGTTTATTTGCGTCCACACACACTTCAGACTCCTTATGAGTTGTGGACTGGCAAGAAGCCCAACCTGGCATATTTTCGTGTTTTTGGGAGTAAATGCTACATCCTACGGGATAGAGAGCAATTAGGAAAGTTCGACTCCCGGAACGACGAGGGAATATTTCTAGGATATTCATCGACTAGCAGAGCGTACCGGGTTTTTAACCTGAAGAGCTCTAAGGTTATGGAATCAATAAACGTCACTGTGCAAGATGACGAACCTTCGACGGTTATTGATCCTAACCTTCAGTGTGAGGATGAGAATTGTTCTGACAGTGATTTACCTGTTCCTCTCTCACACTCTGTGGACCCTACTCCTGCGCTAGGGGACACACCTGCTTGGGTTCGCAAGAGTCATGACCCTTCTGCCATTGTTGGTGACCCCACTCTAGGGGTCAAGACTCGTGCTCAGCTAGAGAACGTTGTTAGCCATCTTTGCTACACGTCCAAAGTCGAGCCCAAGAACCATAAAGAAGCACTCAAGGATGAACACTGGATATCTGCTATGCAGGATGAGTTGCTTCAGTTTAAAAAGAATGATGTCTGGGAACTTGTCCCCCGACCTAGTGAGATTAATGTGATAGGTACCCGGTGGATTTTTAAGAACAAAATGGATGAAAATGGTTCCATAATCCGAAATAAGGCTAGGTTGGTCGCTCAAGGCTACACACAGATAGAGGGTGTAGACTTTGGGGAGACATTTGCTCCTGTTGCGAGGCTTGAGTCCGTTCGTCTTCTACTCTCCATCGCATGTCATCTGCGCTTCAAGGTATATCAGATGGATGTCAAGAGTGCCTTTCCGAATGGCATTATACAGGAGGAGGTTTATGTGGAACAACCAAAAGGGTTTGAAGACCCTCAACACCCAGAACACGTCTACTATCTTAGGAAAGCCTTGTATGGTTTGAAGCACGAGAGGCTTACTTCCTATATCTTAGCTCGTGGCTTCAAGAGAGGGGGAGTAGATATGACGTTGTTCGTCAGGAAAGATGACGGTGCTATTTTGGTTGCCGAGGTCTATGTGGACGACATAGTCTTTGGATCCACATGCTCCCAGCATGCTCACCACTTTGAGGAGGAGATAAAAAGTGAATTTGAGATGATCATGGTTGGTGAGCTTACATTCTTCCTTGGTTTCCAGGTTCGTCAGCTAGAGGATGGGATGTTCATCTCCCAATCCAAGTATGCTAAAGACCCAGTGAAGAAATTTGGTTTAGACTCCGCTAAGCATGCACGTACACCTATGAGTACCACTACCAAGCTTAGTAAGGACACTTCAGGCAAGGACATAGAGCAAACCTTATATCGGAGTATGATAGGTAGTCTTCTCTACTTGACTGCCAGTCGTCCCGGCATCGCCTTTAGTGTTGGAGTCTGTGCGCGATATCAGACGTCCCCAAAAGAGTCACATTTACTTTCTCTAAAACGTATTATTAAATACGTGAGTGGGACTCTCTCATACGGGATTTGGTATTCCTTTGATACCGATGACCGTTTGTCCTCCTATTCGGATACCAATTGGGCTGGGGATGTAGATGGATGTAGGAGCACTTCTGGTGGGTGTTTCTACTTTGGTTCTGCTCTTGTCTCCTGGATGAGCAAGAAGCAAAATTCCATCTCTTTGTCCACTGCGGAGGCTGAGTACATAGCCGCCGGGAGTTGTTGCACACAACTCTTGTGGATGAAGCAAATGCTGGAGGATTATGGGATATCACAGGACACCATGGCCATTTCCTGTGATAACACGAGCGCGATACACATATCCCGTAATCCAGTTCAGCATTCGCGCACAAAACACATCAGGATACGTGAGCATTTTATACGTCAGCTTGTTGAGGAGAAAGTCGTATCCCTGAGTTTTGTTCCTACCGACCGTCAGTTAGCCGATATTTTCACGAAACCTTTAGATGCCCTTAGATTTGAGAGTCTTAGGAAGTCTTTGGGGATTGGCATAGTTGACTGAGGGGTTGGTCTATGTCTAGAATAGGATTCTTCTTCATGTTCATATCATATTCTTCCTATTACTAGTATATTTTATATGTACCATTGCTTAGTTGTACAACATTTATTTAGTCCTTTTGCTTTTTATATTTCTTTTGAAAAAATACAAAAAGATTTTCCTTTAAGCAAAATTTTGAGAAAAGCACAAAAAGATTCTATTTTGATAATTTTTTTTGAAAAAGACCAAAAAGATTTTTCTGTTTTTGCTCCTTTTGTGGATGAGCATTTAAGATAGCCAAGTCACACCTTCATTCCATATCTCCATGTGACTGTTTGATAGAGATTTGAGAGGCTACATCATTTCATCTATGTGCTTTACATTGTATGGAGTCTTTGAGATGTAATTCGTGATATCTTCCAACATGTTTGACTCCTATATCCTTTATTGCACACATGCACGGCTATATTTGATTATTGCACTTGTCTATCTCATATTGGCTTGAGTGTTTCCATCTCAATCCTGTCTATACAATGTACAATATGCGATAAAACTTGACAAGATTGGAATGCATGTAAAAACCGTTTTGGTGAGACTGTGAGTTTTTGTATAACGGGGAGGGGCTGCCAAAGGTAATTATCTATCCTTTGCGCAAAAGCCACCTTTAAAAAGGACCTAAAAATGGAGGAATTTTAATATCCGAGGTCCAAAGAGGTTAAAAGAGCCCCAAAAAATTAAAGGCAATAAAAAGCACTTCATGCCAAATATGGGCCACTTAGGTTTCACCATCAATTCTCCAAAGTTTGAGAATTTAGAATGCCTCTATTCAAAATAATATCTGAGGGAGTTTGGTTGGAGAATATAAACGGGTTTGCACTTCCTTGAAAGTCCTGAAAAAGCATAAAATCATTTTGGACGTTATTGGTGTGAAAATCATTTTGAGCTTTAATTTGTTGATTTGATTGAGTCAATATCTTATACTGTCACTCTTTTACACCAAAGGAAGCATTTGAGTTCATTCGCTAGGAATATCCTATATTCATCGTGCACATATGTCATGTTTGTATGCTTTGATTTTCATATCAAATTTGATCACACCACTTCAATTTCACTATCATCGACTTGGTTGCTTTGTGTTCATTCATGGTGTGATATTATCCGTGTGACACCCCCGCACTTGCTAATTTGATTTATTTCTCTCATTTGTCTATTTGGGGACATCATAAAAAGGGGGAGAATGAATTATCTTATTATGGGGGAGATTTGAATGGTTGAGTTTGCTCATAAATTGGTATATATTTTTATCTCACTTCAAACTCGATATGTCACGTGGTATTTTGCTTTTTCTCATGTATGTAGGTACTACTTTGATGACCACTGAATTGCACACCCTGATGAGAAAAGCGTTGAGATTCCTGAAGATTTGAAGACCAAACGCTGTAGTCTTATTCACTTGTACTCTTTCAGTTTTGGGTTCATGGAAGGGTAGATTTGTATAGGCATTTTTATTTTGATAATTCGGATGTTTGTTTTTATGTTTGTACCGGCATAGACATAGGGGGAGATTTGTAAGGACATTTTTGTCCATTAGCATTTTATATGTCATACGCCGTTACACCGTTGAGAAAATTCAAGAATCATACGCTCATCAACGGAATCCGAATATCAAAGGCAAAAAAGGAATCAGGGAACAGACCGGACCGATCCAGCCTAGATAAAAGAACCGATCCGGTTCATCCAGACTGATCCGCCTAAAGAGACCGGACCGATCCGCCTGCTGAGGTGAGGCCAGTGTACCCCGGATCCATAGCAAACCGATGAAGCTAAAAAGCCAAACCGATCCGATGCCAACCGGATCGATCCGCCTTCAAAAAGGAACCGATCCGATGTCACCAGACCGATCCGCCTAAAAATACCGGACCGATCCGACGAGGATAATTTCAAACAGAACGTGTTCAGATCATGCTCCGAATTTTAGGGCTCAAGTTCTCCTATTTAGTCCCACTATGAGAAGTGGTTTTTTCCAAGACTTCTACACACGATTTTCAGAGTAGAAAAAGCCCTAAGTCTTCACCTATTGAGTACCAATACTCTAGGTATTTTGATTCACACAAATTCCATTCATTTGTGAATCCTTTTGGTAACCCAGGAACGCAGTTTTTGCAGTTCAACCCTTGTGGAGGAGACCGTTCTTCTTCTCCATTGCAGCCCTACTGGAAAGGGATAATTCCAGCCGCGACTACAGAATCCGATACCTGAGGGTAATTCTTAGTCAACTTGTATTTTCATTGTAATCCGATTGTAAGACGTTTTCTTACAAATTATAGTGAAAATAAATGGTTTTGCCCCTGTGGGGGATTTTTCCTTAATTGCATGTGTTTGAATGTTCTTGCTTAGATTATCATCTTATTCAATCACATACTGCTGCATGTTTAGGGTTTGTTTGTGTTAAAAGGGTTTTATATATCATTTGATCATTTGAACGCGTGCACACACGTTCTCAAGTTTGTAACTTGACTGCCTGTTAAGTACTCTACATTGCTGAATATATATTTTTCCCTTTTATGATTTTTTCGTTATCTCTTCGTGTTATTTGCATGCTTGGTTTGTGAATAAAAATTTGGACTACATCTTTTTATGCACACACAAATTAATCAAAGATAAAGTTTGGTAAAATTGAATTTGTGTGTGGTAAACTAAAATATAAATAATTCAATAGAATCCCAGCATTCTCAAATTGGTATCAGAGTTGGTCACACTAAGTTTTTGTGTGATCCGTTAAAGATTTGGATTCCATGGATAATTTTTATAATAGGATGCCTGCGTTTGATGGGTCAAATTATGCCTACTATAAAGCTAGGATAAGGTATGCTTTAAAAGCAGTTGATGAAAGAGTCTGTCTTGTATGTGAAAGAGGGTGGACACTACCCATTTTGACTAACGACAGCATCGAAAGTCTTAAACCCATCACTGCTTGGACGAAGTATGAATTTAAATGGAGTACCTATAACTCATGCGACTTAAGTGTCATTTTAGGAGACGTCACGCCTGACGATTTCTGCTGCATTCTGACGTGCACCACGTCAAAATAAGCTTGGGAAACCCTCCAGTTCACTCACGAGGGGAACAATGCTGTGAAAGAATCTAAGCTTCAAAACCTTACCACATAGTTTGAGACTATTACCATGCTAGAGTCCGAGTATTTCGATGAGTTTTATGCACATTTATCGGACATAATCAATTCTAGTATTAATTTCGGTGAGAAAATTCCTGAGACGCGAGTAATTAAAATTATTTTGAGATTACTTCTAATTCGTTTGATCCCTAAAATCACTATCCTGAATTTCGTTGGGAATATTAGATACTCTTAGGTTAGAAAAACTCGTAGGAGATTTTCAAACTTATAAAATCGATATGTTTCCTAAAACTGTTAAGAAAAAGTAAATAGGGATTGATTTGAAAGCTCGAGCTAAAAATAAGAAAGAAAATTATAATTCCGAGTCCAAATTTAATTTTGAGCTTAATGATTTAGCCCTTTTTGCAAAAAAAATCTCAAATTTGATAAAGAAAATTCTTCCAAAGAAACGTTTTTTGAGAAAAATAAAAAGAAGATTGAGGGCAAGATTGTTTGAGATAAAGATGAGATAAGATGCTATGAATGTGAGAGAAAAGGATACAAGGCACATGAATGTGTCACTAGGCTACAGAGACAGGGCAAGAAAGTTGCACATAAGGCCACTCTTAGCGATAGGGACATCAAGTTGGAGAATTCTGGGGATGAATCACCACATGAACCTAACTTCACTGCGTTCATGGCCATTCATGTTAGTATTTATAGTTTATCCCACACCGATGACAACATTTCTAAACGTGAGATCCTCGACGATGTTTCGATTCATTTTGGAGAGAGTAGGGTGAGGATGAGTATTTGAGTGAGAGAGAAGGTGGACTCCAAAAAAGATTTAGTGATCTTTACACCGAGACTTTAAAAACGAAAAATCTTAATAAAGATTTATTGCTTAGGGTGTTAGTGTGACACCCTTTCTAATTAAATATCGGGTGATCAGGCCTTTATCAAATTAAAACAAGTTTCCCATATGGTTCATTCTTAGCATCACTGTCGAAAAACCAAATTAACTACTAACCACCTAATAGTTAATTAAATCGGTGTCAAATTTTATCTTCCAATTAAACATAACAAATAAATAGTTCAAAAAATAAACAACATTCACAATATACTTGGGTCTAAACCAACATGATATATAAATGAAACAAAGTCATGCCGAATAAACCATCGTCAAAATAACCCAAACCAAATAATAATCCAAGTCCAATCTGAAAAATAAAACTGATACAAAACTGAAACTATAATACTGACAACGGACCACATGTCCAAATATGATATACAAGAGTGAGATATTGTACAAGATTTGAATGAAAGAATCGTCTACTCAAAGTGCTATCAGCACCCACAGTGCTACAACTCCGAGTCTCTGGAATGAAACTATCAAGTATGGTGTCCCTGTGGATGGACACCTAAAAGCTTTTGAAAACATTTTTATAGCAATAGTTAGTGCTCAAAATATTTGAAAACATTTAACAAGTAACTTATCGCAATTAAAATCGGTTATTGATTACACATGCTAGGTTCATGCACACTCTCTTGAGTTTCCTCACCTCTCATCTAATGTGAACACCTAACGTTCTATACTTAGCCCACCTAGTTATCATACCGAAGCTATCTTGACTAAAGTATATAACCAATCTTATCAAGTCTACTCTCCTGTACCTGCCATACAACACGCTTTATTATTAACATTTATCGCATGCTCTTTAGTTTTCATATAACATTCACATACGTTATGTTTAATCATCATAATAGAGTCTCACTACTTAACTCATAAAGCATTTTAGATTTATCATTCGACTTCCATAACTAAGTTTCATTACTTAACTTACTATAGATATTCCCAATCTATTTTAAATCTTAAAATTTAAGTTTCTATCTACTTAATTTATCATTTAGATGTATATCTATATATATATCTTCTACATGTCACTTTCGCACATAAGTAGAATATAATAAAATATATATATATTTTTCACACAATATATACTATAAGGATTATTGGTCCGGCTAATCATCGACCCCAATCATCCTATCATTTACATTGGTCCCGATATCCCTCGACCCCAAAGTTAACGTTATGCATATGTATATTGGTCTGGATAGTCATCGACCCCAATTTCTTTTGACTTCGATTTGGTTTGTATTATCATCGACCCCAAATCAAGTTTTCATGTATTGGTCCGGATGCTCATCGACCCCAATACCAACTTAAGCATACTTTAGGTATTCATACAACCCAAGTATCAATATAATAGGTATTCACACAAACAAATTATTTAAACTAGTACAAAATATTTTTCTCCCTAATATTCATTGTACTTTACCATTTATTTATGAGTTTACTTCACTTTCGTACTCCCCTCGTAGGCCTACAATAAAATAATATATCTCCCAAATATTATTTTCACAAGAGCATAAGTATTTCCCCACCACGTCCGGTTATAAATACAAGAGAAAAGGAGATTTCAGAAAACTCAGAGCACCAGACCGATTCACTTATCAAGGCCGGACCGGTTTGTTTTCTGTTAATGCTGGACCGGTTCGTTTTCTGTTAAGGCCGGACCGGTCCGTATTTCTGCTGATCAGTTCTTGTTTCACAATAACGTTTTTACTCCTAATTGATACCCAAATATCATAATTTCTTCACTAATTTCACAATTAATTATTCCTAACTATTTCTACCAGAGTTAGGATGAAGTCTAACGTTTCAAACATATTAAAACTTCACCAAAATAATCAAGAATGAATCAAACCCTCAAAACTCATTCATAAACTAGTTTTGTGTTCATCCATAAAATTTAATTCAAAACCCAGATTTAAATCCGTATTATCAATCAAACTCTTCTGATTCACAATCCACTACATGTTTAAACCCTAACTACATGCAATTTTACTCAACATGAAATCAATTGGTACTCTTCATCAAGGTTTTGAAATAAAATCAATTCATTTATAAAATCCCTACGCTTGGGTAATATAACTTTAATTCAATTTTCAATAAACACTTGCCTTTAATTGATTGATTTGAATTGATTGTTTCCTTCTCCAATCTTCCTTTCCAATTGCCTTGGGATACAAGATTTCTGCACCATCTTCAAAATCCCTCTTTAAGCTTTGAAAATAGGTTCTCTCTCTTCTCTCTAATGGCTTCTCTAACCCTTTTTATTTTATGATCCCTAAACCCAATCTCTAAATATCAGATATATGGCTCTAAATTTCGTAGGTCCCTGCACCTCTTTTTGTAAAATGATCGAAACGCCCTTAAAAGGTGCCGATTTGGTCCAAAATTGACCCGGGACCCAAACTATACCCCCGGATACCCTATTACGATTATTTGGACCCATTCGAAATCATTCGTGACCTCAAAATTATCATTCGAGTCACTTAAAATATATTTCTCATTTCCCACCTCGAAATAGTCTGCACGCGACTCCCGATGAGATAAAATAAAATACGCACATATCACTCGCTATGCCGTATAACCACAATTAATAAAATATGCACATATCACTCGCTATGCCGTATAACCAAAATTATCAATTATTTACTATTCATACTTAGTAAATATCACAATGCAATATTAATCAGTATCTATCTCTCGATTAATATTTAATAGTCACAATTATCATCTAATCGCATTAAGTTACTTCACTCGCGTAATTTAATTAAATTATTTTTCCTAATCAATTAAATAAAAATACACAGAAATACGGGATATTACATACTTCCCCCCTTACAAGGGAATTTTGTCCTCGAAATTAGGGCAAGACCGGTACTAAAACTTAGGATCTATAGCATCACGACATCCTCTAGTACCCAAATTCAAATCATAATAACATAAAGGTCACTCCACTATACACCTGCTAGTGGTACCCACTTATCAAAAGGTTTAATCACTCTAGCCCCAGTTTATCAACAATTTTTCTAATTCACTACATACTGATACGCTCTATCAGTCATATGATCTCAATACTGACTCTATCGTCTCCATATTGAGTAAAGGTCACACAACATTAAATGCCAACTCCCCTTATTTACCAAAACTCAGAACTCCCTTCATGGGAGGAATCATGATAACCTATGACCTCTCATGTTAGTATTTAGAACTTCTTTCACGATGAAGTAACTCTTACGACATTAAAAAGCCACCAAAATAGTTTGTGGTTCACTCCACTATTGTCCAACGGACTCCAAATCACGGTCAGTCCAAAAATCTAGTTATCCCCTCACCTCTAATCAACCTGAGGGTGAACGACAAGGATTTCCACACAAAACCTCAAAAGGTACCTCGTGCCTGATAAATCGGTACATGTTATTACACACAACTCTACCCATGGTAATTCTTCCCCTCAATTACCCTATAAGGCACCACCCGCACTACTCACATTAGCCAACATAATAAACCCCCTCTCGTCCAACCATTAGGCTATAGGTGAAATAATATTCCCAAAACAAAACTTCATTCCCATAGCCTCCTGATAATCCCTATCAGATGTGGGATTACAAGATCTCATCCTTATACACAACAATATTGGGAGGCACCTTGCAATGATGCCATCCTTATTTTCAAAGAAAGAATAATAATTACTTCATCTCAACCAATCCATTCCATACACTCGGAGGAACTTTTGACCTAGTCATGATGTTGGCAGCTCATCATGAATTTTATCAGTCTACCTACCTGTTCCATCCCTGGAAATGTAGGTTTGTTACTAAGTTTTGGTTGATCATCTCGAGCTAATCTTTTTCCACCTATGAGTGGTGCATCCCGAGACAATATCACTACGTCTCACCCAAGATGAATTCCCACTTATCATATCTTCGATTAAGTGTACTTTATACTCCCCTTCTTCCCTCGGTATGCCAGAAGTCACGGCCCATGCACTTTTCGCAACTGGCACACTTCTTGGGTCTTTTTGACTTATAGTCATCAACATCCTATTTACGCGTAATCCAATCTCAACATTCGACTGAGTAAGGCTCTGCTTTATTTTCCCACAACAGTTCGGCATCCTTTTTATCAAGAGATATCTTTTGAATGACTTCCCACAACCTCTCAACCCATCTCGGTGTGCCACTCTCATTGCACACATATACTTGGATTATCGTCGTTCTCACACGACATTTAATCCATCATACCATTTTGAATTTATCTACAATTGCCCTCAGGCATATGTTCCACACATTGATTCCTACGTCCTCCTATCGGTTCATATTTGAATAACACTGGAAACGTCACACACACTTTCCTTAAAACTGGCCTTGCATCCTTGATGTGGATAAGACTTATGGGTATTCTTAATCACTCCATAAATTGAATTTTTTTTCTCCTTAACATCTTTCCACCCTTCAACTCGTGGTGAGAAGAAAAATTTTCAGTGCTCTCTCACGGCGCTACCGGCCCCACATGCCTTATACTATATAACCGCTCTCAGTTCAGAGTGTTTTCTCTACACATCCATTGATTAACATTTGAAACTGATTCCCTAGCATCCATCAATGTCTCTCTATTCACGACGTTCATAAAGGTCCATGCGTATCTCATCACGTAACAACATTTAAATAAGGAACTTCTCCAATACTCTATCACTCAGCATTGGTGGTAATCAAATTTCATAAACGTCAATCTCCTAACCGGGAATCTCAAAATACTGTCCCCAGACATATAAATATAAATCTCAACTCCCACGTCTCTAAAGGAGAGATATAACAATGCGCTCTCCCTATCATCAAGTTCTGAGCGCTAAAGGTAATAATCAGCTAAATCTCTCCGCTCACATCAATAAAGTCCCTACACACCGAGATCAAATATCTCGAGACAACCATAATCTCTGAAGTTTCTATCATAATATAATATAGATGCGTGCCCGACCCTCTTTTGCGAGGCCTCATCAAATAACACATCATGACCTGGAACATTAGACACGGTGGTCTTGCTATCACAACCTTCTATCGTTCCACCCACATCGCTAATCAGTCCATACCAAGGATAATATCACACTCGCATGATATGTCACTAGGACGAGTGATTTTAACATACATATACTCTCTGTGCTTGCACCGGCTCTCCTTGTGAATAGTACTAAAGAGAACCTCGCTATACAAAGGAAACTATATACACATTATAGTGCGATCGACAATATACCCACTAAACTCTCCTCACACACGAATCCAGTTCTAACTGAATATTGTGACTTGCTCGTGTCACATAAAACTTACCCCACTAACCCGAGGATAAAACTCATACTTCCAATTGTTAATAATGCTGGAGATTCAAATGGTTCTTAGACATAACACGCCTGTCCGAACTAAACGAAAACTATCTTAATCATTTCCCCAGCTACTCTCCATATTCTTATTCTTTTTTTACTCACTTCTGGAAAAATCAATGCATATGGTCCTACTCTCCACATAAAATGCCTCTTTATATAATCCCCTATTCTTGGCCATCCCGACCCTATTATGGTTATCCTTCTCTCGAACCCTGGTAGCCTCGACCCCGACGGCCACCCTCCTTATTCCCTTAGCTTCGTTGGCCCTAAGGAACACACTACCGGCCTTACTAGTCCCAACTGAATCCACCTCCACTCAGTAGGAATCCAACTATCTGAATCATTTAAATGGGTCCCCTGATAGGTCTCCCCCTTGCGGTGTTTCACTAGCACCGTTGTATCCAGTCTTTCTCCCTGACTAAATTCTCCAATTATTTTAACTCCCTTCACAAGGAAGAATTTATATCAATACTGCCAAAAGCAAAACATCGTCACCATCTACATCAATTGTCCAAGCAGAACTTCCCTTTAAGTTATGATGATTCCTCTCGTGAGTCCCTTACCCACCTTAAAGGCTCTTTTCTCCATTGTACCAAATATGGTGATCTACTCCCACCATTACAACACTGCTCCTATGAGCCAAACAAAATTTTACCCCAATTCACTTCCGGACATATATTACTTCCTGCTATATGACAAAGCCTCTGGGTATTCTACATACATTGGTTGCACGCACAATATCTGCATCTAATACAATTCCAACGGGCGGAACTCTTCGAAGACCCGTCTGACTCTCTCCCATCCTTACCACACTGGGTGAGTCTATTTTAGCACCAATCTTTGCTATAACAATACAACAATATATATGCTGTACTCTAGCACTCCTTATCGCTCCATCAACCCGAGTAATATTAGGGGTGACCTCTGCTACGGTCATCGACCCCAAAATATTCTCCAACTCTAACTGAACCCTGCCTCCTGCTGCCTTCCCAACGGCCCTCACTGTCCATCCTCTACATAATCATCATACGAAGCATACCCGTCTGCATAAAAGATTCACTAATATTTATACACTATAGCAAGTGAACGTAATCCACATACGTTGAGGAATACAACAATCCTATGATAGGGCTCTATATCAATCAAACGATATGCTGAAAATGTAGTCATCCGTATAGATCCTATGGTCACTAGAACCTGATGATTTGATACCAACTGTGACACCACGCCCAATTAAATATCGGGTGATCAGGCGTTTATCAAATTAAAACAGGTTTCCTATATGGTTCATTCTTAGCATTACTGTCGAAAAACCAAATTAATTACTAACCACTTAATAGTTAATTAATTCAGTGTCAAATTTTATCTTCCAATTAAATAAAACAAATAAATAGTTCAAAAAATAAACAACATTCATAATATACTTGAGTCCAAACCAACATTATATATAAATGAAACAAAGTCATGCCGAATAAACAATCGGCAAAAACAACCCAAACCAAGTAATAATCCAAGTCCAAAATGAAAAATAAATCTGATACAAAACTGAAACTATAATACCGACAACGGACCACATGTCCAAACATGATATATAAGAGTGAGATCCTATGCTAGATTTGAATGAAAGAATCGACTACTCAAAATCCTGTCAGCATCCACAGTGCTATAACTCCGAGCCCCTCGAACGAAACCATAAAGGATGGTGTCCCTGTGGCCGGACAACTAAAAAGTTTTGAAAATATTTTTATAGCAAGAGTTAGCATTTAACAAGTAATTTATTGGAATTAAAATCGGTTATTGATTACACATGTTAGGTTCACGCACACTCTCTTGATTTTACTCACCTCTCATCTAATGTGCACGCCTAACGTTATATACTTAGTCCACCTATATATCATACCCAAGCTATCTCGACTAAAGTAGATAACCGATCTTATCAATTCTACTCTCCCGTACCTCCCATACAACACGATTCATTATTAACATATCTCGCATGTTCTTCAGTTTTCATATAACATTCACATACGTTATGTTTAATCATCATAATCAAGTCTCACTACTTAATTCATATAGCATTTCAGATTTATCATTTGACTTCCATAACTAAGTTTCACTACTTTACTTACTATAGATATTCCCACTCTATTTTAAATCTTAAAATTTAAGTTTCTCTCTACTTAATTTATTATTTAGATGTATATCTATATATATACATCTACATCTACATGTCTACTTTCGCACATAAGTAGAATATCATGAAGTATATATATTTTTCACACAATATATACTATAAGGATTATTGGTCCGACTAATCATCGACCTCAATCATCCTATCATTTACATTGGTCCGGATATCCCTCAACCCCAAAGTAAATGTTATGCATATGTATATTGGTCCAGATAGTCATCGACCTAAATATCTTTTGACTTTGATTTGGTTCGCATCATCATCGACCCCAAATCAAGTTTTCATGTATTAGCCCGGATGCTCATTGACCCCAATACCAAATTAAGCATACTTTAGCTATTCACAGAGTCGAAGTATCAATATAATAGGTATTCACACAACCAAATTATTTAAACTGGTACGTAATATTTTTCTCTCTAATATTCATCATACTTTACCATTTATTTATGAGTTTACTTAACTTTTGTATTACCCTCGTAGGCTTACAATAAAATAATGTATCCCCCAAATATTATTTTCACAAGAGCATAAGTATTTACCCACCACGTTCGGTTAGGAATACAAGAGAAAAGGAGATTTTAGAAAACTCTGAGCACCGAACCGATCCGCTTCCCAGGGTTGGACCGGTTCATTTTCTGTTTAGGCCGGACTGGTCCGTTTTTCTGCAGATCAGTTCTTGTTTTGCAGCAGCATTTTTACACCTAATTGATAGCCAAATCTCATAATTTCTTCATTAATTTCACAATTAATTGTTCCTAACTATTTCTACCACAATAAGGATGATTTCTAACATTTCAAACACAATACAACTTCACTAAAACAATCAAGAATGAATCAGACCCTCAAAACTCATTCATAAACTCATTTTGTATTCACCCATCAAAGTCAATTCAAAACCCAGATTTAAATCCGTATTATCAATCAAAACTCTTCTGATTCACAATCCTCTACATGTATAAAGCCTAACTACATGCAATTTTACTCAACATGAAATCAATTGGTACTCTTCATTAAGGTTTTGAAATAAAATCAATCTATTTATGAAATCCCTACACATGGGTATTATAACTTTAATTCAATTTGCAATAAACACTTGCCTTTGATTGATTGATCTAATTTCTTGGTTCTTAGTTGATGATTGATTGTTTCCTTCTCCAATCTTCCTTTCCAATTGCCTTAGGATACAAGATTTCTTCACCATCTTCAAAATCCCTCTTTAAGCTTTGAAAATAGGTTATCTCTCTTCTCTCTAACCCTATTTCTGCTATGACCCCTAAACCCAATATCTATATATAAGATATATGACTCTAAATTTCATTGTTCCCTTCACCTCTTTTCGTAAAATGGTTGAAACGCCCTTAATAGGTGCCGATTTGGTCCAAACTTGACCCAGGACCCAAACTATACCACCGGATACCCTATTTCGACTATTTTGACCCATCCGAAATAATTCGTGACCTCTAAATTATCATTCGAGTAATTTAAAATATATTTCTCATTTCTCACCTCAAAATAGTCTACACGCGACTCCCGGGGTGATAAAATAAAATACGCACATATCACTCGCTATGCCGTATTACAACAATTAATAAAATTTGTACATATCACTCACTATGCCGTATAACCAAAATTATCAATTATTTACGATTCACACTTAGTAAATATCACAATGCAATATTAATCAGTATCTATCTCTTGATTAATATTTAATAGTCACAATTATCATCTAATCGCATTAAATTACTTCACTCGCGTAATTTAATTAAAACGTATTTTCCTAATTAATTCAAAAAATCAATTAAATAAAAATACACAGAAATACAGGTATTACAGTTGGAATTAGAGAAGGAGGTGAAAGTATTGAGAGAGTGTGAGGCATTAGTGAGTCAACTTGAGAAGGTGAAGGTTTCTTTATGTGAACAATTGATTATTATCAGTAGGGAGAAGACCTATTTGACCAACACGATGGATAGTCATACAAGAGATCTGCAATATTCATTATAGACATGTTAGAAACTTGAAGCTCGTGTATCCAAACTCGAGATTGAACTCGAATGTACTCGGGAGGTTAAATCACTTTAGAGGACACATTTAATAAGGTTGGAAAGATGCTCCTCGATCTCGCTTTAGGTAATGTTGAGAGGCAAGTAATTGGTTATGATAGTGCATCCACTTCCCATGCCGCACCTGAGATGGTTCTCGAGTTTTTGATAGATCCTAATGGTCTTCGTCCTAACTAACTTGGGAGACCTAAACCACCTAGGAGAGATCATCCTAGACATTTTGAGGAAGGTGGAACCAAGACTGTTTAAGTTTGTTCCCATCGCAAATGAAGAGGTCACCTTAAAGAGTTTTGTTTTAATCTAGGGAGAGTTTTTCACATGCATATTCCTCGGTATTCTCCCACACGAGTTCCTATATTTGTTCCCACACGTACTCCCACACATGTTACTCCACATGCTCCGGTACATCACCATATATATTTTGCTAGTTTTCGTGAGCAAGAAGAGTATTTAGTCAAGACTTCACAATGTTTGATGGAGGAATGTCATAGGATGGCTTCTCCTTTAAAGAACTCCTCAGTCCTAATGATTGAGGTTGTGACATGTTTCTAGAATAGTGTATTTATCATGATCATATCTTATATCCCTATTGATAGATTGTATTATCGTTGTATTGATATGTTTTTTTGATATATTTAGAAAAATCCAAAAAGAGTTTTGAAAATTTGAAAAATACAAAAAGATTTTCGATTTTCAAGAAAAAGATTGAAAAAGAGAAAAAAGATTTTATTTTGATAAAATTTTTGAAAAAGAAAAAAAGATTTTTGTATTTTTGTTTCTTACTGTATATGGATGAACATTTAAAATATTCGAATCACCCCTTCATTCCATCCATTCACGTTACTTTTTCATAGTGTTTTGAGACACGACTTTGTTTCAATTGTGTGCTTAATAATGTGTGGATATCATTAGGTTTATCTTTAATGACTACATTCCACATGTTAGACTCATTACCACCTTTATTACACATGTGCACGAGCTTTATGAACATTATGCTTGCTTGTCATTTGTCGAGTACGATGTTCTCATCTCAATTATTCTTAATTAATAAACCAAATGTAAAAAGAGATAAGTTATGCATGTAAGAACCATTGACCAAATTGTTTTTTCGGAAAATATTATTATATGTTAAGCAATGGAAAGGGGCTACGAAGGATCAACATATTATTTTCATTAAAAGCCACCATTTGCATAAAGGAGCTTAAAAAGATTAGAGCCATATAAAAATAGAAGTGTCATGCCAATATTTTTTAAATTCATTGATGCTTCGCTACATATGATAATTATGATTTCTTCAAAATAATTTAGAGTGAATTCTTATATATGAGAGATTTTGAGGGAGTCATAAAGTAGAAGATCAATGGGTTTGCACAACGGAGTTTCTTAAAAAACATTAAATAGTTTGTTGTTATTGGTGTGAGAATCATTGAAGTACATGGAATATTGACTAAGTTGAGTCAATTTCATATGAGTCTACAATTTTTACACCTAAGGTGGACTTTGAGTTCTTTCTTTAGAAGTGTTACATGACATCATGCACCTATGTTATGAATGTTTATGTTGATTTGCCTCTGGAAAATGTTCACACAAGTACATTCCGCATTTTTGATTCGGATATTTTAGTGTTATTACATGGTGACTATGTGTTTTGTACATGCATGTACTCTTTATACTTTATACTAGACAATTTTGAAAAATTTCAAAAATAGAGGCATATGTTCTTTGGGTTACCTTCTTATTATGCTTTTAAAATTATCATTACATGTACTTTCATTAAATATCTTTGTGATGATATCTTTCTTTTTCATGTGATGATTATTTACCATGATTAATTTCTACTCCTGTCTATTACGGACAAAAGGGGGAAACAAATTGAGGGGGAGTTTTATTTATCTTTAAACTCGTATACATCACGGCATTTTGTTTGTCTCATGTGTAAAAGACGTTCCGCTTAGATGGTGATTACTTGGACCCGAACAAGATGAAGACAAAGCTATCCAAAGGAAAGATCAATTTCATTTGAAGACTTATATAAGAATGCTTTTAGTTTCTTGATTTGGGAAGGATATTTTTAGTATTTGTCTCCAAGAGTCAATTTGTCTTTGGTTTGTATTTTTTTACCAGAATAGCCAAATGGGGAGAATTGTAAGAGCAAGTTTTATAATTTCTCAATTTATTTTTTATTTTGGCTTAACCCGTTACACTTATACTGCACCATCATGACTTCTACAGATTTGAAGACTAAGTTGAAGACTTTTGGAAGATTGAAGAATCGTACATCTCAATAACTTCATAAGAAGTTATCAATGCATTTGGTAAAGCTTTATTTTTTTCAAGGGTTTTAGAATTTTTAAGAGTTTGTTTTTCAAAATGGTTAAAAATGTTTTTAAAGAAAACTTTGAAAAACTCGCTATCTCATTCGAATGAGAATAGATTGTCATTAAAACTAACTAGAGTATGTCGTTAGAATGAGTTCTCTGGGTTCGAACGTGATCTGAAATGTTGCCTTTTGGCAGGCTCTGGAATCTCGTTACAAGCCTCGTTAGAAGCTGTTAGAACAAAAAAGGGTCGGTTGTTAGAACAAGTCTTTCAAATGATTGAACGAGGTCTTTTTCATCCCTCTCTGGAATCTCATCGATATTCCGTTAGATACCTGATCGAACAAAAGTAGGTATGTCATTCGAAAGAGGTGCCGATCGTTCGAACGACAGTGCAATATTTTTTTAATTACATATGATCCTAATATCTAATAATTATTCCTTTGTAACAAAATTCCTTATAAAAGGAGAGATGAGATTAAAGTATCCAAGAACTCTTTTTGAAAGCTTTTTCCACCCTTTTTGAGTTCTCTTTATGATCAAACTCTTCCATAATTATTCCAAACCCTTGGAAACAAAAAGAACACTTCATAAAATCAATTAGAACCTTTCTAGTTCAAACGCCTTTATGGAAAGAAATCTATACCGCTGATTTGTGAAATCGAGGTTTCACTGTTAAAGAAGAAGAAGATGATTGATCAGTGGATATCGAAGGAGGGCTGCTTCCTATGAACGACACTGGACTGAGCTGTTTTCTGCAGAAGAAATTAAAGATTCTGCGCGTTATACTTAGTTGGTCTAAGTAGTTTGTAAGTCGACTGTCTGTCAATTACTCAACAATACTGAATATAGGTTTCGCCCTTTTAGGGATTTCCTTACTTCTTCGTGTTATTTAAATAATTAGTTTATGAATTAAAATTTGGACTACATCCTTGTATACATACATAAATTATAAAATATAAAATTTGGTAAAATTAAACTTGTGTGTGGCAAACTAAAATACAAATAATTCCACAGAATCTCAACATTATCATATATTCCATATACTACCTTGGCTAGAGGAAATTAATTCTTAAGTTGTTGTCAAATAGAAAAAGTTACGGGTTATTCCTTCTTTGGTAAACCAGATGAGCTAAAATAAGAGGGGCATGACGTGATGATAGTATTTTGGCCATTTGCAACTTGATGAAAGCGAGATTATGGTAATGTTAGATGCTCTATGAGATTATGGAGTTATAAAATGGAGATCATCTTTGTCAAAATAAGAAGATAATCTCTCCAATAAACTTCGTTAGAGGGCAAATTTTGGGTCTAATTCATGTTATGATCAAAACTGGAAACCAAACCTAGATCATGTTTAACCTTCTTTAGTCACTTTTGTTTTTCTTTAAACCACTCCGAGGGGTTGGGTGGCCATATTGGAAGTAAACCAAAAATTATGTGTTTAATATATGAGGTGGGTGGGAAAAATAAGTGGGTTAGAATATAACTTATCATAATATTTTATGGAGAGAACATGAGTCTGGAAAAAAAATAAAAGATACTTTAATTGACGAATACAAACTGATAGACACAATTTAAATAATCCAAACATTAGTCAATTAATCATGCAATTGTTATTTAACTTATATGATTTTAAATCATCATGAACATCATATTTTTATTCTATATAAGAGATCAAGAACACTTACCTTGATCCATGCTAATAATTTTCTTGAGATTGGATGAAAGGTTTAATAATATTTGGATTCTAACCCCTTGAAATTGTTCCTTGATATTTTCTTCAACATGATTCAATCACTTAATGATACCTTTTGATTTCTCTCCCTTAAACAATAGTTCATTATGTTTTCTTTCAATGCGTATAAATAATGGAAACCAGACACATATTTATAGGCAAGAAGATGACCCAAATCTCTAACAGTCACTTAATTTGAACTGTCCATCATGATAGATAACAAGAGTCCATAAATCCTTAATAAATCAAAAAGGTCCTTTGAATAAATATCTTAAATAACAATGATTCTAACCAATTTGACTCTTAGTATTATTTAATTATTGACCACATAAAGGGGTTATTATATGTTAAATAATTCTAATAGTCTCCCACTTAGTTAATAATTATCATTCAACATGCAATAATCTTTGAGTCATCTTTAAATGGTTCTTCATAAAACCTTAATAAAATAAAACATTAATGTGAGTTACTAAGGTTCCATACTAATTCATGAGCATGGTTTCTTCCATGTAATACTACATTAACAATTTATTTAACAAGGTCAATAATAAGGGTTATCATTACGGTACAATAATTGTCTTATAAAAGACTACTTCAGTCATATTCAGCAGTTCACATGCATATAAACTAATATTGTAAGATAGAAATTTAAATGTTCAGAATACACCTTTATTAATATCAAATATAATGTCAAATAAATAAGTGCCAAACAATCCACATCTCTTATACTTAATTGGTTACACTCAAGACCCATATATCAAGCATGTTTTATAAATGTCTTTTAGTGATTGCCGATTTATTAGTCTATATGCTATGTTAACATTTGTAATAATGTGTTCAATTGACATCCGGTGTTTTTGAACTTCTTCGTTGATAAATAGCTATTATATCATAATGTTCCTAGCTCCTTTAAAATACCTATAAATTCTTCATAAAAAAGATTGTAGTGGCATTATCATAATACTTCAGTGACTTGGTAATAGGGTCGACAATTCCAAGTTTCGAAATAAATTTCTTCAACCATAATCCATAAATTATAGCCTTAAATCCTAATACAGGCTTAGGTTTTTATAACAAAAAATAATGGATTATTTTTTACTTTCATAATATTGTCTAATAAGCCTAAATAATCATATTTAAGCAAGAGCACATTCTATATATCTAGAGAATATGTAATTATTGATCATATTTAAATTCAATGTTATTATAAGTGTGAACATATATTCTTTTAGGCATCTCATTACTTCATATTCTTAAAATTTATAAAATATTTTATTTCTCTAATTTATAGTTCATTACTAGTGTATAGAGAAATCCAAAATACATAAACTTACTCCCACTGAACTTAAGGTATGTGTACTGACCAAAAAATATAATGATATTATAAAAATACCATTGGTGGGAAACTTACATAAGTTTATGTATTGATTTCTCAACCTATACACTTATTTTGTAAACTCCCATATATTTTCACACTAAATGTAACTCTTAATCAATAGGAGCTACGAAAGCTATAAGAATTTCGCATTCTAAGATATAGGTGAAAAGGTTTATTTATAACTCTTTCTCTATTCGTAATGAACCCTTTGACCACAAGTCTAGCTTTATATCGTTAATTATCACTAAAGTCATTTTTAGTCTTAGTGACCCATTTACACTACACTCTAATGTGTTAATTAGGTAATTCAACTAGATCTTAAACTTTATTTTGGTCCATTAATGGCATTTTATATCATTATAAATTTTTATAACTTTTAAAAATAAAATCGGATTGTTTCATACTCTTATGTCAAATTCACATTCTTATAAATAAATCACATAATCATTTAGGGTATCAAACTCCTTTTAATATCATTTAAAACTATTCCTTTTGATTTCATCTATATTTGTTTCATGGTGATACTCACATTACATGGTGGTTGATAATTTATTTGATCTTTATTTGTCAAAAAATCTACTAGCTAAAAGAATAATTATTTTTCAAGTTAGGAGATGGTACGAATACATTAACTTCCTTTATGACTACATTAAGTGATTTGGTACTCTCACTAATTTCACCATTCTTTAAACAATTTGACATTTTTAGTTTCAACAATAAATAATGTACCCTCTCGAAAGCATAGAGAAATAATTCTAAAACTCAATTTATACATTTAAAAATTTCTCCATCTAAAAGTTTCAACATAACAGTTTTGTAAATATGGGAAAAATTTCAAAAAATCTTTATCTTGTGTCTCCTTGATGTGTTTGGCTTCTTGTTTCATAATATATAATGACATGATATATGTAGGTCCACTATTTAACAAAATTACTATAATCTCCCACATGGTCCACATAGATCGTTGAAAAGCCTTCAGAGATCAAATGTGGCTGTCAAGATTCGTAAGTGAAAACTCTACAATAATGTAGTCCATTAAATCATCAAAGAAAGTCTAGACTTGAAATAGTCTCATATTTATTATCCCATAAGATTAAACAGTTTTAATGCTACGTCTTAGTTTAACGTTATGAAATAGTATCAAAATCATTTTTCTTGTAAAAGGTTTTATCAAAAACATAATTGTACAAACCACCAATGATAATACCACAATTTAGAAAAATTTATTCTATATAAACTTAAAGATATTTTGATAAACTAAAAATAAATCTCTCATGATCAAGTTTAAAAAATAATGTTTAAACTTCATTGAGGGTTCTTGGAAGATCTAAAAGAAGATTTGTTACCCAAAGGACATATGAAAAGGAATCCAAAATTTTATGTTTGTCTTGTGATCATCCCTATATCGAATTAGAACTATTATTTGTAACACTCCAGTTTTGAAAAAAATCAAATGATTGTCATTGCTTTTGAACGACACATTATAGTTCACATAATATAGCTTAAACCATATATGTTACATAATGGGTACCCATATGAAAACAAATTCATGTTTTATTCTCTAACATTACAATATCGGGTGAGTGTCAAACAATCATTTGCATCAACTTATGCTTAATCCATTTAAGAATTCTCCAAATTTTGTAACATGTGTCCCACACTACTTTTATCATTAATAGTGGATTTATTAAGTAAAAGTGACATATAACAATTTATCACTTTTTAGTGAAACTTAACTTCTTCACTTCATTCTAAGAGGTTAGTTTCGAGAGCATTAAAATAGATAAAATATGCAAATTTAGAGAAATAAAGTGATATACAATTAATGAGATAAATATCTCATTGCATTAATGCTATGAGTTGACAACATGTACATTAATAACAATGTGTAATTATGGACCTTCTTTCATAATAATAATAAAGTAACACTTATGATGCTTATGTTACTATATTGGGTACTATATTATATAATAATATGTGCATGTTATCTATGGATAGTCTTTCACCACCCCATTGCATAATTACTTAAGGTCTATTTCAGTTATTCAAAATAAATTTCCATTGGAAAATTGTCTTTCTTAAAGAAATAAACCAAATACACTTCATTGATATCTTTAAATTTATAAGCATCATGAATTATTACTATCACTTTTATCTTTAAATTTAATATTCAAGTATTCTAGTTGGGTCACTTTGGTAACTACCAAACTATTAATAATATGAACATTACATTAATTAAAGATTTTCATAAGTAACAGATGCAAAATTTCCATTTATGTTAATTAATAAAAATAGTTGATCCACCTTTCTGTGATCATTAAATATCTCATGAATAATAAATTAAAGTGTTAATGTTTAATATGTTAATAAAGATTCATAATACATGAATAATTTACGTTAATGTCTGTTACTTAACTTGATATTTATGAAATATTTTAGTTTGTCGTAATATGATTATCAAATAGACTAAGAAATTGCATAAGCTCTAGGTTATTCATTGTGGTTGGACCTTTTCGTCACTTAATCACAATGATTGAATAAACATTAGCATTCATTATCATAAATGGACGTTTGGGCAACCAAAACATACATGATATGCATGCCGGTGCAATAATATAATATTTACAACTTTAAATTTATCTCAATATTTTGAGCACCTAATAAAACTTAATGTAAATCGTAGTTCTAAGGATAAAAGTCTTTAAAATCCTTCAAGGTTAAATTGAAGCAAAAGAAAAAATATTCATTAACTAGCATACATGCCACACGATGCGTAGCCGAATTTATGTAAATTGTATTATTTTGTTTTGTATCATGTTTTATAAATTATATTCTATGAATTAAAGGAAATTGAATTTTAAATTAATATTAAAATTCATATGCAATTTTGAGAATACATTATAACCCAATTTCCATTCAGTTTTATGATCACTAAACGAAGAAAATAATTATTTTCAATCATTGAATTAGTATAATATAATAATTTAAATTACAAATCCTTCTTAAATTATGAGATAAAAATTGATAATTAGGTATTTTTAAATACGTGAAGAACACCAAGTTTTGGCATTCAAATTTTAAAGTCCAAATGGATAGGTCAAACAATCTCTAAAAGAACGTAAGTTCAAATAAAAATCAACCCCTAACTTATGAAAAGTTGGAAAGATATATCATTAAAATAAATATAGGATAAAAGTGCAAGTTAATTAAATTTTAGGAGTATTTTTTGAATAAAATATTTTTATAAACTAACAAATCAAACAAGACATGTATTGTTCACTCGGTGTGTCAAATAATTTTATTGTTTAAATACTTTTATAATAAGTTTTTGATCCAAGAAAAGTAACTTAATGAAAACGTATAAATTTTGAAAGACACATACAAATACTAATGAGGACTTTTTAAAGACCAAAGCTGGAGTTATATGCCTTTAAAATAATTTATCAAACACTTTAAGTGCGTGCTTATAACTTGTTCTAATTGGGAGAGATTGGTGTGTCCTCTAAAAATTTTCAAAACAGCTTTGCCTTCTTCCGTATAAAGAATCCTAAACTCCATTATTAAGATTGCATGATGGCTTCCGCCCCGTTGAGCCTCTCTCATTGTAACACCGCTACTCAAAGCCCTAACAAACATATCATATGTATTCAGTAAACACAAATATTGTTTCAAATATAAAAAGTAAAACAACCAATTAACTATAATCTTATCAAAATAATTCCCAAATACATCATTCCAAATTGCAATCACATAACAAAAAACTCATTTTCAAAATGCTATTTCCAAAATAAATACAAAACGTAAAATGGTAGAGGGAGATAAAAGAAAAATGGCGGGAGAATATGAAAATATTTATTATGTATATAAACTTGTAGCTTCTCATATGTCCATGTGGCATTCTTAGATTTAGTTGAGCTTTAAACATTATGAACTTTTCAACTACTTTTGTCATTTCACTTTCTTATTTTCTTAACCGAGCCTTTACAAATTATTTTTTTCCTTAAAAATAATTGCCTCTTCAATTTCTATCTCTTCAGCTATATACCTATGATTGTTGGGTATTTTCCATGGTGTATGTATATATATACGGACATGCTCTAGTACATACCAAGTATACATATGAAGTAAACATACCTATTATTTTTAAAATAGAAATAAATTATATTTTCGCTTAATTTTTTTATATGATGTTTAACATTTCAGGCAACCCATATAAAAACACAACTCAATATAACCTTTTTGCTATTTTTAAAAAATTGTTCAAGCTTTCATAGCTTTTAAAGAACATTAAACGCTACGAAAGTTTGATTGATTTTTTAAAAATAGTAAAAGAAGTTATTTTGAGCTGATTTTTTTATATAGGTCCCTTGAAATGTTTAAATACCAACAAAAAAATTCAACTAAAAAAAAATTATTTTTAATATTTAAAAAAAAATAGTTTGCATAAGTGGTATGTATACTTGGTGTGCATGAGAGCCTCTACCTCTTTCTCTCTCTCTCTACATATTTATATAGGAGGGGGGATTTTTATTGGTAGACACATTAATATTGGTTGGTGCTTTAAATGATAATGAATGGATCACATACCCAAATACACGTCGATGTGTCTACCACTACCAAAATATGCCTGAATCATGTGTCGGCATATGATTATGTAACCCAAATCATAAACTTAAGCTAGAAAGGATTATATAACCATATAACCCACTAATGAAAACATAAAAATGGGCAAAAGTGTACCTTTCTTTTTTAACTTCAGAAGAATTAAGAGCTCTTTTTTAACATTACTTTCAGGTCTCACCACCAGTGGGGGTGGTGGTTGCACCTGCTGCTGCTGGAGTTGTACTTGTTATTGCTGAAAATGCTGTTGCTGCTATTGAAGGGCAAAATGGGGATTATGAAAATAGGGGTGGCGGTTTTGAAATTTTTGGTAATGTTGAAGGGAAAAATGGTCTCTTAGGGGTGGATTTGGTCGGAGGAGGAGGTTGATCTGGTCTCTGATGAAACCAGACTTGTGAGAAGGGTACAACCACAAATTTGCTTCAAGATGGTGGACGATATCGTTTAGGGTAATGACAGTGTTAGGGTCGGACTGACGAAAGAGGGTCTTTACGCTTTTTGTTATGTCTTGATTGGACACCATGGTTATCCTGATACTTTCAACCAAATTTTCCAAACCATAAGATTAATATATTAAAAAAACATTGCATATAAAACACAATAATGAAATGTGCCAATAACGTATCTCAGGTTTAGTGACGATCGTCTTCCATATAATGTAGTTTCATTCTACACGTGTTTATATGTTTGCGATTAACTATATATTTTATTGGGTTTAGATTATTGGGAAGAGGAAGGAACTAAACGTAATGGGTTTAGATTTAATAAATGTTGGGAAGAAGAAAAAACTGACTGGCATTTAATAAATGTCTACACCAGGTAAGAAGCTATAATATGGCATTTAAAGTTTCCACGTGCCTACACCGGGTGAGAAGCTACAACTTAAATCTACAACTTTATATATATACTAAACATGTTCATTTAATAATCGTAATTGTACCTTTGAACAATCAACTTACAATGGTTAAAGGAACTAGCCACATCATCGTAGTACTAATAACCTAACATTCATAATAATATTTGGACCTTAGGGAAATTAAATTTATACATAATAATTTAATATTTACAACAATAGACTAAAGCACCTTGTTGAATACCTGATCAAACATAATGTAAGTATTAGGATTCTAATCTAACACAATGTAAATATCAGGCTTCAAAACCTTATGCACAATACTTTAATATCTATAAATATAGACTTGGGCACTTTGGTGAATACCTAATCTAACATAATATAAGTAATAGTGTCAAAACCTTAACCATAAATATAATATTCACAACAATATTTGGTGTATAGAAAAAAACACCATATAACATGAATACTATAACATCCAATAAGGTAGGAGAACTTGCACAGTTATTAAAACACACAATATGGAGAGATTCAAAAATTATAAAAACACAAAATTTTGAAATGTCATTACAAAAATAATATAATTTACTTTATGATCAATCTTCAATTAGCAAAAGGTTTAAAAAATTGGAGAGAAATAAATGTCAACTCTATTACTAAAAATGATCATTTTAAGGTTTTGATGATTTAACTGTGCTCGAATAGTCGAAAGACATTATATACCACCATATAAAACGGTGAGTTTTTACTATTAGGACGTTTCGGATTGACATAAAAAATCATTAAATTTTGAGTGAGTCAGTAGTTTAGAATTCTATTATTACATATTAGAGGCATAAGAAAACCGTCACTAAAAACATCCCTAAAAGTTTTCGATTAATAGTTTTATAAAATAAGCAAATTTAGCGATGAAAACAAAAGTCATAAATACTATAATATAACATAAACAGATTCACTGACATATAGTAAAAAACGTCGCATAAATGTTTATACATAAAATAGATCAGATTCACTGACATATAAAAAAAACTCCGCAGAAACTTTTATACACAATTTGGATATTCATCATCATTGTTTTTAGGGAGACTTAAAGAAATAATTAAATCATCACAATAAGTTGACTAACTCCATTTTTAATGTAGTCATAAAAAATATTTTTAGAAACCAACAATCCCATCTATATCCTTTCATGTACTCTCACATATGTACAAATGTATTCATTTGATTTCATGCGTAGAGAATCATAAATCTTTTTCATCCTTAAGAATTGCACTTTAAATATTTAATTCATAAGGTGTGAAAAATATCACACTTCCTCATAATAAACAAATACACATTACATGATGTATGTAATATTTAATGGAATTAACTATTTCATAGACAAACATAATGAAAAATCATGAGATTGCATATATTTAATTAAAGGACACAAACTATTAAACATAATTTAAATAATCTAAATATTAATCGATTAATCATCCTGTAAGAGAATACTTTCTCTCATTGCTCAAATAACTTAGTGATTAAGGTTGAAAAGTAGCGCGTGTCAAAACACCGATCGTTGTTTTCTGTTCACCTCCTTAATACAAAAACCAAATCTATTGACTACACTCTTTTAAGGGAGTATAATATCAAGTACGGGTATCGAAAATCCACAGAGACGAGTTGCTAGAATTTATAAGGTTTAATATTCCTAAAATAAAAGTGTAAAAGATATTTGGTAACAAAAAATAAAAGATAACAAAAGGAAAAGATTATACCAAGCGAGTGTATTTAAACTAAATTAACAAAGCGAATAAAAACTATTGGATGCGACTAATATCCCTCAAATCGAGTTAACGTGTATAAATGGTTACATGGGACTGAGAATTATTAGGATTGCATCTCGTTTCGTCAATTAATTAAATTAAGAGTTGTCACACCCCTAAATTCGCGTAAAAGACTAATAAGATTTTGGCGTCAACAAATACCCCGAAAATTATGCACGCAAGGTCGTAAATATGGTGCATACATGATATACACCGTTAAATTTCCTAGGCGTAAAAACTAGGACAGCGCACTCGAAATAAATACATAAATCTCCATCACCAAAGTGAAGCAAGAAATCAACCCTACGTGAGTTCCATTAATCGCACCCTAATTTAAATTAGCCACTACGCATGATTAAAAGAATTAAATAAATTAACTAATTAATTAAAGCAACACTAAATTAAACTAGGGAACACAATAAATCTAGGCAAGAAATTAAATGCAAAGCATGGAAATAAATGAATAAGGCAAGAAAAAGTATCCACTTACATTAATGGGTGTCAACCACCAAGAAAATGGAGGAGAGGGGTTTATCTCCACAAAATCCCCAAAGAAACTAACCCTAGGTTCTAAGAGAGAAAAGAACTAAAAATCTAATTTATTACATGATATCTTCTAAAAATGAGATAAGTCTCCCTTTTATACTAAGTGGGAAAAAAGGAAACAAAAAGAAAAGGAAAAAGAAATAAAAGGAGATAAGTCTCTTTTAATTAAAGAAAGAAAAAGAGAAAAAAAAATAAAAAAGGAAAAAAAAAATATCAGCAAAATACAGAGTACCGGTCGACGGCGTATTTGGCCGGTCGACCGCGTGAAAATGGAGGGGCACACCGGTAGCATCGCAAGCCAATTTTGGAATTACCGATCGATCGCGATCTGGCCGTCGGTCGACCGCGTGAACAGTTCCACATCACATCGCAACTTTACTGCTACAACAACCATGGAAAAGCCAAAAACCCACATATGGGTACCAAGTTGAGACCCACCTGCGTTTAATTTCGGATAAATAACGATTCACTAAGGCCTTAAATGGAAAACCCGAGACCTCCATTGAAGTTGTAGACCCCCATAGCCAATATCACCTTTGAAAACCAAACCATGGCCAAAAACCTCCATTAACGGCCAAGCACCAAAAACCAAAGCGCCAAAAATGGTCAAAGAGACCCATTTGCGAGTGTGGTTAAAGATCGAGCTCCAATTTCGAACCAAAGTCCTGAATTTGGGACGAACCCAAAACCCGAGCAAAACTCGAGCCAAAACCCAAATCGCCATCTTCATTTGATGCAAAAAAATGTTTTAGGACATATATGGAATTATAGGATTTGTTATTAAAAGAGAAAAGGGACACAAGGTTAATTAATTAAACTATTAATTTTCTTTTAATTCTTCCTCCGATTAAAGCTCCGTGTTTTCTTTGTTCGGACTCCGATTCATGTATCGTTCATGGCCACCCGAAGCTTGGACAGAGGGCTACAACTTTCGATAATACTTTGGGCAAAAATCCTGAAGTGTAAAATTACTGAAATGCCCTCGAACGTGCGAATCGCGACGGAACTTAATCAGAACGCGCTCAAACTTCATACTAAGCGCCGTAACACCTATAAAGCTCAATAATACCTCAAATAGCATGTTAGCATATAAAACGAAGGTTGTGTGATTATCAAGCATAATTATAGCAATTACAGTACCCAAGGGGCCTAAAATGCATAGGTTCGAGGGTAAAAATATGCAAGATTCGATACGAATCACACCCCCTAACCTACACATTGCTAGTCCCTAGTAATCAAATTCAAAGCAAGAAGAACTATAAGAAAAACACAACATGTATATGTGCATCGAAATATAAATGCCACTTTCGTAGGGAGCACAATTGCATTTAGCGTATATAATAAGCCGTTAAACCCCTAGGTTACCCTAGTCGACGAGTGTCGACTCGTGAGGGTTTTCAGGGATGAAACCCACAAACATAAATTTTCCTCAAAACATGCCCAACCCAACATGCAACGAACTCAACAACAACGAAAAAGATTTCATACTCATTATTAGCAAAATGAACGAATTCAAACGAAAGTCCAAATCATTAACATTATAGAATGCACCTCATTGAATTGAAGCCTTAAAATGTGGGAGGGGAGAGAGCACATGCAAAGCACTGTTTGACAAAAACTTATATAAACCAGACAATTAACATGAAAACAAGCATATATCAATTCTCACGGGCATTACATTCATCAAATGAATTCACTTGAAATAGGGAGGTAACACACGGGACATGAGGGCATAAAGAGTAAATGTAAAGAGAAACTAGGCCGCACACATATCACAAATGAAGAATGTTATATAGAAAATAAAAAACTTGTAATTTCAATGAAAGATATCACTCACTAAAGGAGGCGAAATGCATTCTCACAGATTATCAAAACTATTATGACTTTTAAATTAAATTCACCCTAGGATCACATAGGACTTGTAGGGTTGTAATGTAGGCTAGGCTCGAGCACAAAACGAAGGATATGTATGTACGGGTTCAAAGTGTTCGGAAATGAAAACTCGGGATAATGGGAAAATGCGGGCAATTTCAAAATTGGAAAACAAGTTCCAAACAAGCATTAGATATAACAATTGGAGAGTAATCAATGCTTATTGAACTATATACACAACATATAAAAATTTTCTCTTTCCTTTTTCTTTTCTTCATTTTATCACTTTTTTCTTTTGTTTTCTATTATTTATACTTTCTTTTGTTCTTATCTTTTTCACTTTTTCTTTTCTTTACTTTTGTCACTCTCATATGCCTAAATTGCAACCACGAGACACTAACATCATTCAATCCCAAGTAACATTCCAAAAAAGGATAAGGAGGGTAATAAGTATGGGCTAAAACTCCAATTTAGAGTTGGTTATGGTATTTTGGTGTATGAAACGAAAGGCTATAATAAGGCTCAAAGGGGTTAATGAGGGTAAACATATAGGGTGAGGTCAAGTTCAATATGGGTGATATAATAAAGAGGGCCCATGATCATTTCCTAAAGTTTACGCAATTCTCGAGTCAAAACAATATATGCAAATCATGCTCAAGTAACACAATTCAAGTATAAACTCATATAATGAACGATCAAATGAAAGAATAGTGAGATTACCAACGACTGTAATGTTTTCAAAGAGGAAAGAGTAGTATATACACTCATAAATGAAGAAAAATCAAAAACTCACTCGGTGAAGGTATATACAATGCAACCAAAGATTACCGAGTTATAAAATCTTAAACCAAATCAATAAAGCAAGAAAAGTGCATGTGCTCACAGGATTAAAGTTTAATTCATGAAGTTATTCATAATATCAATAATTGAGGACTAAAGTCTAATAACTTCTAAAATCGAGAACATGCATTATTGAGTTGTCTAATGGATTGGGTAATTATTAAAATTTATCATCGGAAACAAGGGCAAAATGCCCAAAAAAAGAGGAAAAAGAAAGAAAATCTTTTTGAAAATTTTAATTTTTTACAGGAAAAGTATGCTTGGGAAGAACATATAATCAAATCAAAGAAACTACCAATGAATGGATAAAATATCCCACACCCCATAACTTAAAACCTGACATTGTCCTCAATGTGAATTAAGAACCAAGTTAAAGAGAGGAAAATAGAGATATTATCCACAATGGAGCAATCTCCGAAAAGTACGAGTTCAAAGATTCTACAAAACATGTTAGTACCAAAGCATAACAAAAAGAAGGAATAAAACTTTAATCGATTACACTAGACTATAAGTAAGAATAAAGAAGAAAAATAAAGAAAATAACAACTAACTATTTACAACCTACAATTTTAACTTCTAATTAACTATATACTAGAAGTTAAAATTTTTGAGGGTCCACCCAAACTACAATTTGACTTTGGAGGATAACCGGTGTACCCTCACTTGAAAGCATGCCTCTCGGGAAATAGGAATTCCGTTCGAACAAGGAAAGGCATGTGTATGGAGGAAGAATTGAACCATCCCCAATTGGAGGGGGGATGGGGGATTTGGATAAGACGAGTGACAAAAACACAAGAGGTAAAAAAAAAACTGAATTTTCTCCCAAGTATAATGAAATTGGAATGGGAGGGGGCACACATAAAGGAAAAGATGCGATCATGGAAGGTGACTCGAGCAAGTACTCCTCATCGGTGAAAAGGTTTAACACATTAAAGTTCAGAACCGATTTATCGGGTACTTGTGACAGTGTGATAACAGAGAATGAAAATGAGGAGGAAAAAAATTCAAACTCAAGAGATGAATCATCATCGCTTGAAGATTGAGTTTCAAAAGAAATAAGATCATTTTCAATGAAGTGTTCTTCTTTGGGGGCCAAAGAAGAAATCATTTCATTGCAAATGGATATTACATCCATTTCATCCTCACTTTCATTATCTATTATGCAATGGGTAAAGTCAGCAATGGTTTGTTCCAAAGTAGGCACAAAAACCTCATTTGGTTCAAAACATTCCTCGACTTCAAAAATCTCGAAAGAAAAATCATCGTCAAATTCAAATAATAAATCCAATTCATGCTCCCAGAAACGATTTTCTTCCCGATAACAATTTTCAAGTTTCTCATTTTCAAGCATACGCAAACACTCGCCAAAAGTCATAGGTCGAGATGCGGATTCTTGAAAATGAGAACTTTGAAAATTACCATCGGGACTATAGTCAAAACCATTATTATAAGAATGTTGAAAGCTATAGCTTTTAGTTTCAACCTTCTTATTATAAGGAATTAAAGACCCAAAATAGTTATCATCATCCTCAAAATACACGTACTCCAAAGCTTGACTTTGGTTATACTCACCCAAAGACATTTTTGAATTTGCAACTTTTTGGGATCCTAAGTATTGACCAAAAGTCAAAGGTTTGCGAGGATTTTGAGAATTATCATAGTGATTACCGAAAGGATTGGAATAAGATATGCTTACCCTAAAAATGGCTCGAAGTGGCGAATTCCACAAAATAAATGTGCGTGCGAAAAATTCAAGCGTTTCTTAGCGCTCAAATGTAGAAGTACTACAAAAATTTTAGGCAAAAAATACAAATAGAAAGAAAATATTACGAAATATTAAATCAAATAAATTCTAAAACAAACTCCTCCCCGACAACGACGCCATTTGATTAAGGGTGAAAAGTAGTGCGTGTCAAAACGCCGATCGTTGTTTTCTATTCATCGCCTTAATACAAAAACCTAAACTATTGACTACATTCTTTTAAGGGAGTATAATGGAAAGTTCGGGTATCGAAAATCCACAGAGATGAGTTGCTAGAATTTATAAGGTTTAATATTCCAAAAAATAAAAGTGTAAAAGATATTTGGTAACAAAAAATAAAAAATAGCAAAAGGAAAAGATTATACTAGGCGAATGTATTTAAACTAAATTAACAAAGCGAATAAAAACTATAGGATGCGACTAATATCCCTCAAATTGAGTTAACGCGTATAAATGGTTACATGGGACTGCGAATTATTAGGATTGCTTCTCGTTTCGTCAATTAATTAAATTAAGAGTTGTCACACCCCTAAATTTGCATAAAAGACTAATAAGATTTTGGCGTCAACAAATACCCCGAAAATTTTGCACGTAAGGTCGTAAATACGGCGCATACATTAAATACACCGTTAAATTTCCTAGGGGTAAAAACTAGGACAACACACTCGAAATAATTACGTAAATATCCATCCCCAAAGCGAAGCAACAAATCAACCCTACATGAGTTCCATGAATCGCACCCTAATTTAAATTAGCCACTACGCATGATTAAAAGCATTAAATAAATTAACTAATTAATTAAAGCAACACTAAATTAAACTAGGGCACACAATAAATCTAGGCAAGAAATTAAATGCAAAGCATTGAAATAAATGAACAAGGCAAGAAAAAGTATCCACTAACATTAATGGGCGTCAACCACCAAGAAAATGGAGGAGAGGGGTTTATCTCCACAAAATCTCCAAAGAAACTAACCCTAGGTTCTAAGAGAGAAAAGAACTAAAAATCTAATTTATTACATGATATCTTCTAAAAATGAGATAAGTCTCCCTTTTATACTAAGTGGGATAAAAGGAAACAAAAAGAAAAGGAAAAAGAAAAAGAAATAAAAGGAGATAAGTCTCTTTTAATTAAAGAAATAAAAAGTGAAAATAAAATAAAAAAGGAAAAAAAAGAAATAGCAGCAAAATACGGAGTACCGGTCGACGATGTATTTGGCCAGTCGACTGCGTGAATATAGAGGGGCACACTGGTAGCATCGCAAGCCAATTTTGGAATTACCGATCGACCGCGATTTGGCCACTAGTCGACCGCGTGAACACTTCCACACCACATCGCAGCTTTGATGCTACAACAACCATGGCAAAGCCAAAAACCCACGTATGGGTACCAAGCCGAGACCCACCTACATTTAATTTTGGATCAACAGCGATTCACTGAGGCCTCAAATGGAAAACCCGAGACCTCCATTGAAGTTGTAGACCACCATAGCCAATATCAGCTTTGAAAACCAAACCATGGCCAAAAAGCTCCATTAATGGCCAAGCACCAAAACCAAAGCTCCAAAAATGGCCAAAGAAACCCATTTGCGAGTGTGGTTAAGATCGAGCTCCAATTTCGAACCAAAGTCCCGAATTTGGGACGGACCCAAAACCCGAGCAAAACCCTAGCCAAAACCCAAATCGCCATCTTCATTTGATGCAAAAAAAAAATTGTAGAACATATATGGAATTATAGGATTTGTTATTAAAAGAGAAAAGGGACACAAGGGTAATTAGTTAAATTGTTAATTTTCTTTTAATTCTTCCTCCGATTAAAGCTCCGTGTTTCCTTCGTTCGGACTCCGATTCTCACACCGTTCACAGCCACGCGAAGCTTGGCTAGATGTCTAAAACTCCCGTGAATACTTCGGGAAAAAATCCCAAAGTGTAAAATTACTAAAATGCCTCTAAACGTGCGAATCGCGACGGAAATTAATCGGAACGCGCTGAAACTTCGTACTAAGCACCGTAACACCTATAAAAGCTCAATAATACCTCAAATAACATATTAGCATATAAAACGGACGTTGTCTGCTTATCGAACATAATTATAGCAATTACGCTACCCGAGGGGCCTAAAATTTATAGGTTCGATGGTAAAAATATGCAAGATTCGATACGAATAACTTAGGCTAACATTTAGTTTTTGGCATATACCGTTACCATTTGATTCGAGTCGAGATGAAGTTCGAAGATTCGAACATCTCGAACGTTCAAGCATCTCCATACTTTGAACGTATAATGCTTTAGTGTTTGAATTTATTCCTTAAATTTTTTTGGGATTTTCGTTTTTATTAAAACTGGAAAAAATATTTTTAAAAAAAAAATTGAGGCAGTTTTTTCTGTATTTAAAATAATATTTTTCGTGTGTCTCGTTCAAATGAGATGGTAATTGTTGATATAACAATTAGTCAACAAGATGTGGACCAATTATCTGAAGACGTATGTCAACCTACGTGGCAATTATATACTTTCACCAAGCTACTCAAGAGTCCCGAACTACTCAAGAGTCGCGAGCTACTCAAGCCTACCGAGCAACTCAGGCGGTCTGAGCTACTTAGCGTGCAGAGCATCTAACCAAGAAAACCAAAAAGGCAACTACGCATTCAATGAACGTCATATTTAATGCGCATTATTATTGTACAGATGTATATGTCTACTAGAGGATGACACATCACCTTTTCATATGTACAACCTCAAGGCTATAAATACATTGTAACCCACTCATAATCTCTTTGTAAACCGATCATCGAGATTCAAGGCAAACAGTCAAGCAATACAACAATAGTGGATAAAGGCCATTTACATAGCCGAACCACTTTAAAAATCCATTGTCTTATTTATTCATTTTTATCTGTGATTGATAAATTAGATTGCATCTAGTTTTTTACATCAACAGATTGGCGCCGTCTGTGGGAACGACTATACTTAGCGTTTTTCACCAAAAAAATCATCATCTATGGCTGAGATCCCAGAATCCAGTAATCGAAACACTGTTGGGGTCCCTCCAAACCCCTCTACTCCACCAAATATGCAAGATCTGGCAGGCATAATGGCTAATTTAGCCCAAGGGCAAAAGGCCATGCAAGAAACCATGCGTCAACTTATACAAACTATTCGAGATGGAGCGCCTGCCCAGTCAGGATAACGAAGAGTTCAGAGAAATACCCATCTGCCATCTTCAAGAACTAGACGAACGCTGTTCCCAGAGGTTTGTCAATCTAGGCGTACTTGCTCATATGTTACTAAGAGATCTAATGATCTTTCGTATCAACCTAGCCAGACTTCTTCAGTACGAGGTACAAATTCTCAACGGAATGTCACTCTAACACCAGAATGGACTAGCACCCTGAAAAGGTTGAGTAGAGTCTCTCATTTTGATCGATTGGGTCCTAGGAGGAATAGAAACCCTCCTAGGATTGCGTTGAGGAACTCTCAATGACCATTCGATCTAAGGGAAGGTTCTGCCCAACCATGCCCGATAACCCGTAATGAAAGGTCCCAAGAGGAAAACTCAGCGCGATCAGTTGCTCGAACAAATAGGTCCGAGGTGGGAAATGATGCATGGAAAGGTTCTATTCAAAGGTTAGAAGACAGGTTAGGGGAAATGACTAAGGCCAAGAACCCTCTATAAATAACTTTTGTCCAAGGATCACCCTTCGTGCAGGTAATTGTGGATTTCCCTACACCATCAAAATTCAAAGCTCCTATGGTGACACCTAAATATGATGGAAAAGCTGATCCTATCCTCCATATAGAGCAATACCAAGCTGCTGCTGATATCTATGCGGTTCCTGATGAGATGAGATGCAGGGCATTTTTAGGAACTCTCACCGGGTCAGCCCAGATGTGGTATAATAACCTTCCTCGGGGGAAGATTACAACTTCCCATTAGTTGTCAGAGCTTTTTATAGGGAATTTCTTCTTTGGAGCAAAGCCAGTTAAAAGAGTAGCACACTTACTGGGTGTTAGACAGAAGACAGAAGAAAGCACCAGGGATTATATTACTCGTTTCAATAACAAGAAACTTGAGTTGATTGATTACAAGGAAAAGATAATAATTACTGCTCTGATGAGTGGTCTATTACCGAACAAGTTGTACTATAATTTGGCCGAGGATCCGCCCAGGACCATGGAAAAATTGATGGCGAAGGCAGCTAAGATCATGAACGTCGAGGAAGCCATTATTGCGAAGAAGAATACAGACACTAAGGAGACTAGGGTTGGGGGTAGTAAAACTGAGAAGAAGGATCAGAAGAACAATGGTGGCAGCAAGCAGTCAAAAGGCAAACAAACTCTGGAGCAGATGAGGAAGTATGGAAATTATACTCCCTTGAAGGTAGATATAAATCACATTCTGGAGGAGATCAAGAGTAGTGAGGAGCTAGTCTGGCCAGAGAAAATGAAGGTAGATCCTGACAAAAAGGACAAGTCCAAATATTGCGAGTTCCACAAAGACCATGGACATATGACCAAACGTTGCATAGCTCTCCAGAATGAAATTGAAGCACTCATCAGACGAGGAAAATTGACTAAGTACATTGATCGCCAAAATGATAGAAAGACCAACGACAGAGGAAGGAAAAGATCTAAATCTCCTCGCCGAGCAAAAGATGACAAGAAGAGAGATCACGAAGATGATCCAGAAGATAATCCCGATCTCCTCAAAAGGCCAAGGCAGCCCGAGCGCAAGGTATTTTCAATCCATTTTGGATCATTTGAATGTAATATCATTACAGGTGGAGAAGCAGGAGGTGGAGATCTTACTGTGGAGAGGAAAGCTTACCTTAATGAGGCCCAAGCTTGTTCTTACATACAACGCATAAACTTGGCTGAAGACGATTGCTCGAGAAAAGTGAATAGAGATAAACTGGTCATTGGCTTTTCTAAAAATGACCTGGCAGGTGTACTATATCCTCATGACGACCCCTTGGTGATCAAGATGAGAATGAAGGATTTGGTGATTTCATGGGTATTGGTGGATAATGGTAGCTTTGCAGATATCATGTTCTACCCATGCTCCGACAGTTTGAATCTGAAATTAGCCCAGTTGAAGCCATATCATAGGCCCCTCCTCGGTTTCACTGGTAAAAAGTTTTTTCCACTTGGGACGATCAAGTTAGACATGCTTATTGGTACATGTCCTGCTTTCCAAACAGAAAGAGTACACTTTTTCATAATGGATAAAAATGTCCAATCAGCCTATAATATTATCATGGGGAGGGTAGGTCTGAAGAAGTTTAAGGTAGCGCCATCTACGGTACATCAATGTTTGAAGTTCCCAACCAATTTCAGAGTGGGAGTTGTGAAAGGCGACTAGAAAGTAGCTTGGGAATGATACTATTCATCTGTCGAACAGGAAGAATTGGAAGAAGCCAGGAAGAAGACTACTGCGTATCAAGTGGATGAAATAGAAGATGCAGAGATTGAAACCTTGGACCCTAGAGACGAATCTCAACTCATGAAGGGTCAGGTCATGGAATCTACGGAGAATATCATTCTGGACGATGAACACCCAGAACGAACAACTCAAATTGGTGCGTCATTGGACTTATCAATAAAGCAGGAACTGGTGGCATTTTTAAGGCGCAGAAAATAGACTTTTGCATGGAGTCATGATGACATGCCAGGGATAGACCCGACTTTACTGTGCCACGAGCTCAAGCCAGTGAAACAGCTAAGAAGTGTGTTCAGCCCAGAGAAGAACCAAGCCATACAGGAAGAAGTAGAGAAACTACAGAAAGCCTCTTTTATTGAGGACATCAAGTATCCTGATTGGATAGCAAATGTTTTAATGGTTAAGAAGAAAAACAATAAGTGGAGGATGTGTGTAGACTTCACTGATCTTAATAAATCCTTCCCAAAAGATTATTTTCCCTTGTCGCGAATCGATCAGCTGGTGGATGCTACATCGGGGCATGAATTATTGAGCTTCATGAATGCTTATTCTGGTAACAACCAGATTAAGATAAAACCAGAGGACAGGAAAAGTACCTCTTTTATCACCCCAAGGGGAGCTTATTGCTATAACGTTATGCCTTTCGGACTTAAAAATGCAAGTGCAACATACCAACGGTTGATGAATAAAGTGTTCGCAGAGCAAATCGGTCATAACATGGAGGTTTATGTTGACGATATGCTGACAATGAGCAAGAAAGCTGCTGATCATTTAGTTAACCTGGGCCAGACTTTTGATCAGCTAGAGAAATATCAAATTAAGTTACATCCCACCAAATACATATTTGGAGTACGAGAAGGCATGTTTCTCGAGTATATTGTTAATCAACGAGGCATCGAGGCGAACCCTGAAAAGATCAAGGCCCTACTGGAACCACGATCTCCAGCTACGAAGAAGGAGGAGCAAAGTCTCATAGGATGAGTTGCAGCACTCAACAGATTTGTGTCACGAGCAACAGGTAGATGCCTCCCATTCTTCAAAACACTTCGAAAAACTTTTGAGTGAAATTACGAATGCGAGGAGGCTTTTTAAGAATTGAAGAAATATCTGGGGACCCCTCCACTGTTATCTAGACCAGTGATGGGAGAAAGACTATACTTGTATCTGGCAGTTTTAGAGAACACAGTTAGCTCGGCGTTCATAAGAGTGGAGGACGGAGTGCAAAAATTGGTCTATTACACCAACAAGTACTTTCGAGGAGCAGAGATCAGTATCCAAGGTTGGAGAAGTTGGCACTGGCACTGATCGAAGTAAGCAGAAGGATGAGGCCATACTTCTAAGCCCATACTATAGTAGTATATACTGCTATGCCATTAAGACAGGCTCTGCACAAACTGGATAAATCGGGAAGATTGATGTATTGGGCGGTAGAACTTGGTGAATATGACATAGTTTATGAGCCTAGGTCGTCACTTAAGGGGCAGGCAGTGGCGGAATTTATTGCGGAGTTTACTTACTCTAACACATCCGAAAAGTAGGAGCTTAATGCAGACCAACTCGTGGATGTTATGGGATCATCAAAGACAACCCCCAACCAACTTCCATTAGTAGATAGGCAGGAGGAGATAGACAACAAAAAATGTGAAGTGTCGGGTAATTGCCCAGTGATGGGGGAAGATAAGAGGCAGTATCAATTATTCCACCGAGGAACTTTGTCTGACCAAGAGTTTGATAATGAGATACCTGTATGGAATTTGTATGTGGATGGCTCTTCGTGTGCCACGAGTAGTGGAGCAGGAATAATCCTAAATAGTCCTGATGGAGTTGATATTGAGTATGCTCTACATTTTTAATTTAAGGCTTCCAATAATGAAGCTGAATATGAAGCTATGATCGTGGGTCTTAGTTTGGCCGAAATCAAGAATGCAGAGCAGGTCATTGTATTAAGTGATTCATAATTAATTGTAAATTAAATTCTCGGATTGTATGTAGCGAAGGGCGATTAATGTTCAAGTATCATGCAAAAGCTATGGAGGTTGTATCTACTTTTTCCGCAGTTCAGTTGATCAGAATACCGAGATTAGAGAATGCAAGAGATGACGCCCTAGCTCGGCTGACCTCAGCAACATGGACCGAGCTACGAAGAACCATCCCAATATAGATTCTGGAAGATCGGAGCATAGACGAAGATTTGATGGTGAACTTCATTGCCCTCGACTTGGGTCCATCCTGGATGGACCCCATCAGGGCCTATATCAAAAAGGGGGTTGTGCCAACTGACAAACTCGCAGCTAAGAAACTAAAGTTTAAAGCTGCTCGTTACGTACTAACCAATGGCATTTTATATAAAAGAGGCGTTATAGCAGGACTACAGAGATGTGTGCATCCCTCCGAAGTTAAAGATTTGATTGAAGAAATTCATGAAGGCTCTTGCGGAGCTCATCTAGCAGGTCGGATGCTTTTGCATAGGATAATGACATAGGGATATTACTGGCCAACGATGAGAGCTGATTGTGCAGCTTACGCTAAGAAGTGCGATAAATGCCAATGTTTCTCTTCCATCCGAAGAACTCCCCAAGCATTGTTAATGCCCATTACGTTCCCTTGGCCATTTGCCATGCGGGGTGTATACTTGGTCGGGCCACTTCCAACGACCAGAGGGAGATTCAAGTATCTGGTAGTTGCTATGGATTATTTTACCAAATAGGTGGAAGATGAACCTCTCATTGACATGACGTATGACAGGGTCTATCAGTTTATTTGGAAGATTATTATTTGCAGATATGGTCTCCCACATGTATTCATTAGTGACCATGGAACCCAAATTGATAACGAGGAGTTTGATGCATATTGTCACCAATCCAATGTCCAGAAGATCCACTCCGCGCTAGGCTATCCCTAGAGCAATGGACAAACTGAAGTGACGAACAAAACCCTACTGAATGGTTTGAAAAAATGGCTGGATAATGCAAAGGGAAATTGGATTAACAAGCTACACTCTGTGTTGTGGGCTTATCGCACTACACCACGAACAGTAACTGGGGAGTCTCTGTACATGTTAGACTTCGGAAGTAAAGCTGTTATACCTGCTGAGTTGGGTCTACCCACACATAGGGTGCTTAATTTCAATTCCCCTGTAAGCGACTTGATGAGACGTTTAGACCTGGATATGCTCGAAGAAGTTAGGGAAGAAGCAGCGATCAGGAATGCAACCTACCAACAACGAACAACCTTGTTCTATAACAAAAGGGTGAAGAAGTACGACTTGAAAGAGGGGGATTATGTGCTGAAGAAGGTGATCCAGAAGCACAATAAACTAGAGGCCAATTGACATGGACCTTACAGATTAACTAAAGTTGTTCGTCCAGGGACATACAAAATTGAAACTTTGGAAGGAGAAGAATTCAAGAAGGCGTGAAACGTAGAGCATCTGCGCAAGTATTATCAGTAATAAAAATTCATATGTAACACATTTTTTTCAATATGAATAAAAGTGATGTTTCGCCCATCTTTCCTCTTTGTTGAATTTTCTTTGGAGTATTAGCGCTACACACTATACAACACAAGCCAAATCAGCAACCACCAACTCCGATTAGTCGACAATTCAACAACTACCAACTTCGATTGATCGGTAAATCAATTGCCACCAACTCCGTTTGGTCGATAAATTAATCACCACCAACTCCGGTTGGTCGGTAAATCAATCACCACTAACTCCGGTTGGTTGGTAAATAAGAATCATACAAGGCAAAAGCCTGTTTGATCACGGGTGATCTCAAGGGACACCCCAAACTAGACAAGAAGATGGATGACCTCCCGATGTCATCCACTGTCTAGGCAACAAGGTAATCCTGGCACGATTACTATAACTAAGCAAGAATATGGGATGAGAATCATTCCATTGCTTAGGCAGAAAGAGTGACAAGTCACTATAATCAGACAACAAATGGGACAAATTCCATTGTCTAAAACAAAACACGACATTTTGTCTTTCTACAGGTATATATATATATATATATATATATATATATATATTCACCAGCGAATAAAAAAGACATTTTATAAAGTATTTCCAAGGAAATGAAATTGCACAGAGACTAAATCTTCCTTTATTAAAACCAAGAAGATTACATACGAAATGAAATTTGATTCATTATATACAAATGTCCTATTCTATGGGTTTCTTTCCCTCTGCTTTTGAAACAGGTTCTACCCCAGCTGGAGGATAATCTAATGCATAGGGAGAGTTTATAAAATTCATATCTCGTAGCATTCTGGCATTAATTATGGATGGTCGATTAAGCAAAAGCTCAGGACGAGATATCTCAAAATCCGAATGAAGACTATAATCACCAAGATACTTGGAGATCAGGCATCGAGGAATAGCACGAGCAGGAATCTAACTAAGATCAAGTTTAAAGGGAGGCACGGGCAAATCAAGCACTCCAGGCTCATAATAATCCCATAAGAAGTTCCCTTGCTCCAGTTTCAGCACGCACATAGCATTCAACCATCCCTGCTTGTACCCCTCATTATTTGACTGTTGTAACCAAGCATCAAGATGATACAGAGCTTCATTATACCCAGCCATCTAAAATTCCCTGGGCTGCTTGTGAAATTGATAAGTCAATCTATCAAGCTACTCGTGGAGCTTTTTTACCAAAAAGTCCTTATTTTCCCGTGTAGAATTTTGGTTAGAGAGTTGGTCGGTAAGAACTTGCATTTTCTGAGACATTTCGACCAAGGCTTGAGTTTTAGCTTTTATCTGAACGACTTGATTTGTTAAAGTCTGGTTAGTCCTCGTCTCTTCAACACTTCTTCGAACAGCTCTACCTCTACCTCTTGAAGAGGATATCAGTTTGGCTCATTTCAAAGTCTCCAACTCTTCTCTCAAGGAAGCATTTTCAGTCTCTAAAAAGGAATAACCCTTATCGTTGACTGAAATCAAAGCTCCCGAGGAAGAAGAGTCAACAGATTTAAGTCGTTTTAGTTCTTCTTGCAACGTAACATTCTCTTCTTCCAACAACTTGGCAATATGCCTATGTTCTTTGACCTCATGACTTAGAACACTTTATCTTCTCTTATGAGAAGAGAGATATTTATCATAACCCCGTTCAGCACTAAGTTGTTGGCATTTTTGCTCGTAACCTTCATATAGGAGTTTGGTGGATTCTTTGTACTGCTGTTAATGTTCCTCGATCATTTCTTGAAGATCTTCAATCATTTCGTAATAAGCCACATTTTTTACCACAACACGATCAAGTAGACACTTCAAGTACTGGTACGAATCAATTTCTCATTCAGAGGCATCAGATCCGAGGATGTCGATTATTTAGGCCTCAGTAAAATCCGCATGATCGGCTTTGAAATAATCATTGCATTTCTTCATCAACTCTGTATCATTAGCTGATAAGAGTTCCATTCTGGCCACGAACTAGCAAGGAGAAAATAAAATGCATCAATAATGATACAAGACAGGTCAAACAAAGACGCGAGATAAATAACAAAAGTTTATTCTTATTCATCATACAAAAGGAAAATACGATTCCGAGTTACAACTGTGGAAAAAAGAAAATAACATAAGAACGGAACAACTTTACACCTTCTCCTTATTCCCTATAATATCTTCAATTGGTTTGCAGGAAGGAGTAGGTTACTTGAAAGGCAGTGGTGGTTGCTCGGTAGAAGTGCTTGCTTATTGAACTTGCTTGAAAGGTTGAGGAACAGGAGTCACAGGCACTTGTTCTGATACCATCACTGAAAACTCATCAGATTCGGCCTCATCTTCTTCTTCTTCGCCAATAATAGGAGGAGGACCATGAGTGTGCTTTTGAAATAACTCAGAATCATTTGCAACACTCAATTCTTTCAAGGCTGCAACCCATCCATATCTAAATTACTTTAGACTGGCAGATTCCATCTGACAAGTAATGGCAGTTAAGGCCTTGTTCCATCCTTTATCCCAGCCAGAGCTAAAAGACTTCTTTATAGCAGTTTTCCTCTTCACTTTCTCCAATGAAGCATGTTCCTAGGCAAGCTTCACCTTTTCTTCCAGCTCTTTCTTATGTCATTTAGCCTCTTTAAGCTTGGCCTCAACCTCCTCAGAAGATTTTAGCTTATCCTCAAGCTCTTTCTTATGTCGTTCAGCTTCTTCAAGCTTGCTATCAACAACCTTAAATTTGTTCACCAACTCTTTAGAATCACATATAGCTTGATCTCGAGGGGTCTTTACAGATCGAAGTTCATTCTCCTAAGAAGATTTTTCTTCCTCATACTTTTGACGGGATTCATTCAAAGAGCGGGTTAAACCAGTAAAAGCCTCTTCCACCCCATTCGAGGAAGTGGAAGCCCTGATAGCTTCATCTTTATTCAAGATGCTATTAAAGCACGTCATAAACTGAAAAAGGAAAGAGCTCAACTCAGAATATGAATGTAATATGTAGAAATGAGGAATTAATAAAGATGATGATACTTACTGACGCAATATATTGGGTGGCTAAATCAGTGAGCTTCTCCCGAGAAAGGGAATCCTCAGCAGCTCGATATTTGGGAAGGACCCAAGATTTGATCAAATATTTGGTCTAGCTCAGAACGACAAGAGATGGAGTTTTAGCTCTCAAAGGAACCTCAACATCAGAAGGTTGAGCAACAGTTTCTGTAGGTCTTTCAGCGAGACCTCTTCTTAGTCTCCTTAGAGGAGCACTTTCAATCAAAGGTGCCGCCTCTCCTTGTGTAATAGCAACACCTCCAATAAAAGGTTCTGCCTTTTTTGGAACAACTGGGGGATTCTTACCCACATCCTTCACGGTTGTAGTTATTCCCTTAGATAGAGCAATGTGCATTTTCTTTGTCCCCTCAGCTGGAACATCCCCTTTACTTTTCTTTGATCCTTCAACACCAGGGGCATCTTTGACAAAGAACTCAGGCATCCTCCTTTTCTTCATCATCAAATCGACAATGAAAGTATCTAAATCAGGAGAATATTCCCTCACACTCGCTCTAGATGTTGGTAGTTGATCAAGATCAATTACCATGGGAGGCGCGATAGGACCGACAATGAAAGACGAGGTGGTGTTTTTGTACCTCAACAAATAAGAAGCAGCTCTAATGTGCTCCCTAGCAACTGATTGATGCAAACTCCAGATAAGTTTTAAATCTTTTATGTTAATGTCAATTTCTTTTGGGGGTTTCCTTTTACTGTCAACGGTAACAAACAAAACTAATGTCAGTGACGCATTTTATCAAACATAAAGAAAGCTAAATTCAAAAACTAAAAACAACCTATCCCATTGCCATAAAGCCGACATCTGGGACCTTAGTACACATCATTTCCATTTAATGGGGGGGTGTTGCCAATTTTTCATCACAACCCCATGATAAAAATAGTCCCTGTTGGCATCGGGAAGATTGACAACTAAAGCTCTATTAGAAAACGTAGTTTTCAAATAAAAAGTAGTGTCGCTGGTAACCCATTTATAACAATACATAATTTCAGGAATTCCTAAATGAGTTCCATGAATTTGATTCAACCTATATACGCCATTAACTACCCTCCATGTATTTGGAGCTACTCTTGCAGGTACAATATCGAAATATTGGCAAAACTCCAAACACAGGGGATTTGGCGAGAAAGAAAAGCCACACTCTGCTACAAAAAGGGAGGGAACCAACGTCCCTCCGCCAGAGAAAATAAATCAGAAGGACAAGAAGGCTCCTCCAAAATAACCCAAGAAGGAATTGAAAAATCAGTCCGAAATTTATCTAAAGATTCAATAAGGTAAACCATGATGACTAAAGAAAAGAAATATGAAGGAAGAAAATCTTACAGAGAACGGAGAAATCTGCTAATGATGGACGACGGAAGAACGATAGTACGAAGTAGAGTGAGAAAGTAAAGAATTCAGAAATATGGATGTTAAAAGTAGAAGATGGTTTAATTTCTGTCACTCTTAAATACCTTGCATCGGGAAAAGAGAAAGAAATGATTACCGAGAAAGACGTTTGCATTTTCGGTGGTTAAATCCTGAGAAAGGCGTAAATATCAAAGCGGCTGCTAAAAATTCAAAATATTTACAAGTTTGCCATTACGCACTCAAACGAAAAGAAATATAATAAAAATGTCCTAAGTTTTGGACATCTGTAATCCGAGCATCTTTTGAGCAAAATGTTCCACACTTTCTTATTTAACTTCAACTGTGAAACATTTGGGGCTTCTGTTGATACAAAAATTAGTCAACAGGACGTGGACCAATTATTTGAAGAAGTATGTCAACCTACATGGCAATTACATACTTTCACCAAGCTACTCAAGAGTCCCGAACTACTCAAGAGTCCCGAGCTACTCAAGCGTATCAAGCAACTCAGTCGGTCCGAGCTACTTAGCGTGCAGAGCATCTAACTGTAACAACCCGCGTAATTTTGGGCTATTTTAATTAATTTCTGGAAAATGGAGGAAAATAAAGTTTTTGATAAAATTATTTTTATTGCTAAAATATGTTGAATATAATTTTTTAAGGCGAGAATTTCAAATGGTTTCGAAAACGAAGTTAAAACGGATTTTAAAATGATTTTAAAATATTTTTAACTCTTGGAGTTGTTTTGACTTCCAACTCTTCATTTCTTTGCCTTATTTAAAGGAGTCTTTTGGATTCCAACTCTTAATTTCTCTGCATTATAAAATGGAGTCGTGGGCAACCCTTTTAACCTACTTTTGGCACAAATTTTGGCAGCAAATATATTTTATATTCCTCTTCTTTTTATATACACATTGGCCCTTGAGATTTGTGAGTCCAACCTTAGATTAGAGGTGTTCTTGGGGCTATTTTGTTGGAGGTTCTTGGAGGAGCTCTTGTAGATCTTTTGAGTTGATCTTGAGGATGTGATCGTTGGTTTCTCATCATGGTTTGAGGTATGGGGTTTTACCCAATATTCTCCTTAAATCTCGCGAGTGTCATTCTCTTTGAATTCTTGTTAATTGAACTCATATTTGAATTGATAAATTCATTGAAATATGGAAAATAATTGTTGAAATTATTTTGATTCATGTGGTATCATTATATTGTTGATGATCACGTTGTCATGAGATTTTAATATGGCACGGAGGTTGGGCACCCGCCAAAATTCTTGTTTCCCGAGCTATGGCTTGATAAAGCATATACGGATGTGGTGAGGCCTGGTGACCCGGTTGAAGTGTTGTTGAGAAATTATATTGATAAATGCTTTGAGATTTGCATTTTGATTTGAATATTCGTACTCGTGTTGTTACGTTTTATTCATCATTAATATATATTTGTTGAGCATTTTTCCTGTCGTATTGTGTATTTCCCCATATTTTCTTTTAGTGGTAGGTTAGCGCGGATTTTTGGGCGCTATGGAGATTGATTTTACCGAGGATTGTTTGGGAAAGATTTGTATTATTTTGATGTATAGAGATTTGGAGATTTGTATTTATTTTTCGAGTTAGATGTTTTATTTATTCAAGAGATTAGTGGATTTATATTATTGTGGATTTAGTTATTTTATCGAAGTGGCACTCCGTTTGCTCTCCCCGAGCGGGCGGGGTGTTACAATAACCAAGAAAACCAAAAAGGAAACTACGCATTCAATGAACGTCATATTTAATGCGCATTATTATTGTACAGATGTATATGTTTACCAGAGGATGGCACATTACCTTTTCATATGTACAACCTCAAGGCTATAAATACATTGTAACCCAGTCATAAAAGGGACTTTTGGATCTCTTTGTAAACCGATCATCGAGATTCAAGGCAAACAGTCAAGCAATACAACAACAGTGGATGTAGGCCATTTACATAGCCGAACCACTTTAAAAATCCATTGTCTTATTTATTCATTTTTATCTATGATTGATTAATTATATTGCATCTAGTTTTTTACATCAACAGTAATATTGTTCAAATAAGATTGGTATCTTATTAGAAGGTTTCGTTTGAAGTTTCTTTGATCGAATATCTCTCGAGGGCATAATATTTTAGCTCATTCGAAGCTCGTTTGTAGCTCGTTCCAATCATATTTAGATGTCGTTTAAATGACCTTATTATAGTTCAAACTAGATCCATTTCTTGTTCAAATGAATCTACGATTTCGTTCGAACGCCGCTGTCGCCTCGAAATTTGTGTTCGTCTTATAAATACCTGTTTCGTGTTTGATTTCTTTGAGACTTTTATCAGAACTGATTCTGCATATCTTTTGCAAAAGTTTTTAACCTTTTGTTTTGAGAAAACCTTTTTGATTCACAAATCTTCATCCCAAAAATTTATTTGAGTGAATCAAGTTTAAACCCTATAGCTTGTATCTAGCATACGACTCTTGTGGAGATTTTTTTTTCATGGTTGATCTTGTGATACCTGAGGGAATTCATTGCTGACAACAAAGGTTGATTAGTGGATACCGATCATGGAATGCCATGTGTGGATGAATCTGAACAGAGCCGTATTCTTTGGAGATTTTCTACACACTACGCATTATATTTGTGGCGGTTATCAAGTAGTCTGTATGTCGATAGTCTTGTAAACTCTCTAAAGTGCTGAATGGAAAAAGGTTTTACCCCGAAAGGAGTTTTTTCTTAATTTTCCTTTGTTAAATTCATAATTTATTTTATCAGATTTATCACCTAGGCGCATGCTTAGGATAATAAGATAAAATTTGGACTTGTGTGTGTTGGACACTTAATTATAGAAACATTCCATTAAGATTGAGATCGTGCACTCTCAAATTGGTATTAGAGCCCGTTGCACAAATTTATTGTGTGATCTATTCCATTAAGATTGAGATAGATTACTCTCAAATTAGTATCAGAGCCTATTGCACAAATTTATTGTGTGATATTTTTTTGCGAAATTTCTCTCTTGATATCAATTTTTTTTAAAAATTGTTGATCTTTGAAAAATTTGATTTTAATGGAGAATTTGTATAATCGAGTGCGCATCTTGGATGGTGAAAATTATGCTTATTGGAAAGCTGGGATGAGGTCTAATTTAAAAGCCATAGATGAGAGAGTCTAGTTAGTTTGTGAAATAGGGTGGACTCCTCCCACTGTCACTGTTGCTAATACTGTTGGCCCTAAACCTGTTTCTTCCTGTACTGATGAGGAATTTAAGTGGAGTAATTTTAATTCTCATGGACTTAGGGCCAAATCTGGAGCTTCCACTCATGACGAGTTCCATCGCATCATGACGTGCACTAGGTCTAAGGAAGCATGGGATACCCTCCAGCTCACTCATGAGGGTACCAATGCTGTCAAAGAGTCAAAGCTTCCGAATTTGATCACCCAATTTGAGACCATCATTATGTCAGAGTCCGAGTCATTTGATGGGTTTTATGCGCGTTTGTCGAACATTGTCAATTCTAGTTTTATTTTGAATTAGAGAATTCCATAAATGAGAGTTGTGAAGAAGATTTTTAGGTCGTTCCCTGCCCGCTTTATTCCTAAGGTTATCGTGCTTAATTTGCTAGGGATTTTGGACACTCTTAGGTTAGAAGAACTTGTAGGAGATCTTCAAAGTTACGAGTTAGATATGTTTCCTAAAACCATTAAATCCAAGGATAAAGGGGTAGATTTAAATACTTAAACTAAAAAGAAGAAGAAAAAGAAAGTGTATCTGTTTGAATCCGAGGGTGAGTTTGATTTCGATGACTTGTCCTTGTTTGCAAATTTTTTAAAAAAGTTTCTCAATTTTTCCAAAAATAATTCTTTCGATAAAAAAATATTTGAGAAAAATAAAAAGAAGAATGAGGTCAAGGATAACGGTGAGAAAGAGGAAGATATAAGGTGTTATGAGTGCGAAGGGAAAGGTAATAAGGCAAATAAACGTCCCACTAGGCTAAAGAGAAAGGGAAAAGATATTACAAATAAAGCCACCCTTAGCGATAGTGACATCGATTCGATTGATTCACGGGGAGAATCACCACATTAAAAGTGTCTTCCTTTCATGGCTAGTCACGTGAGCACTTCTAGTTTGTCCCACGCCAATGAGGACATAAGTAAACGTGAGAGCCTCGATGCTGTTTTAACTCATTCGGGAGAAAGTAATTGTGAGGATGAGATTGCAAGTGAGGGAGAAGGGGATATCCAAAAATATTTTAGTGATTGGTACATCGAGACATTAAAAACTAAAAAGTTGAATAAAGATTTTAGTCTTACTGTGTTAGATTTGGAGAGAGAGTTGAAAGCTTTGAGGGTGCGTGAGGTGTCGACTAGTCAACTTGAGAAGGTGAAGGTTTCTTTATGTGAGCATTTGATCATCTTAGGCTGGGAAAAGAGTGAAATGACCAACATCGTGGCTAGTCTTACGGGAGATCTTCAATTTTCATTGTAGACTCGTGAGAAACTTGAAGCTCGTGTATCCTAACTTGAGAGAGATTTTGAACGTGCCCGAGAGGTTAAGGCCAATTTAGAGGATACATCTAAGAAGGTTGGAAAATGCTCCTCGCTCTCATTTTAGGTAATGTTGAGAGGCTAGGAATAGGTTATGAAGGTGCGTCCACTTTCCACGTTTCACCTAAGATGATTACAGAGTTTGTTTTAGATCCATATGGCCCTCAACCTAGCCCACCTAGGCGTCTGATTCCATGTAGGAGAGCGCGTCCTAGACATTTTGGGAAGTGGTCCTAAGCCCATGTATGTTTGATCCCATTGGAAGCAAAGAGGATACCTTAGGGATTTTTTTAAGTTGGGTAGTGTGTCTCATAGGTATCTTTCATGATATGCTACTACACGTGTTCCCGCACGCACTCCCACACATGTTACTCCGCATGCTCCCGCATATCACATGAGAGATTTTGAGAGTTTTCGAGATCGAGTAGAGTATTTAGTTAAGACTTCACATGATTTTATGGTCATCTCCTTTGGAGAACACCTCTGGACCTTATCATTGAGGTTTAGACTTGTTTACTAGCATATGATGCTTTTCACGTTCATACCTTCATGCCTATTTCTAGATTATAGTACCATTGTATTATCATTGTACTTATCTTTTTCCATTTTGATATATTTTTTGAAAAATCCAAAAAGTGTTTGTTTTTCTTGAATTTTTTTGGACAAATACAAAAAGATTTTCGATTTCGTTTTTAGAAAAAGTGAAAAAGATTTTATTTTTGATAAAAATTTTAAAAAATCCAAAAAGAGTTTTATATTTTTTTACACCATATGTGGATGAACATTAAAGAATCCCCGTGAGCTTTTTATAGTGTTTTGAGACGTGACATAATTTCATTTTATGCTTTATAATGTGTAGAGTCATTAAGATGTGATATGATGACTACTTACTATATGTTTAACTCCTTGTCACCTTTAATGCACGTGAGCATGAACTTATTTGAGTATCGCACTTACCTTTCATGTGTCATTTGTATTATTTTCATCTGAATCTTGCTTTTAAAACTAACCAAATGCGGTACAATGAGATAATGAAAGTAGTGCTTGTAAAAACATTGCTCGAATTGAACAAGTTGAAGATCATATCTTTGGTAAATGTGTTATAGTTGAAGTAATGAAATCGGGCTGTGAAAGACAGGTTGTCTTTACGTGAATAGCCACCATCTGCAAAATAAAAGAGCCTAAAAGATTAAAGGCACATAAAAAGAAAAATATAAAGTGAGAGGCCAATTTCAAAGAACATTGATGCTTCGCTACATACGAGCATTGATTTCTTCAAAATAAAAGAGTTGAGAGAAAAATTCAATATGTGAGTCTTGAGGGAGTTTAGTCAAAGATCAATGGGTTTGCACATCCTAAAAAATTCTTGTAAAAGCACTACATAGTTTTGGGCATTATTGGTGTGAAAATCACTCACGATCTTGATTAGTTGAATAGGTTGAGTCGATTTCACTTAATTTCACGATATTTACACCTAAGGTAGACTTTGAGATCTTGAGTTAGTGGTGTCTCATTCCTTCGTGCACATATGTTATGTTTGTCTATATTGATTAACCCTATAGAATGTGTTCACACCCCTACATTCCGTTTTCATGATTCGACTATTTTTGTGATTCTCCACAGTGTGTTGTATTAGTAAAATTTTTACTTTGAAAAATTTGAAAAATCAAATATAGTTTGTGGAGCCTTTTGAGATTATTATTACATGATTATTCATTCTTATCCTTTTATGATGATATCTTTCGATGCTTGGTGATGTTCTCTATATGGTTCATCATTAGTTTTTACTCCTTGTCTATTTCGAACAAAATAAAAGGAGGAGCACAAATTATGGGGGAGATTTTCATATCTTTATGCATTTGTTTCAAACTTTTTGCATTACGGGGTATTTGCTTTATTTCATGTGTGTAGGAATTTTGAAAGATCATATTTGGATTACCCTTAATGAAGACAAAGTGACCAAAAGAAGTGGAGATTTGAAGACAATTTTATCTTTGTACCTATCCTTTTTAGGGTTTGGGATGGTATTAGGATATTGTATTTGTCTTAGGAGATTATTTGTAATTTGGATTTCGGTTTTATGTTTGTACCGGAATAGCAAAAAAGGGAGAGATTTGTAAGAGCATATTTTCTTTCATTTGTTAAATAGCTTAGGCTTACATTTAGTTTTTGGCATGTCCCATTACTGTTTGATTTGAGTCGAGACGAAGTTCGAAGATCTAAACATCTCCAACGTTCAGACATCTCCATACTTTGAAGGTAAAATGCTTTAGTGTTTGAATTTATTCCTTAAATTTATTTTGGGATGTTTGTTTTTAATAAAACTGGAAACAAGATTTATTTTTAAAAAATCAAGGCAGTTGTTTTGTATTTAAAAATAATTTTTTCCATGTATCTCGTTCAAACGAGATGGTAATATCGTTTAAATGAGATTGGTATCTTATAAGAAGGGTTCGTTAGAAGTTTCTTCGATCGAACATATCCCGAAGGCGTACCATTTTAGCTCGTTTGAAGCTTATTCAAACGAGATTTGGATGTCGTTCAAACGAACTTGTTGTCATTCAAACAAGGTCCATTTCTCATTCAAAAGACTCTATAATTTTGTTCGAACAACACTGTCATCTCGAAATTTGGGTTCGTCTTATAAATACCTATTACGTATTTGATTTATTTGAAACTTTTGCCAGAACTGATTCTGCATAATGTTTTCAAACTTTTGTTTTGAGAAAATATTTTTTATTCACAAATCTTCATCCCCAAAATTTATTTGAGTGAATCAAGGTTAAACCCTATAGCTTGTATCTAGCATACAACTCTTGTGGAAATAGTTTCTTCACGGCTGATCTTATGATACTGAGGGAATTCACACTGACAACGAAGGCTGATCGGTGAATATCGAGCATTGAAGGCCGCATGTGGATGAATTTGGATGGAGCCATATACTTTAGAGATTTTCTAGGCACTGCGCATTATACTTGTCGCGGTTATAAAGTTGTCTCTGATTAGATAGTCTTGCAAACTCTCTAAAGTGCTGAATGAAAAAAGATTTTACCTAAAAGGGATTTTTTTCCTTAATTTGCCTTTGTTGAATGCATGGTTTATTTTATCAGCTTTATCACCTAGATTCATGTTTAGGATAATAAGATACAATTTGGACTTGTGTGTGTTGGTACTAAATAATAGCAATATTCCATTAAGATCGAGATAGCGTACCCTCACATCTAATTGTCCTTTATATTATTGGATCTTGAATCATCATGAAAATTACATTTTTAGCCTATATAGGACATCAATAACACTTACCTTGATACGTGCTAATAACGTTCTTGATATTGGCTGAGAGGTTAAATAAGCTTAGAATCCTAGCCCCTTGAAATTGTTTCATTTTATTTTCTGCAATACAATTAAATCAATCAATTAGAATTTTGGATTTCTCTCCCTTAGCCTATATTTTCATTATGTTGTCCTTAAGTTTGTATAAACTATGGAAATCAATCACTTATTTATAGGTAGGGAAATGACCCAAATCTCCAATGATCACTTACTTTAAATCGTCCATCATAGTATATACCAAGTGTCCCTAAATCCTTGATTAATCAAAGAGGTCATTTGAATAACTATCTTAAATAACATTGACTATTGGTATTTGAAGTACATTTTCATTAACCAATTTTACTCTTGGTATAATTTAATTATGGACCACATAAAGGAATTATTATATGTTAAATAATTCTAATAGAAAAGCACTCAGGGCAATATCAAAGACAAAAGACAAAAGAATCCCGTCTGGTAGTTTCCCCTGCCTCGCTCAGGGAAATCTCTCTTTATGTGATCTGCCTCTCCACAAAAGAATCACTTCCTAGAAAATCCTCCCTACCACTGATCGTGTCTCTGCTGGGCTCCCCTGTCATTCCCTTGGCCCTGGCGGCCCTGAGGAGCAAAGTGCTGCTGCTGATCGATACCTTGCTGGCCCTGTTGAAAATCCTGGCCATCCGGTTGATAGCCCCCAGATCTGAATCTCTTGGCATAATTCCCCTACCGAAGTCATGCTCCTGCTTCCTGCCAACATGTTGCTATGCTCCACTAATAGTACCCCCACCTACCTTACCCTACTGGCTAGGTTCACCTCCTCTCTTGCTTCCCTTCGAGTGTAAGTGATAATCTTGGTAGTGTAATAATGCTGCATTGACGACATCCATATATATCACCAATGCTGGGTTTCCGAACAAGTTCTGCCTAATCTTCCAGGCTAATCCATCTATAAACCTTGCTTTCTTCCGCTCCTCATTAATTACCTCGTCTGGCATAAAATTAAGTTAACGAGTGAACTACTCCTCATACTCTGCTATAGAACGATCACCCTGGTTCACCTCACTGAAATTCTTTCACATCTCGGTCTCCACTGCTGGCAAACAATACTTGCCTAAAATTCAATAATCATCATTATATCTTTGTCCTCGGCAGTGGTAACTGACTCCCACCACTGTAGTGCTACTCCAACAAGTCTAAAAGTAGCTAACATCTTCTTTTGCGCCTTACTACACTCCACCATGCGCAGGTGACACTCTATATTCTTCTTTCACTGAAACACCTTAACTACATCAGAGCTACCCTAAAACTCGGGAGGGTGGCCCTTTTGTAATGGCTCTCTGACTCTTTGCCAAGAAGATGACCCGATTGGGACCAAATCTCTGGTGTCACTGGCTGCTGCGACTGGAGCTGTGGGAAATGAATGGCCATGGTTGTCATAGCTGCATTAACTGCATGGGCTACTATCTCGACCACCTGTGCAGTCGTTATCCTCCCTGGTGGTGGCTGCGACTGCAGAACCACTGGCACCTGATGAGTCTCCCTCTCCTCATACCTTGCTATTTTTCTAGTCGGTCTACCTCTCCTAGGTGGCATCTAAAATTTCAAAACAAGTTGTTTATTTCACAGTCCATATATCTATTATAGAATAAGAACGTAAATGCGCGTACGTAAAAGAATACAACAATCCTATCATAAGGCTCTACATCAAAGAATGCTAAGCTCAAAATTGAAAAGCCTTATAGATTCTAAGGACTCTAGAACCTGATGCTCTGATACCATCTTTGACACCCCGCCCAATTAAATACCGGGTGACCAGTCCTTATTTAAATTAAAAGAGGTTTCTCATCTAGTTCATTCATAGCATCACCGTCGAAAACTTTTTAAAACTTACTAACCACCTAGTATTCAAAAAGTCGATGTCAAATTTTTATCTTTTTATGAAATAATAATAATTTGCGAAATAATATAAATTAAACCATTCACACAATCAATGAGTCTAAATCAACACTGCATAAATAAATAAAAGACTAAACGAATAAAACATGAGTTAAATCCCAAATAATAATCCAACATAATAATAATCTGAGTACAAAGTCTGACTAAAATAAAATAGCTGGGGCAACATGCCCAAATGAAATAACTAAATTGCATCCTACTCTAGGAATAAAATAATCGATGTGACTAAGTCCAAATCTTGTAAGCATCCACACCTCCTGCAGCTACGCATCCCTCGAACAGATTGTCAAGTTCGGCGTCCCTGTGGCTGGACACCTAAAAGGTTTTGAAAATATTTTGCAAGTACGGGTTAAAGCCCAAATCCTTTTGAAAATATTTTGCAAGTGAGTTAAAACGCAACAATTAAAATGCATGAATGCTTTTCATATTTAAGTTAGTGTCTCACTCACTTGAGATACTCCTCACCCCTCATCTAAAGTGCACACCTAGTGCTTCTTCCTAACCCTCCTAGTCAACAGTACTCCGTTTAACTAGTCTTGTCCTGAAACTCCTTGACACTCTACTCTAGCCCGAGTAAGTTGTACTTTTACTTCATAAGTTATTTATCACATTAACTTAATTAATCCTTTTTAAATGCATTATATAACAGTCTCACTAGTTATATACAAGTAATACCCTTTTACTTTATGTAATTCACCCGTATATAAATATCCACATACTTATATATGTATATACTCAATACAATTACACTTTATGTATTCCACCCGTATATAAATATCTACACCGTTATATACATATCATATATTACAACATTCATACACATGCCGTATATATATCCATCCTCCCGAGTAGGCACTCACCGAATGTTCTCTAAAATGCTATCACCGCCGGTATACTCATCGACCTGGACACCCCGACCTGGTTAGATCCCCGAATCAGTGAAACAAAAATAAACGTAGCGAAGACGGCCATAGTTCCCCAATTCTGAGACCGAATGATACCCAAAGAGTCTCACCCCGAAAATAAATCACACAATAAAAATCCCGGACGCCTATGACCTAGGGATTATACTCGCCCTGCATTCACTAGCCAGGGAATTCATCCACATCGTGCAACCTCCCATGATAGCATTAGAGGGTTATGTATTCCTATAAATTTTTTTCACACCAATATTTATAAAGCACTCATATATATATATATATATATATATATATATATAGAGTTAGGCTCTCCAACATACCTCATTAAACATACCTAGCAACATACCTATTTTTTTTAAATAGTAAAAACAATAATTTTGAGTTAATATTTTTTATATGGGTTTGTGATATTTCAATGTGCCCCTATAAAAATATTCAGATCAAAATAATGTGTTTTGATATTTTTAAAAAATAGGTAAAAAAATTGGCAGTTTTAAAGGGTAAAAAAACTGACAATTTTTTGACCAATTTTAAAAAAATAACAAATCATTATTTTCAATTGATTTTTTTATAGGGGCACAATGATATATCATGAACCCATATAAAAAATATCATCTCAAAATTATTTTAATTTACTATTTTAAAAAAGGGTATGTTGATAGGAGGTATGTTAGAGAGCCTGACTCTCTCTCTCTCTCTCTCTCTCTCTCTATATATATATATATATATATATATATATATATATATATATATATATATATAATTCAAACTAGGCAAATTCGTGTCTAATTCTCATAGCACTGGCCTAAAATATCCGAGTCAATTTCTCGAATCTAAACTTTAATTAATTTTCCCATTAATTAATTTATTATGATGGTGTCACTCAACCAAAATGCCCAGACACACTCTCTCTCGGTCTGTAATTTATTCTTTAAAATATCACACCCCAAATTCCATAATCTAGGTTTCATTATTTTATCTCCATATAATTATGTATACTCATCCCCTTTTAAACCCCTAAACATAAAAGGATATGAATTCCCTATTGAAACTGCGCTTGAACCCAAAAGAAACCTTCTCCGGCCTAATTGGAAACAAGCCAGGTGGCGTCTGACTTTTCCACGTCATTCGAACGACTCACCCTATCGTTCGAATGACAGGTGATATCGTGCAAATGAGGCCCAGGGTCATTTGAACGACACCTGGGATTTCTCTCTCTTCTTCCTTCTGCTACAATTCGTTCGCCATAACCAATATCCTTCAAGATTTATGAATTTCTCCAAATTCTGCTTCTGAAATCCCTTGACAGTTAATCGATTCTACTAAACTTATAAGTCCCAATTCCATATTTGAATAACAACCTAAGTTTGATAAATACTAATAAACGTTTCTCCCTATACAGATTTCAAATTACTCTCCAAAATTTATAACTCTCAATACACGAGATTTATAAAGCCTCTACCTCAATTCAATTTCACTAAACACTAGTAACTTTCTGAATTCAATTACAAATCTTAATCCCCTAACAAAATTCTTTGAGATATCCATCTTTCCTAAAAATTTACACGTAATCATCCATTATATGAAAACCCAATTTGTATGTCAACCCAATCCAAAAATAATAAATAATATCGCACCCACTATCATATGAATCGGTTATCACAATTTTACAATGAAGCAAATTAACCACTTGCTTGTATATGATTTTTAGAGTCTGATTCCTTTAATGAAGATGAAGTATTTGACTCCCAAAAGATCCCAAAATTTTCCCTCTCTTCTTCTATGCAAGCCTAGGTTTTCTCTTTAAGTTGTGTCTGCCCTAACCTCTCTAATTTGGGTTTTATAATATTTTCCTTCTAGAATTGTGTTCACCCCAAACTCTCAAATTTAGATTTTCTAATGCGAATCCCGAAATTAGACCCATGGGCTAAATTTAAAAGGCCCAAACACCCCCCGTGTGAGCCTGATTATGCATAAAATTCCCCGAGACCTAATTACTATCCCCGGGTACTCTTTTCCTACTATATCGATCTATACGGAATTAACCGTGCACTCAGAATTTTCATCAGAATTACTTAATAACACACTTCAATTTCGACCTCGAAATGCGACACATGTGAAATCTACAAATGATCCGAATTAATCAAATCTCAACTCACCAATTTAAATGAATCCTCCAATTTAAATAAATTCTTCAAATCATAAATTTAAATTTCTCCTAATTAAAATAAGTTCTATTTCACCCCAAAATAATTAAATTCAATGTCCTCAAAATTATGGGGTGTCACACAGTCTTGACGTTAAAATAATCTCGATAGACATTAGCACTGCTACTGACGAGAAGTTTTACTCATATTCAATCCCTTTTTTGTTCTGAGTAAACCTTTTCACAAGCCTTGCCTTGAATGTTTTCACATTCCCATCAATCTATCTTCTAACTTCTTGTAGGTCCACTTATACACGATGGGCTTTACACCATCAGGTAGTCTATAAGTCCCAAAGCTTGATTTAAATACATCAAATCCTTTTGGTATCCTTAGTCATAAGACAAAGAAAAATACGTGTCTTCGAATGCCTCATTGTAGTTTTAGGAACCCAATGAAGGTTTACGTTGGATCATATCAAAGTGATTACCCAAAACACTATCCTTTCAAAATTTATCTTGATTCTCCTACTATGATATGGCCCCATTTGATATCCAGTATACATGACACGTGTATCCTGATAATCAGTTATACTCCCACTCTATTAGGTAGTGTATTATCAATATCGTGTTGTATTTAATCCTATATGGGTGGTCTAACAACATTGGTAAAATGATGTTCCTTTACGTCCCATTGTTTATTACATAATATTCTTATAAGAACCATGTATTAATGCAATCAATGACCTTCTTGTACTTAGGAATATGGTATGAACTACCTTTATAACATTTAGGATAACCAATAAAGAGACATACCTGTGACACCCCACCCAATAAAATACCGGGTCATCAGTCCTATACCAAATTAAAACAGGAATCCCAGTTGGATCATCCTTCGCATCACCGTCGAAAACTTTTTAAAACTTACTAACCACCTAGTATTCCAAAAACTGGTGCCAATTTCAACTTTTTAATTAAACAAAACAGTACATGCGGAAATAAATATGAACCATTCACACAACTGAATAAAACTCAGCTAACTAATTAATTAAACAATTTGCCGAATAAACCATCGGCCACCAGAGTGAAATCCAATACAAACATCCAACACCTGAATAAATACATCTGAAAACTGTACTGAGAAGTCTGGGCGACAAGCCCAACATAAAACTGAAACTGATACAAGATTCCTACTCTAGGAATGAATGAACAATGCGTCTAGTCCTAACTCCTGCTTGCATCCACATATGCCGCATCTCCGTATCCCTGGAATAGAATATCAATCCTGGCGTCCCTGTGGCTGGACACCTAAAAGATTTTGAAAATAGTTTTATAGCAAGGGTTAGAACCCAAAATATTTTGAAAATATTTAGCAAGTGAATTAACTGCAGTAATTTAAAATGCATGAATGCGCTTCATATTTAAGTTAGTGTCGCACTCCCTTGTAGACATTCTCACCCCTCCAATATTGTGCACACTTAACGGTTACCTTAACCCCCACCTAGTTGTACTACCCCATCCAACTAGTCCTGGTATAACCTCCTCTTGCCATACTACTCTAACCCAAGTATAATGATTTTTAAATTATAAGTTATCTCACAATTAACTTAATTAATTCCTTCTTAAATAGTAGCATATAACCGTGTCACAAGTTATATAAAGTGAATACATCACACACTGTATTATTACCCGCATATAATATTGAATACCATTATATACGTACCTTTACTAAAACATCCACACATATAACATACGTATATCCATCCCTCTGAGTATACCCTCGCCGGATGATTCCCTATAAAGTGCTATCTCACTAGGTGTGCTCACATAACCTAGTTACCCAAGTTGGAATCGCTCACTAACCTGGCCCTAAACATAACTGAAGTGGAGGCGGTCATATTCCTTTCCTGAAAGTGAGATAATCTCCTCACCCATATACCGGACGCTATGACCTGGGGATATACTCACCCTACTTCTCAAGCTAGGGGATTCACCTACACAGGAATTTCAAGTGGCTGTAGCATCCCTGATGGTCTCTGATGGTCAACTTTCAGAAGTTCACACGTGGCATATTTCGAAACAAACTCTGCTATGTCTCGTTTCATCCCTGTCCACCAATACTGCCTCCTCGTATCTTGATACATCTTATCCCCACCGTGATGTACCGCGAATCTTGACCCATGAGACTCCGTTATAACAGCGTGCCTCAACTCCGCATCCTCTGGCACAATCAATCTCCCATTATGGCGTAAGCCTCCCTCCAAGCTGATCGAGTAACCCTCTGCTCCCTCAGCTAGCAACTGACTCACCCTATCCCGGCAGGTCTGGTCCTCTGCCTGAGCCCTCACAACCCGCATAATGATCTCAGGTGTAATGGATAATGCTGACATACAAGCCCTGGCTACATCATCCTCGTATCGAAGTTCTCTCCACTTCGCTTTCCAGACTTGTGATATTTCCCCAGTCGGTCTCCGACTCAATGCATCTGCTACCACATTAGCCTTATCAGGATGATACTGAATATCAAACTGATAGTCTTTCACGAATTCTAGCCATCGCCTCTGTCTCATATTCAGATCCTTATGAGTGAAGAGATACTGAAGTGATTTGTGATCCGTGAATAGCGTGAACTTCTCCCCCAGAAGATAATGTCTCCATATCCTCAAAGCAAAAATGACTGCTGCTAACTCCAGGTCAAGAGTGGGGTAATTCCTCTCGTGGGGCTTTAGCTTCCTAGACGCATAAGCTATAGCCCTTTCCTCCTGCTGAAGCACACCCCCAAGTCCCTGTAAGGATGCTTCAGTGTAAACCCGATACTCTAATCCTCCTTTCGGCAATGCAAGAACGGGTGCAGATGTCAACTTGTCCTTTAACTCGTCGAAAGATAATTGACAATGATCATTCCAAGTGAAAGGTACCCCTTTCCGGGTAAGATTCGTCAAAGGGCCCGCAATCTTTGAGAATCCTTTGATGAACCGTCTGTAATAACCGGCCAACCCCAGAAAACTGTGCACTTCTATCGGTGTCGTGGGCTGTCCCCACTCCCTCACCGCCGATACTTTACTTGGATCCACCGCAATACCCCGGTCTGACACCACGTGGCCAAGAAACTGAACCTCCCGTATCCAAAATCCACACTTACCGAATTTGGCATAGAGTTGGTGATCCCACAATGTCTGTAACACTATACGTAGGTGCTCTACGTGCTCCTCCTCGGTACGCGAGTAGATCAGGATGTCATCAATGAACACGATAACAAACTGATCAAGAAACTCCCTGAAGACTCTATTTATGAGGTCCATGAACACTGCTGGTGCATTGGTGAGCCCGAATGGCATCACCCTGAACTCGTAAGATCCATACCGCGATAGGAAAGTGGTATTCGGAACATCCTCCTCTCGAATACGTAGTTGATGATACCCTGACCTCAAGTCGACCTTAGAGAAATAAGACGCCCCTCTCAACTGGTCAAATAGGTCGTCAATCCTAGGCAACGAATACTTATTCCGTATTGTGGCCTTATTCAGCTCTCTATAGTCCACGCATAATCGTAGTGAGCCATCTTGCTTTTTCACAAATAACACCGGTGCACCCCACGGCGATGTACTTCGTCCAATGAAACCCTTCCCTAGAAGCTGCTGAATTTGCCCCCTCAACTCACGCATCTTTGAAGGGGCCATACTGTATGGGGCCCGAGCAATTGGCCTCGTCCCCGATGCTAAATCGATCACAAATTCGATTTCCCTGCTAGGTGGCAATCCTGGTATCTCCTGAAACACATCCTCAAAGTCTCTCACCATTGGGATTGAGTCCAATGGAATAGCCACCTCATGTGAGGTTTCCTCCTCAATGTAATACAAGTGTGTGCGTGACCCTCCCTCAGGTAGCGACATTGCTATCAAAAACATTTCCTGCCCTGGAATGGAGAACACAATGGTCCTCTCGTATCAATCCACCGTCGCCCGATAACCTGCCAACCAATCCATACCTAAAATGACATCGTACCGCTCCATACCCAACACTAAGAGGTCCGCTGCTAAACTAAGTCTCCCAATCAAAATGTCGACATCTCGACAAATCGAGTGAATTGTAGCCCCGCTGCCAACTGGCGACTCTACACACATTCGAAGACTACCCACGGTCTCTAGTAGTCCGGCCCGTTTAGCAAAATTTAATTTAATGAATTAATGTGATGCTCCCGTATCAAAAAGAATACTACCCTCATAACCATGAATGAGAAACATACCCTCAACTGCTGGCGGTGCTTGCTGCACTGGGGGATTGGGAACATCCCGGATGTTATACACACGTTCGTAGTGCATCTGCCCCTGATGAGGTGGGGCGGGTGGGGCTGGTGCTGCTGGCGGTAATAGCCCCCGTTGCCCCTGTTGGGCCTCCTGCTGTTGACCTCTGCCCCTCTGTGGGCACTCCCTCTTGAAATGCCCTGGTTGGCCACAGACAAAACAACGTCTTTGGCCACCCCCCTGCCGTTGGCCCTGTTGGCCCTGACGCGGCTGGCCCTGCTGGCCTCCCCCATTGTTCCCTTGGCCCTGACGGCCCAGAGGAACCTGCTGCTGATTCGGGGTCGGCTGCCCCTGCCTGAACCCCTGTCCTCCCTGTCGGAACCCACCAGGCTTAAACTTCTTAGCCTGATTCCCTTGCTGACTGCCCGCCTGCTGCCGAGCACCACTTATGTCACTACTAGTAACGGCCTTGCCCTGTTAACTCGGCTCCCCTATTCTCTTGCTCCCCTTTGCATGGAAGCGATGATCCTGGCAGTGTACAAGTGCGACATTAACGACGTCTGTATACGTCACTAACGCCGAATTCCCAATCAAGTGTTGCCTGATCCGCCTGGCTAAACCTTCCATAAACCTCGATTTCTTTCGCTCCTCATCGCTCACCTTATTTGGCACAAAGTTTGCCAAATGAGTGAACTCTTCCTCGTAGTCTGCCACTGATCGGTCACCCTGAACTAAATCACTGAATTTCTTTCTCATCTCAGTCTCTACTGCTGGTGGAAAGTATTTGCGGTCGAACCGCACCCAAAACTCTGCTATCGGCATCAAGTCTCTCTCCTCAGCGACGGTAACTGACTCCCACCACTATAAGGCTGCCCCCGACAGACGAAAGGTAGCAAGCATCTTTTTCTGTACCTCGATAAACTCTAACATGCGCAGATGGCGCTGAATGTTCTTTTTCCAGTCACAAGCTTCTATCACATCTGTGCTACCCCGGAACTCAGGTGGGTGACCCTTCTGAAATGTCTCCCTAACTCTCTGCTAAGATGGTGGCCCCACTGGAGCCTGAACTGCTGGTGCCACTGGAGGTGGTGCCTGGGGCTGTGGAAAGTGAGCTGCCATAGCTCTCATTGCTGTTTCGACCGCCTGGGCCACTATCACTTCCACCTGAGTAGTGGAAATCAACTCGGGCGGGGGTGGTGGTGGCGGTACCTGTGGCTCCTGGTGAGCCTCCCTGATTTCGTCCCTAGCCTCAGCCCTCTCCGCTCTCAGTCTCCTCGGTGGCATCTGAAATAGATTAAATCGCATAAGTACACAGTTTACACAAAAATATTCATAGCAGAAATACGATATCTCACAAGTGGAAAATGAATCAACAGTCCTAATAATAGGGCTCTACAACAAACGAGTGCTACGCTGAAACGTAGAAAGCCGCACAGATCCTAAGGACACTAGAACCTGATGCTTTGATACCATCTGTGACACCCCACCTAATTAATCCCGGGTGATCAGTCCTAAATCAAGTTAGAAAAGGTTTCTCAGTTGGTCCATTCTTAGCATCACTGTCGTCTTTTTAATTACTAATCACCTAAGTGAGCAAAGTAGACTGGGGCCAATTTTTTTTTCAATTATTTAAATGAAACTCATGCGGAACATAAAATAATACACAATCACAGTTAACTAAAATAACCATCCACAAATAAAATACCTAACCGAATAAACCATCGGTCCAAATATCCAATACAAGTAAAGATAATAAGAAAATCTCAACAAGTCTAATACTGATAAATGAACAGTGAGCGACAAGCTCAGATAACTACTAGAGAGTCTCTACACGAATGAAATAAGGAGGCGTCTATCAAAAACCCCGCAACATCCACATGTGCTGAAGCAAAGGATACCTGGAATAGAGTCAAGCCTGGCATCCCTGTGGTTGGACACCTAAAAGGTTTTTAAATTTTTTTATAGCACGGGTTAGTACCCAAAAACATTTGAAAACATTTAACACATGATTAACTTGCAGTAATAAATAAATATGCATGCTCTTCATATTTTAGTTAGTGCCGTACTCTCTTGAGGACTTCCTCACCCCTCCTCTAATGTGCACTATTAACGCTTCCATTTAATTTACTAGGTCCTACGCTCCTAACCCAATACTTATTTTAACCCTTGAAATTTACCTACTCTAACCGAGTATGCCTTAATTCATGATTTTTAAGTTATTATAAACGTCAAACTTAATTAAATCATTATCCTTTTTAATTTCATATAACATTCACACCTGTTATGCACATAATACATTTTACACTATGTATTAATCATCCCATATATAATTATTTACCTAATTATATATTTAATTATATTACAGTATTCACAAACATACTGAAATAACATTTAATACAAACTTTCGACCGAGTAAAAATACTCACAAAATATAAATTTTCCCAAGTGTTATCCCACTAGGTGTATTCACATAACCTAGTTATCCAAGTTAGATTCGCTCACTAACTTAGTTTAACATACGAATTGGAGGCGGTCATATTCCTTCCCTGAAAGTGAGATGCCCCTCACCCATATAACGGACGCTATGACCTGGGATTATACTCGCCCTACTCCTCAAGCTAGGGGATTCATCCACTACGCGCAACCTCCCCCTATAGCACTAGAGTATATACTAATAATATTCAATCACTGATATTAATGCACACACACTATATATATATATACTGTCACACTCCGTATATATATATATAAATATAAAATGTCCCAGCTACACCATTTACAAAATCCGTAACATAAGCCTATTTAATTTATTAAGAGTTTATGGTCCAACTCTAATTATTAATTAATTCGCACATTAATTAATTAAGTCACCTTTGGTGTCGCCCCCACCTTAAAATTGGACTTACTCTCGTAGTCCGAATTAACCTCACCCGAGTCTAAATTCCCGACTCCCGAATTATTTAGCCTTTACCTAAATAAGATTTATTTCTCGGTATTCCTCAACCGTTATCCCCGGACTTGTTCTCTACATCTATATTTAATCATTTCGAACACCTTCCCAAAAATTCAACCTTAGTGTGTCACACCTAATTTCTCCAAAACCCAACAAATTTAAATTATCATGTCACACTAAGTCGTCTCCAAATTCTAATTAACTTTATTCACCATTAATTAGATTTAAAACCCATGTATAAATTTCTCACCAAATTAATTCTTGGAAAAAGATTAAATTAAATTTTCTTCATATAAAAGAAAACTGGGCGAACTGTCAAAATCTTCCGACCATCGATCGATCGTCCCCAGACCTTCGATCGATCGATCGAGCAGGTCTTCGTCTTCTTCGCGAAGACAAATTCTGCCATGGACGAGTTTCATAAAACCTTAACTCCTTCTATCAGCAATCTCAAGCCTTCTTAACAATAATACAAGTTAGGAACCTTATTAGGGACCTCTAGAATGTCCTCAAACGTTATTAATTCGTCCACTAACTACAATTTCTGAATTTGGGAAAATATTCATCTTTAATTCCTTACCCATTTACACCCCAAATCCCTTTACCAAATTCGTTTCTAATTATCCAGATATCATCCTACCAGATATGTATCATTTTATAATATCAGATTTCCACAAGAATCCTCATTCAAATTCGTAAATCAGATTATTATTTTCAAAACCTCATGTTTATGCCATGAACACGCAAAACGAATTTTGATCAAACATATCACATGAATATGAATTGAAAAACAGATTCAATACTATTGCAAGTTATCCACTTGCCTTAGGTTTCGTAGTGTCTGATTTGGAGATGAATTCCAAGGTTGAAGATGATCCTTGTTGGCTCTCTAGTGATCCCAAAACTGCCTTTAACTGCTATTAGGGTTCCTTAATACACTTAGCCTTTTTCTAAAACTCTATCAACCGTTTCCTTTCTTCTCCTAACTTAACAATTAATCTAAATCCCCTTTTTTGCCTACTGGGCCAAGCCCAAATGACCCAAATCCCCCCGTGTGGGCCCGACTACGTCTAAAAATGCCCCTTGACCCATTTACTACCCCCGAGTACACTTTTTCGACTATCTCGGCCCATCCGGACTCAACCGTACACTCAGAATTAGGATCCGAATTAATTTATAAAAATACTTATCCCTCCACCCCTTTAGTCTATACCGACTCCCTGTTGAGATAAGTGCATACCCTGTCATTAATACTCGAAATGACTTAAATAAATGATTACTATCACTTAGTAAATAAATTCCCGTAAATATTAACCATTCACACCCCAATTAATATTTAAATAAAATTTCCCTAATTAATTCAATTAAAATTATGACTGACAAGTAATTTTTAATTCCCGAATTAATTACATATTTAATGCATGAAAAATGCGGGGTGTTACACTAAAGCACATTTCTTTAATTCAACTTCAAGTTTCAAGTTTGCCTTTTTTGTCTTTAAAGATTCAAAATACAAATTATTGTAGGCAACTTGCAACTCACTCAATTCTTCTTGTTCCTCCTCACTCTTTTCACCCTCACTCTCATTACTAATGCCACGGATGGGAAGCTCTCGCCTAAAGGCATAAAAGACTTCTTCTTCCGAATCACTATCACTAAGGGTAGAAACACAAGATGTCGATTTATTCAATTTCTCCTTTAAATTTGTGGTACACTCATACAAAAAGTACACATGTCATAACACTAGCAAACATATATATCATGAAACAAAAAACTAACGTATGACAAACATGTAAACACAATCATCTATATGATATGGCAAAAGAAGAATCATGTGCAAGCAAACGAAAATCATGAACAAATAGACCATAAGCCTCTAAATCCGATTTCCTGACCCAAATTGATGTGTAACGGAGTGTGGGGGTTTTGGGAACCGGTGTGAATTTCTTTTTATGTTTTCTAGGTCCATTCAAAAGCTTATAGCAGAAAGGCCTAAGATGACCTTGCCTACCGCAATGTGTGCGAGTGTAAATCGGGCGGTGAATGTTCCCTAAATGTGGCACTCCATGAATTTGCCTAGGTGGATCTCTCTTAATGATCCTAGGAGGTTCTCTCACGATGTTCCTAGAGGCATCTTTCCTAACAAACTTAGGTGCCTCTTTCTTAACAATCCTAGGAGGCTCTCTCACACGTGTGGGAATGGGTGCAACATATTTTTCAAGAGCAATCCCACCCCTATCCTTTTTGATCTCGATGGTGCCTAAAATATTATCAAGCTTTTCAGACCTGGACTCCAAATCAAATTTCACTTTACTTGAATCTTTCAATTTCACCTCAAGTTCACCTATCCTTGATTCAAGCAAACGCATAGAGTCTTAAAACTCTAAAAGTTCCTTTTTCATAACTTCCATCACACCTCGAAGACTATCTCTCTCGCCCTCAACATATCCTAATTTCTCTTTAAGCATCTCCTCACGTGCCCTAAGATCCTTAATCAACGTATCGATATTATCATTATCTAAAGCACGTTTCTTCAATTCAACTTCAAATTTCAAGTTTGCCTTTTTTGTCTTTAAAGATTCAAAATACAAATTATTGTAGGCAACTTGCAACTCACTCAATTCTTCTTCTTCCTCCTCACTCTTTTCACCCTCACTCTCATTACTAATGGCACGGATGGGAAGCTCTCGCCTAAAGGCATAAAAGACTTCTTCTTCCGAATCACTATCACTAAGGGTAGAAACACAAGATGTCGGTTTATTCAATTTCTTCTTTAAATTTGTGGTACACTCATACAAAAAGTATACATGTCATAACACTAGCAAACATATATATCATGAAACAAAAAACTAACGTATGACAAACATGTAAACACAATCATCTATATGATATGGCAAAAGAAGAATCATGTGCAAGCAAACGAGAATCATGAACAAATAGACCATAAGCCTCTAAATCCGATTTTCTGACCCAAATTGATGTGTAACGGAGTGTGGGGGTTTTGGGAATCGGTGTGAATTTCTTTTTATGTTTTCTAGGTCCATTCAAAAGCTTATAGCAGAAACGCCTAAGATGACCTTGCCTACCGCAATGTGTGCGAGTGTAAATCGGGCGGTGAATGTTCCCTAAATGTGGCACTCTCTGAATTTGCCTAGGTGGATCTCTCTTAATGATCCTAGGAGGTTCTCTCACGATGTTCCTAGGGGGATCTTTCCTAACAAACTTAGGTGCCTCTTTCTTAACAATCCTAGGAGGCCCTCTCACACGTGTGGGAATGGGTGCAACATACTTTTCAAGAGCAATCCCACCCCTATCCTTTTTGATCTCGATGGTGCCTAAAATATTATCAAGCTTTTCAGACCTGGACTCCAAATCAAATTTCACTTTACTTGAATCTTTCAATTTCACCTCAAGTTCACCTATCCTTGATTCAAGCAAACGCCTAGAGTCTTCAAACTCTAAAAGTTCCTTTTTCATAACTTCCATCACACCTCGAAGACTATCTCTCTCGCCATCAACATATCCTAATTTCTCTTTATGAATCTCCTCACGTGCCCTAAGCTCCTTAATCAACGCATCGATATTATCATTATCTAAAGCACGTTTCTTCAATTCAACTTCAAGTTTCAAGTTTGCCTTTTTTGTCTTTAAAGATTCAAAATACAAATTATTGTAGGCAACTTGCAACTCACTCAATTCTTCTTCTTCCTCCTCACTCTTTTCACCCTCACTCTCATTACTAATGGCACGTATGGGAAGCTCTCGCCTAAAGGCATAAAAGACTTCTTCTTCCGAATCACTATCACTAAGGGTAGAAACACAAGATGTCGGTTTATTCAATTTCTTCTTTAAATTTGTGGTACACTCATACAAAAAGTACACATGTCATAACACTAGCAAACATATATATATATATATATATATCATGAAACAAAAAACTAACGTATGACAAACATGTAAACACAATCATCTATATGATATGGCAAAAGAAGAATCATGTGCAAGAAAACGAGAATTATGAACAAATAGACCATAAGCCTCTAAATTCGATTTCCTGACCCAAATTGATGTGTAACGGAGTGTGGGGGTTTTGGGAACCGGTGTGAATCTCGTTTTTTGTTTTCTAGGTCCATTCAAAAGCTTATAGCAGAAACGCCTAAGATGAACTTTCCTACCACATTGTGTGCGAGTGTAAATCGGGCGGTGAATGTTCCCTAAATGTGGCACTCTCTGAATTTGCCTAGGTGGATCTCTCTTAATGATCCTAGGAGGTTCTCTTACGATGTTCCTAGGGGGATCTTTCCTAACACACATAGGTGCCTATTTTTTAACAATCCTAGGAGGCTCTCTCACACGTGTGGGAATGGGTGCAACATATTTTTCAAGAGCAATCCCACCCCTATCTTTTTGATCTCGATGGTGCCTAAAATATTATCAAGTTTTTCAGACCTGGACTCCAAATCAAATTTCACTTTACTTGAATCTTTCAATTTCACCTCAAGTTCACCTATCCTTGATTCAAGGAAATGACTAGAGTATTCAAACTCTAAAAGTTGGTTTTTCATAACTTCCATCACACCTCGAAGACTATCTCTCTCGCCCTCAACATATCCTAATTTCTCTTTAAGCATCTCCTCACGTGCCCTAAGATCCTTAATCAACGCATCAGCATTATCATTATCTAAAGCACGTTTCTTCAATTCAACTTCAAGTTTCAAGTTTTCCTTTTTTGTCTTTAAAGATTCAAAATACAAATTATTGTAGGCAACTTGCAACTCACTCAATTCTTCTTCTTCCTCCTCACCCTTTTTACCCTCACTCTCATTACCAATCACACGGATGGGAAGCTCTCGCTTAAAGGCATAAAATACTTCTTCTTCCGAATCACTATCACTAAGGGTAGAAACACAAGATGTCGATTTATTCAATTTCTTCTTTAAATTTGTGGTACACTCATCTATCGTGTGACCAACATCCTCACAACAAGGACACCTCTAAGAGTTGTTTTCTACAGAAGATTTAAAACAAGAGTTCGTGTGAATTTTCCAATTAACTTTTTCAAAAAGTTGACATCGAAGATCATCAAGACCATCAAAAGCCATTTTTTTTGAAAAATAGAATCAAAACATAATAACTTAGTGCAACACGCTCTGATACCAATTCATAGAATCGCTACAACGAAAATATTGCGACATCTGAAATAAAATTCAATTTTAATTATTCCCAAATTTTAGTTAAACCCTAAAACATGCATCTAGATGATTTATCAAATAAAATAAAGCATGCAGGAAAAAACTAACAATTTCTGGAAAAAATCCCCCAAAGAGGCAAAACCTTTTTATTTTTAATATAATTTGTAAAGAACGGTTTACATGGATTATACTGAAAACAAGAGTGACATACGAAATACCCTCAGATGTCGGTTCCGATGTCGTCGCCTGGAATCTCCCGCAAGAACTTCAGATGGTCTGCAATGGAAAAGAAAAAACTTCTCCACAAGTGTGAACTTTATAAGGACTCCCTCCATAATAGCACACAGCTCTCCGGTTGTAGAGTTCTCCCCACAAGTTACTCCAGATGAGTAAACAATCCTTTGAAGGTTTAAAGATTCACACAAATATATCGAAATGGATTTGTGAATCAGAAAGGCATAAAACCTTAAAAAACTTGAAGTCTGTTTTCTGGGCTCTAAAACGCAAAAATCATGTGCGAAAGAACTTAATAAATATGTAGAATAAAACCAGATATTTATACGAAAATCGAGGTGGCGACATCGTTTGAACAAGATAAGCATGTCGCTCGAACGAAGGACACGTGTCGCTCGAACGAGATCGCGCGACATGTCTATGTCGCTCGAACGATAGTGCTATGTCATTTGAACGAGCACGTCGGCCGAGGCAGTCCGCTTCTACACTTAAAATTTTTTTGCTTGTGTTAAAAAAAATCAGACTTCAAAAAATATTTTCTAAAAAATTCCTAAATATTTATGCAAATATAAACAACTCCAATAAATTATTTTACCAATAATGCGTCGTGGAGTAGTGGGAACGGTTGAGCAGCACGTCTCATGTAGCATGATGCACGTATGAAGATGATGGATGCATGGATTCAGATCAAGGTCGTCGTGGATGATCGTGTTGACGTGCCGAATGTAGCGGTATCAGACATACAAATTGTGTTCTAGGATAAATAGAAAATTCCTAGATTCTACCCCGAACATTTATAAAATTATGCCCTTACACTTAGACAACATGGACCTTCCAAAACACGATCAATCTATAACTGAGGTCTTTGATACCAATTGTTGGGGATTGGGGTGGAATTTTAAAATGTGAAAAAAATTTAGCCATATGAACTTTGAATAATCGTGCATTGAAAAGAAAACAAGAACTAGGTTTTAAGAATAAACCTTGGGTTTCAAATACAATACCATACCAGATCTTGTTGTGATCCATATGAAGAGAAAAAGGTTGAAGAAGATGAAGATTTTTCTGCCAGACCAAGGTCTTTGAAAACCTTGATAGAATGTTACTAACATATCAAATCCTATAGTATATGATCCACCCAAATAAAGACCTGCGTGGGTACTCTTGGAGATGAACACTTGATAAAGTATGAGAGAGATCACTTTTTCTCTCTCCTCACCATTGATGATGTGTGTTTAAATGACAAATGTTCACTCTGAACAAACCTAGAAGGGGTGAATAGGTTTGATTGCACAACATGGACCATTTTTATTCAATTCAAATTTTCTTTCAATTTCAGTTGTACTAGAACATGGAAACACTATGTCAAGTGATGAAAGTTTGAATTAACAACTCCATGAGATAAATTAGGCAAATCTAGTACAAATAACTAGAATTATATACCTAATTATAATTTTATCCAATTACACTAGAGCTAATTGTGATCTATATGTAGTGTGTGATTGAAGTGTGCATGTATATAATACACACAAACAATCACCCCACAAGATATATTTTTTGAGGAAAACCCCCCACCTAGGGGTAAAAAAATCGATGCACTCGAATTTATATTTTACTTAAAAAGAGTTATTACACAAATGTAGAAGGTATCTCTCACTCATGAGGAACTTTCTCCCTTAGAATGTAGAAATCCACCTTGAGCTCCATAAACTGAATGAGGAACTCCATTATTCCCCTTAGAATCACGCCATGCTCTAATTTTCTCAATAAATCGAAGCTCCTCCAATTTTAGATTTAAGAGTAATAGATCTTCAATTCAAGTGTAGATTTAGATTGAATTGAACAAGGTTATGTGGATATGAACAAAAACACTCTCAATTCTCTCTGAAAAGGATAGATCAAGAATAAATATAAGCCTTATTTAATAATTTTTGAGGGAACAAGTGAAATTCGAATATAGAGGCGAAGTAAAATATTCTCAATCTCGAAAATACTCTTAGAAGAATGTATGAGTTGTGAAGTTTTTAGATATATTGAAATGGGAGGAAAATAGACTTATTTATAGAAAATTTTCAAAAATCTGCTCCATCGTGCGCACGACTGACTTTTATCGTGCGCATGATTTCAGGAAGTGCTAAAATGTGCTCACTGTGACACCATGTTTATTCTAATCCTGGGCGATCAGTCCATTATTTAAGTAAACAATAATCATTAATGGTTTCATTCTTATCATCACTGTCGAAATCCAATTAAATACTAATACCCTAATGACCCGGTGTTAAAATTTTAATTCTTATTATTAACAAGGAATTTATACGAACTAAATAAATAATCACCATTTCCACGCATATAATAATGAATGATAATATAACGAAATAAATAAATAAACGAGTCTGGAATAACACTCCAGATAGAATCCCGATATAGTCATCCATGAGTGAAGTCTATATCAAATATTGAAAATAACTGGAAATACAATGTCTATGTAAATAAGAACCAGCTAGGAATGGCGACCCTACTGAGATAGATAAGGATAAATAAGAACTGAATAAACATGGAGGAGTCTAATAGAAAGGTCCTGCAACTTCCACATCAGCTGTAGCACGTCAAATGTAGGAACTCCTATGCCTGGTGTCCCTGTGGCTGAGCACCTAAAATGCTTTTACAAGAATGTATTTGAAATGGGTCGGAGCCCAAGTAAAATAGTTTGAAATTTTTTAGCAGGTATTTAAAATGCATCATGATAAGATATTATATACATGTTAGTACCGCATGCTCTCACTTGAGATCCTCATCTCTTAACTACTGTGCATGCCTAATGTACTACTCTAACCCACCTAGTTATGCTACCCGCCTAACTAGTCTGACTTACATCTTTTCTTCCACCTAATAAGTTATTGTGCCCACCCGTATTGCCCATATAATACGATACTACCTTTTCTAATTCTTTATATTCATTAGGAATTACCAATAAATTATTTAGTTCTCATGCACTTTGGTTAATTTAGATATCACTATCAATCTTATACACTAATACACTTGAAGTAGGTTCAATCACATGTATATTTACTTAAATCACTCTTATCATATATATGTATACAAAACCTCTAGGTGAAGACCTGCGGTGCGGACATACTCTGCTATCAAGTCTTAGTACACCATGTACTGAATAAGGACATAGGAATACATACCCCTCTCGTGCTATCATAGGAGGTTGCGTGATATAGGTGAATACCCTAGCTTGATGAATAGGGTGAGTATAGTCCCTAGGTCATAGCGTCCGTAGTTAGGGGTGAGACGTCTTGGGTATGATTCGCTCTCATTTTCGAAGGGAACTATAATCGCCTTCGCAACATTTATTTTGTTTCACTGATTCGGGGAGCTTACCATGTCAGGGTGTCCGAGTGGATGAGTATACCTGGAATGATAACATTATAGATAACATCGAGTGAATGTCTACTCGGGAGGATGGTTATATATCTACGACATGCCTGTGAATGTTATAAAATGATAATATGTATATATGGTGCCGATATTTATATGCGGGGAAAATACATAATGTAAATTTTATTGATTATATATATAACACATGAGAATGTTATATAGTCTCAAATGATAAATGATTAATTAAGTTAATGTGATATGTTACTTATAAATCATACCCGATGAGAGGGATACAAAGAATCAAATAGGGGTTTGTAAGTTAATAATAGACCCATGGGTAGAATATACCAGCGTGGATAGGATATCCTTCTAGGATGATTGGGGTTGTTGTCGTCCGGGGCGTACATTTACAAATTTATATCAATGTCACGTAAGAAAGGAGCTAAGGGAGTTAGAGAACCTAACCGAAGGGCAAGACTGGATTTTTTTTAGTGCTAGTGAGGCACCAAGGGAAGGGATACCCAGTAGAAGACCCAAATTAATGATCGTGATCGATAGAATTCTTACTAAGTGATGGTGGGTTCAGTCAGGGCCGTCAATGCCATAAACAAGTCCCATAGGACCAGTGAAGTCAAAGGGACAATAAGGGTAGAAATCAGGGTAAAGACTATAAGGTTCTCGATAAGGATAACCCCAACATGGTTAGTGGGGCCAGAGAAATGGGAAGGACACAATGAGTCCTATGTGTAAATAGTATAAACACATGTGTGGATATTGTCCGCAACAAGAGAGGGGATAGGAGCGGGATGCCACGCAGGGGCAACAGTTATAGAAGTTTTGGTTCGGTTAGGACTGGAGTGTCATGTCTAGTAACCGTTTGATCCGCTTGTGTTATGGGCAACTGAAACTACGAGTTTTATCCCTGGAGTTATTGGGGTCTATCTTGTGTGAGATAAGAGAGTCACAGTAGTTTGTGAAGACAAAATTCTCATGTGAAACGGGCTTAGTAGAGGTAGCATTAAAAGTACTATAGTTTATATATAATTACTATGGAGTAGGGGGGCTCGCTTTAGTTACACCTGCAGAGAGGGTATATATTTTTCAAATTAATTCCATGATGAGAGATGATTATGTGCCTTGTGAGACTATCCTGTGTACGGACGGGTTACGATGGTTGGCGATTATCGCAAGACTGTCGTATTCATTGTTCCAGGGCAGGTTGTATATTATTTTTGTGATGTCTCACCTGAAAGACGGTTGAGCTCGCGACGATATTTTCTGAAGTAGACTTCAGAGAGTACAGTTGTCTAGTTATATTAGATCCCAGTGCGTAGGGACTCTTACTGATGAGATTTAGGGTATGTCGGGTTACCGTGGAGCGGAGTTAAATTAGCACCGAGAACTTAGTGATAGTGCGAGCGCAGTAGTATATGACTCCTTTAAAGACGAAAGAGTCAATGATTGAACCAATTGGTAAAGATAATATCTCTCATTAGGATTTAAAATTACTTCAAACGTCAACCTAATCGTTTCCCATGAATTCTAAGCAAAAAGAGGAAAAACTATTCAAATCTGGGAAACCGAATTGATTCTCTTTCTGAATCGATTCGGCCAAGGAGCCAAATCGATTCGCTGTAACATGTAACATCTTCTCCATTAGACTGTTACGGGAATTCACCATTTTTAATCCTCTAAACCACCATTACACTATCCCAAACTCCCAATCAAAAGTCTTAAACATCATAATAACATGTATAAATGACTTTTAATGCAATATAATCATTAAATCTTTAAAGAACAACTTCAAATTAGATTAAATCAAGATTAGTCTCTAAAAACCCTAGATTATCATTATTGTTTAAGAACTTCAATATATTTCTAGACTTCTTCATAAATTCATGATATTTCTCATCAAATTCATCCTACATGTATAAGGGATCAAGTCTATCACGATTCCTACCCAAGAACATGATTTATATCCTCAAATTTAAGTCCAAAAATCATGAAATTCATAAAGTGATCATCCTTTTCAAACATGGATGGTATATCAGATCATAAATCATCAATACAAACACTTTCCTTAATTCGAAAGTTTGATTTCTACAAGAATGTGGTTTTTGGCCTTGGAACACCTCTCCTTTTCCATCCTATGCTCTCTCTTTGTTTTAGTAACTGATAACACTAAACTCCCTAACTTATCTGATAATATATTTCTCCACCCTAATGTATCTGATAATATATTTCTCCAATTTTTTTAGGTCTCTATATCCTAAACTTTTAAAAGACCGAAATACCCCTTCGGGGTGCCGATTTGGCCTAAAAGTGCTCCGAGACCCAAACTAACATTTTTCTGACTATTTCGACCCTTTCGGACACAATGGCGCACTCGAAATAACGATTTGAATTATTAAGAATGAAATTATATTTTATTTCCCAAATTAAGTCCCAACATGACTGACACGCACGTCCTGACTAAATTTACCGTAACTGTCGTATTTCTCTCTCACGATAATTATAATATTTTCTTATCATTATTATTACTCATTCACTAAGTAGTATTCAATATAAATAAATATTAACCCTTATCTTGCTCATCAATATTTATTTTACCGAATAAATTTTTCAAATTTAATTTTATTAATCCCGGCTAATTCCCAATATAAAAATCAATAAAATTACGGGGTGTTACACTCACAACCATATGCACAGAGTAATTCCTTCTCATGTGAACGGGTCCATGTGCACGGGTTCATATTGAACTGTACGAATGGATTGAGCACAAAAACAAATAAGATTCAATCAAAGCACTATAAGCTAGGTCAATTCTTAAATGGTTTACAAAACACTACTGAGTAAAAAATCAATTGTTCATTGATTTTAAAAACATATCTTGAAAAACTTGCAAGTGTGTGTAATTTAATATTCAATTAACAATATTACTAAAGCATAGGTCTCCAAAGTATATGGAAACAAAAGTCTTTCATTGTAGAACGACTTGAAAGAACTTCAAGTCTAAAAGTCCATGTAGTATAAATGAACGCGCCTCACTCTAAAATTCAAGCTTTTGCGGCTCAAATGACTCAATTTTTGTCACATAATTTAGCCAACTTTAACATAAAACAATTAAAATAGAAAATGTAACATTTCTAATATCTCCCTTTCTCTATTCCCTGGAAAACCCCCAAAATATTAAATACTTTTAAATTGCCCTACCAAACCCATTACGTATTAGCCATATAATGAGAGTAGTAGGAAGTAACTCACATATAAGTCCAAAAGAATAACGACACATCAAAGTTGAGTCTAAAACGGTGAGTGGGAGTCGGAATCACATAAATATACTTGAAAACACTTGAAACAATACAAATCATCTCGCAGGTAATAGCATCCACAAAGAGTAACTCCCCTTATGCTAGGATTCCTCCAAAAATCGATAAGATATATATGATACAAAGCATGTAAGAAAGTGAAATATGATAAGAATCATCTTGTATCAAATAATACAACAAGTATGTGCCCCAAGCATGTACATGTGAAATAACACAACAAAAATGTATCTCCCCCAAAGTCCTATAAAATAAAGTTTCCCCCCTAAAGCAAGAAATATGGGAACAAGGAATCTCCCCCATCGGATATCCCCTATCATATGAGTACATAGTAAAATCAAGATCCATAGAACCAAATACCAAGAAACCCATGTACTAAAGATAAGGTACGAATATCCAAGATACATAGAGATAACACTGAGAATCTCTAATTTTCATCAATCGCATGTGTGAAGAATGACCAAATGAGGTTAAGGAAAAAATCACACAAGAAAATACATGCTTGCAATAATGAATATGCATCATGAAGTCTAAGGGGGTATCATGGTGAAAATATCCACAATAGAATGACATATCAAGCAAAGAGGTACAAACTCCTTTTAAAGCAAACAACTCTCATACAAAAGAAACTAATACTCCTTCTAAAGCAACAAGGACTCCCCCTACACGTATAGATTAAAAAAGAAACATGTGAATAAATATTACAAAGAAACGCATATGTAGCTTATGAAACATGATGGGAGTAGTAGTATCACAACAAGATATTATGAAAAACATGTGACAAGTACATGTGAGCATGAACATGGAACATGTAAGTCAATGAAACTAACCATATGTGGAAGAGAAATATCAAAAGTCATGTGATATAAATAAGAGATATCTCAAATCACATAATCTCTCAAATGATAATCATCAAGATAGAGTACTAAAAACTAAACAACTTAAAAATAAAAATGTCACTAGGGGCATGAAAAGAAACAAGAATAAACGGTTTGTCTGATGCCAAACTAGAAATATACTAACATGATAATCTTAAACTCAAATCTCAAAACTCAAATATCTTACACAATGATCCAATTAAAAGGTGAGCAGGATATCAACACAACACCATACTACCAAGGGCATACAATGCACATAAAATGGTAACTGAAACAAAATCGTAGAGGTAACCAAACTATAAGAATTAAAACATATCAATCACAATATCACATGACTTTAACAGAGAGAATAATATCGCGGTAATAAATCCAAGGTGGAATGTACACCACACACAATTAAATACGAGGAGGAATAAGCGTACCAATAAGTCAAAAAGCTTCCAATAATGAAAATAGAGTACTAAAAATAAAGCATTCGTGCGCATAGGGCAAAAACAATTCGCGCGAATAGGTACCGTCCGTCCTAATAACTTTTAAGCATGCACATGATTTTGCCGACATGCTTTGTCAGTGAATAAATTCAAGATAAGACCAAGTATGGAACCAAAATCCCAAATCTCAAAACATCTATATATGAATGAAAACATATGAGTTGAAAATAATTCATTTTGACAAGAAAAGCACAAATATGAGAGAAATGCATAAAAATCAACAACACATACATACATAGTGTGACAACCCGTAAAATCTAAACTAGATTGAACAATTATAAATTAAATAACTAAAGGAGTCTAACAATTGAATATCCTTCTAAGTATATTAAATAAACTAAGAAGTTCAAATAATAAATAAACCAATACATGCAAATAACTCTGATACCATACTCATAATAGTAATACTATCCATCACAGAAAACACTACAATGCAAACATAAGAAAATCCTAAATAATCTCCACCAAAATAAAATACTGACAAAAGTAAATGTTAATGAGAAATTGAGCACGCACGCTTGACACCTACATCCAAGGAAATAACAACTAGAAAAGTGAGTAGAGATGTAAATTAGTGACGAGGAGGCGGCTGCAGCCTAACTTCTGAAAAATGCTATGGAAACAACGTAAACAACAGTACAATATAGAGTAAAGATTTAACTGAATTTGAACTACAATAATAATTGCAAATTATCTTCCCATATTTTAGTTGTTTTTAAGTTATTCTTAACCCCCAAATAGCCTATGTATATCATGTGTCTACTTCCCACCCCATATGAGTTTGATATATCTCTTTTGTTTTGTTTAAATGATCTTTGATTAAAATTCATGAGTGTGTAGTAAGTAGGGATTTATAATTGAATGAGTACAATCCTAACATGTATTGTAAATAGTGGTATAACCTTGACATGCACCATAGTAAAATTAGTGAAATCCTTACGTGTAATGGTCCAAATCATATCAAATTATATTCTTGACATGCACTCGAAATGGTAGAATCCTGACATTCACCAGATAATAACAAAAGTACAATCCTTACATGTACTTGATATGGTACAATCCTTACATGCATTGAAATATTTAATGTCAATGAAAAGTTTATCTTACCCGATTCTATAAGAAATAAGGAAATATTGATGAATTAATAACGCTAACTGTGTAATTTTATAATTCATAAAGACAATCTCATCAATTAATAAAGTGTCATAGATTTGTATAAGATGGAAATCTCATAATTTAATGTATATTTCAGAGTCATATAAGTGATCAGGGACCAAATGATAAATTTCTAAATCTTCAATATATTTCTAAAATAAAATATCAGTTAGTAATTGTAGTTGTGCGAACGACACTAATTATGTCCTGTGCAAATGGCCACCCGTGCGAACGAAGTCTTTCTACCCATGCAAACGGACGACATCAAATTTCTACCCTTTCTTCCCAATCCACCATTAATGACTTTTAACCTCAAAGTTCCAGTCCTAAATAATTTCCAACATCTTTTAAATCTTTTATATGTCACTAATCACAATATCCAACATAACTCTTAAGGTTTTCAATCAATTTAACATCATATCAACACAATTTAAATGTGTGAACCCTAGTTTTTGCAATTCTCATCTTCTCCTCTTGAGTGCTTCCTCCCTCTAGCTTTATGGTTCCTTTGATTAGCCTCGAGTTACAATTAGCTTAACCCCGATGGCCTCTAAACCTATTTAACCTCGAAATTAAGTATACGTCCCACTTAAATTCAAACCCAAAAGGTCCAAATGTTACTCCAATCGTCCCAACTTCTTCCCCAAGCCTTACACCAACCTATAGGTCTTAACCCACTATTTTAAGTCCCACATGAACATTCTAAAATGTCTTAAACATCCATTCCAATTATGAAATTTGATAATCCTTTATTTTAATCAATGTGAGATGTTTTAATTAGTTTCATGCCTTAGTTAATTCAATTCCTTATTTTATTTTCAATCCAATAAATTTGAATTCAATTTGTTATAACAACTAATAACACATATAATATAATGTACCAAATTATTAAACTAAATATAATTAAAAAAAATTAAAATGCCGCGTATTACATTTCTCCCCCCTAACATAGAATTTCGTTCTTGAAATTGGAAGATTCTCTTTTATACCTGACTAGAATATGTCATGATTGCACATCGTCCTCCCTCCACATATAGCCTCAACATCACAATGATGTCCCCACTGAACTCTAACTAACAGGGAAACTTACGATCGCAATGTCTTCTCCTACGATCAAGTATACAATATAGACGCTCCTCATAGCTCGCATCAGGATGAAATTATTGGGGGGGGGGGGGACTTAGGATTGATATTTAAATGAGGAAAAATTCAATCCCTAAAGATCTTTTATTAATCACGCATTGAAAAGAAAATAATAACTACGTTTAAAGATTAAATCTAGGGTTTCAAGAATTCATAACATAAAGAATGTTGTTATGATTCATATGAGGAGAACTGTTTTGACGAAGAACATGATGTTTCTGCCCATCCAAGGTCTTCCAAAACTTTTCTTAACCTTCTGTAAAGTTTGGAGTGTATGATCCTCGCCAAAGCTAGGTAGTTGCGTGGTCACCTTTTGTGATGAAAACCCTTCCTTATGAGTGAGATATGGCCTGCTCCTTCTAGGCTTCTTTGTAAAAACATGAATAGTATTTTCTCTCACTCCTCTCAAACCCTAATGAACTATAATAAATATAAAAAACCTTTCCCACATGTTTATATACAAGTACAAAATATGGCTTTAGGCCAAACTGAGTTTCTTGAGAGTTTGGGCCTAGCTACTTGGGTATATGGACCACACTAGGGACCCAAGATAAATAATTGAATTAAGTTCAAATAAATAGTTGAAAATCCCAATTGCATTACCGCAATGATTTAATTTCTTTATTAAATCGTGAATTAACTCCACTAAATAATCACGATAGCACTCCCATTTAATTATCTCAAAAATCACTAAGATATAATGATTTCTTTTCTGCAAAGTTGATTACGGTACACAATATGATTCTCCAAGTTAAGAGTCTGATACTCGCTTGGTAAAATCAATTTAATGTTATTCAATTTTAACCAACATCTAATCAATTCCTTGATTCTCAGAATTAACTTATTTTACACTCCACCAGGATTATTAAATAATACACCAGTCAGGTTTTACTCGTGAAAAAAAAATTAAGTCTATAAAGGGGGTATCACAATCCACGGTATCCTGTGGTTATGGATTCCTATGAATTATGGTCTCAAATATACTTACACAACTATCACCCCATATGTAGAGATCATTTGACCCGATATAAATTAGATCTCACCCATAACAATTAAAGTGACATATTCCCAAGCATTCCAATCCTCATAATTCTCGAGATTAAGAATATATGCAGACTTTGGAAATAAGAATGACTGGGTCTAATCAAGATAGCCATTAGAACCAAATATCATGGGTGGTCCTATTTAATATATTCCTAAGATGTACCAATCAAAATCCTCAGTTAAACTATCAAAAAATTTCTCGAATCATCAAATAAGTTCCCGTAGTTTAAGATCAACTTCTAGGATTGAACCGTAACCATCCCGTAGTTTAAGATCAACTTAAGTATTTTCATTGAATCCTGATGTTAATCTTGTATATACACGATTGATATAATCGACTTGGTATAAGTTCAACATACTTTAAATCAATCTAGCACAAGCTTGATTATGAAATGTGATTGGCTTATCGTAAGTTATACATATCGAATATTCGGATAACCACACCTATGTGAAACAATACTCTCACCTTGTTGTCAATTAGGTAAGTATTACCCACAAATATACTAAGAAATACCACCACACTTTCGTTATTCTTCTTATATAAACAAGTACTTGTCGGACTTTGATCAAAATTAAAACTTTATTACCTGATCAAACCAAAAGACCCAAGACCTTGATGTTAGCTTATATCACTTTTCTTTTCTTGTCTTCTTACTATGTACGTGTCAAGATAATCTTTCAAAAAAGTAGTCTTTACGTTAAAAGAATCTCGACAGATTTTAGCATGTCTACTGCGAGAAGGTTTTTGCACAGTCAATCCATTTATTTTTTGAGTAAACCATTTCATAGCCTTGCCTTAAAGGTTCGCACCTTCCCATCCATCTATCTTTAAACTTCTTGTAGCTTTACTTGTCCTTCATGGGTTTTCCCCCATCAATAAATATATAAGTTCCAAAATTTGATTCGAACGAATCATTTTTAGTAACCATAGTCATTAAAGAAAAAGTACTTGTATTGGAATGCCTCATTGTAGTTCTCGAGTCCCGATTCATGTTTACCTACGATCTCATCGAAATGATCACCCAAAAATACTAACCATTCCGGATTACTCATGATGATCCCACTAAGATATTTCATAACTTATTATCCAGTACAAGTGACACATGTACCCTAATCATCAATAAATATCCCACTACAATAGGGTAGGGTATTATCAATATTAGTTCGTATCTCATCTTATATGGGGGGCCTAAAAACATTGGTAATATGACATTCCTTTATATCTTGTAAGTCCAACTTACACTTGGGACTGTGGTTTATGATGCAGTCCTCTTTCAAGAACTTGTCATTAATACAATAAATGACTTTCTTGTACTTAGTAGTATGATATATTCTACATTTGTTACCTTTGGGATTGCTAACAAGGAGACATACCTTTATCCTTAATTCCATCTTCCTTAAATCCTTCTACAACAGAGTGATGGGAACCCCCAAATCCAAACATGACTTAAAATGATCTTGCACTCCAATGTTCAATGGGAGTTGAAGAGATCGATTAAGAAGAAATTGAATTCAAGATATATATGCCTATCTCTTATGTAAAATCCTAATGAGAATGTTGCAGTCCTGAATAACCTACCATGGACCCTATCATTTTCAAAATAGTCTTATTCCTCTATTTTATATACACCATTCCAAATTGGAATGTCCTATGTAGACAATTGGGATAAAACCCTATACCTTTAAAAAATGACCCCTTAACTATCCTAAGAGGCAAACATCTCTCAATCAAATAGTATAATTTCGATTATTTTACCTTACTTATGTTCCACCTTAGCCTTAAACACTTTGACCTAGTAAAAGTTTTTAGATTTGTGGTTTAAAATTATAAATGGATCTACACTTTTAATTGATCATCAATAAAATCTATGAAGTCCTCAAAACCACCTCTTTATCGGATAGTGACCGAACCATATTAATCAAAGTGAACCATTTCCAACACATCATAGGTTCTTTATCATTGGACCTAGAATGGGCCCTTAGTTATTTTACCTTTTAAACAAAATTCAATACTCGAAGTTCCTCTACTTACAATGAACTTAATTGTCCATTTTAAACCAATCTTTGAATTATTTTTAGAATTAAATAACCTTAGCATAAGTGCCAATTTAGTGTTTTGTTCAACAAGGAAAATTTCTCTTTAAGGATTAGTTCGTTAATTGTTCATATAAGTATTTACAAGTATTGGTGAAACAAAACTTATATTGTACAAATCATTTCCCGATGTACCAGAATTGACTAAAGATGTCCAACTTTAATAAAATAATTTTCATAAAATCAATTGAATATCTGTTCAAAACAAATTTAGAAAATTGAAATTAATGTGTAAAACCAGGTACATTAAAGAATTTTCGTACATTAATTTTATGTACTCACCATTATCTAAAAGATATACTTACTACTTATACTGCTAATTTATAATTGGGTACATCTCTCTTTAAAGTAATTGCCCGGTTGGCTGGAACCTTTACAACGAGTTACAATCTTGATTCGTGGCTCCCAAGCATGCATACCAAGTTATCGTAGATTGAATAAGAAATCAAGCATTCACTTTTAAGAGGAATACCATTACCATGTCAAATTACATTTTTAGTCCTTGAAACTTGTTCCAATTAACAATTTAGGACTTAAACTGTGAGAAAAAAAATTAAATTCGTATTTGAAATCTCGAAAACATGAAATTAAAAAAATTAGTTTCCAATTAAATGTGACACCTCGCCTAATTAAACATCGGGTGATCAGGCCTTTATTAAATTAAAACAGGTTTCTTAAATGGTTCTTTCTTAGCATCACTGTCGAAAACTTTTTAATTACTAACCACCTAAGTGAAATTAGACCGGTGCCAAATTTTATCTTTTGTTAACACAATAAAATTTACCATGCGAAAAGATAAATAAAACATTCACAGTATACAAGAGTTTTTTTTTAACTATAAAAATTTATTTATAAATGAGAGAATAGCCCTCTCAGGTGGCAGTACAAGAAGAGAAAACTACATTAAATATTCCTTATAAAAGGAAGAGATGAAGCATCTATCACAATAGCTGCTTTAACATTATTGGGAAGCTCTGAATTTCTTCGAAAGGATGAAAGACTTTTTGAAGAATCACCATACTTTGCAAGAAGAATTGCCACCTTGTTTGCTTCTGGATCGCAGTAAGAGATTTGACCTTGAAAGTTGTGCATTAACTCTTGAAGATCTTTGAAGAACTTTTTAATTTTCCAGTGGATTGACTTTGAATTTGATTGTAAGCTTGATTGAAGGTGTTGAGAGTGAAACTCTAAAACCACCTTTTGAATTTTCATCTCCAAACAAGTCTTTAAACCATCTGAAATTGCTTGAAATAGAGCATAGATAGGAACATCATGGATTACAAAATTAAAAAAGGCCCAAAGCATTCTACCATGAGAATCACGAATTACTGAACCAATACCATTAATCTTCTTATTTTCTGAGGTTGCTGCAACATTGAGTTTGATCTGATCTGTCAAAGGTTTTGTCCATTGTATGACATTCTTCCAACAAGCATAGGGATCAGAAAGAGAGAAAACATTTCTAACTTCCTGATTTATTTATTTTGTTAAGTCTTTGAAATGGGTAAGCATTGTAAGCTCTTATATTGAAGCAACAACTTTATGAATGATTAAACCTGATTTCATCGGAGAATTTTCAAAAAGAGCCTTGTTCCTACTAAGCCAAATTTCCCACATTATAATGATTGGAGTCACTTTAAATAGCCATTTAAACAATTTTGATTGACCTGAATGAAACCACCATTGAATAATGGAGATATGTAATGAAGATCCTGAATTGTAAATCCCCATAAGCTGATTAAAATAATTCCAAACCTGCTTAGAAACTGGACCAGAAATAAATAAGTGGTTAATAGATTCAGTAGATGACATACAACATTGACACCTGGAAGCCATCCTAATTCCCACTGCTTGAACAAGAGAATCCACTAGAACTGCTTTGTTGAGTGCTCTCCAAACTAATACTGACATCTTTGGGGAAATATAAGGATCCCACACAGATTTAAAAGCTAGAGAAGATAAGGTTTGAGGCTTGTTCATAAGCTGATTTAAATGTAAATCTACCATTAACTGTGAGATTCCAGATCAATTCTTCCTCAATTAAACTTGAACATGAATTAACAACCTCCATTCCTTCTTGGATCCTTTTAAAAGACAATGAGACATTCTTACATTCCATATTAGGATACTTAGCAGACATAAAAGTAGCCCATAATGTTTGACCTTTCTTAAAATTCCAAGCTAATCTTATGTTATATGCTTCCTTGACAGAGTACAAATTTCTAATCTCAAGACCTCCCTCTTGTTTAGGCATACAGATGGATTCCCAACTAATCTAGTGAAATTTTTTCCCAAAAGATTGGTTAACCCCCTAGAAAAAGGAACTAAAAAGTTTATTAATGGATTGAATGATAAGGTTTGGAGGGTTGAGAGAACAAAGAGTGAACAAAGGAATGGATGATAGAATTGATTGGATTAGAGTTCTTTTACCCCCAGAGAAAGAAACTATGGATTGGACTAGAGGTTCAAAAAATATTGATTTCCTTCTACCTTTAAATAAAGGGCATCCCAAATATTTAAGAGGACCACTGATATAAACAAAACCTGTGATCTCTGAAATGTTAGATTTAGAGGAAGTCAATTTAGGATTAATATAGAATCATCTTTTCTCCTTGCTGATAAGTTGACCTGATTCAGATTCATAACCTTCCAAAAATTTCATCAGATTTTTAAGGCTGATCTTAAAGCCTCTAGTAAAAATAATCACATCATCAGCATAGCTGAGGTGACTTATAAGAGGACAACTTCTAGGGTGTGAGAAAGGCTTAATGGATCCTATGGACATAAGATGATTAAGACCTCTACTAAAGACTTCAGCCATAATAATGAAAAGACTAGGGGAGATTGGATCCCCTTGTCTAATGCCTCTTGAAGGTTTGAAGAACCCCATTGATTGACCATTGATGATAATAGAGAACCAAGGGGATGATATACATCTCCAAATAATATCAATAAAAGTCTTTGAGAAGCCAAAGGCTCTTAAAGTTTTGATTATGAAGTGCCAAGATGCTCTATCATAGGCTTTAGCCATATCCAACTTGATTATGACATTTCCTCCAATATTTTTCTTATCAATGAAATGGATCAGCTTTTGAGCCAATAGGATATTTCAAGAATGTTTCTACCTTGAACAAATCCTGATTGGTTGGGAGAAATAATTAAAGGAAGGATTGGACTCAATCTATTAGAAAGGATTTTAGAGATCACCTTGTAACGAAGTTGCACAGGCTTATAGGTCTGAAGTCTTTACAGTGAATAGGACATTGAGATTTAGGAATAAGACAATTTTGGGTAGAGCTCCATGATTTGGGGATATCACAACCTAAGAAGAAAGATTGAATAGCTTTAATGATATCATCTTTAATAATTTCCCAATAGATGACATAGAAGAACCCATTGAAACCATCTGCTCCAGCAGTGCTATTTTGATTCATCTTCTTAATAGCATTAAGAATTTCCAACTCTTCAGGAATAGCTGATAGATTAGAATTTTCCTCTTCAGCAATTAGCTTTGGAATGTACTTCAAATAATCTTTCTCTTCTTGAAGACCTGCAGCAATTTTTTTTGAAAATAAGATATAAAACAGTTAGCAATGGAAGTTTGATCTTCATTATCTCTGCCTGCCTCATCTTTGATTTTGAAAATTGAGAGGCTTCTCCTATTTTGCTGAACTTGGGCATGATAGAATTTAGTATTCCTATCTCCATCTTTCATCCACTCCCTTCTAGTCTTCTGATGCCAATAAATTTCTTCCTTGAATAAAGCTGAATTGAGGGCAGCTCTTACTTTAGAACACTTTTCAAGTTTCACACCACTATTATCCCTCTCTAAAGCTAATTCTTCTTTCAAAAGCTGATCTTCTAACACCTGAACCTCCTTGAAAATATCTTTAAAAACCTCTTTGCTCCACTTTTTAAGGCTATTTTTAGCCTCCTAAGCTTAAAAGCAAACTGATCCATATGACTACTAGAAGCTGTCTCTTGCCAAGAATCCTTAACCACCTGATAGAAGTTCTCATGCTGCTGCCAGATATTCTGAAATTTGAAACCTTTTATTGGGGATTCATTCGAACTTGGAATAGCCACCAGAAGAGGGTTATGATCAGAGCAATTTTTATTTAAATGCTTAATAGAATAATGGGGGAAAGTATTTAACCAGTGCACATTCATCAGACCTCCATCCAATCTATCTAAAGTTAATGCTCCATTTTATTCTCTAAGCCAAGTAAACCTAAATCCTTCAAATCCCATATCTTGTAAAGAACTTCTTGCAATACAATTATTGAAATCTGCAGCACCACCAATATCAATACTCCTACCTCATGCTTTCTCATAACTCTTAGAAACTATATTGAAATCCCCTATGACAATCAAAGGAATCTCTGAGCAAACTGTAGAGATTTTGATAATAGCATCCCATAAGCACAATCTTTCATTTATGGAACATTTAGCATAAATCAGATTTACTCCTATAACTTTATTCAGTTTTGGATGATCCATTTTTAGAAGGAGATTTTGATTCCCATCCTCCAAGACTTCACTAGATATACCATGTCTCCAAAAGCACCAGATTTTTTTACAAATACTAAAAGAGCACCCTTCAAAATTCAACAATCTTCTCATGTTTTCTATGTTTGAGCTATCTATCATAGGTTCCAGAATTGCCAAAAAAGATAAATTATGAAACTTACTTAGCTTTTTCAATCATCTTTTTTTAGACTTGTTCCCAATTCCTCTTGCATTCGACACTAGAGCATTAATCATTGAGAAGGTGTAGTGTTAACTTTTCTGGAAGCCTTAGCAATTGATATTGTGACCCTCCTTTTTGGAAAAAGTTTACTTTTCTGGCTATTTCTAAAATTCTTCAATACTTTAACATGCTTAATTTGTGGCTTAGAGTAATAGGAGGACTGTTCTGCTTCTTTTCCTCAATACCCCTTTGGTAATCCCTTAATTTTGCAGAAAGAAAATTTGAGGAATTAATCAGGTCTGCAATGTCTGACTCCTTTTTTCCTGTGGATGGATCTTTATCTGAATTGTACCCTTTAGCATCCAATCTCTTGCTATCTCCCAACTTGACATTTTTTGAATCAGAATTGTAAAATTTCTCCACCTGCTCTTGATTCCTATTCCTCAAATATACCAACTTCTCTATGTCAATCCCTTCATCTTGTAGCACATCATCTAACAACTTAATTGGAACTGCATCAAAGTCTTCATCTGAGTCTAATTACCATTCACCATCTTCTTTCTGATCCCCTTCGTAGTTAGCTTTCAATTCTGTCTGCTGAACTACTTTATTGTCCTATGACTTTTCTTCTAATACCTCCTGATTCCTTTGTTGATATGCTTTATTCTTTATCTGCTTCTCTATATTATTCACCTCCATCATATTACTTGTTGAACCTTCTTAAAAAATGCTTACCTCCTTCCTTGGGACTATGGATATATTTTCTAGTTTCTTGATTCTAAAGACCTGGTTTGTAACACTAGGATTCTTCAGAATATTAATTTGTTGGTCCATAACTTCTTTACCTTTTGACTTTTGAACATCTACCTTTAACAAACATTTATTTTCTTGATGACTAATGTTTTTGCAGTAATTACAGTAATAAGGAAGGTTCTCAACTTCAATAGGTTGCCAGAAACCAAAATCACCTTGACCAATCCAAACTCTATAAGGAATAGCTTTCATCAAGTCCACTTCAACACATACTCGAGCTACACTTGGTCTATTAACAGAGGCTGTTGAGTTATCTAATTTTAGAGGAGTACCTACTACTTGTGCTATTGAGAACAAAGGTTCTTTTGCAAAAAGATGGATTGGGAGATGAGGGAAATTTATCCACACAAGGACAACTGGACTTTCTTGATCCGGTCTAAATTGAGGGCTCCATTTGAAAGTTCTCATTGGACTCTTGCCTATGTACCATTATTCGTTCATCCATAATCTCATAAAGTCATATTCACAATTAACTCTTATGAGAATATTTTTATGATCAATTAATCCTATATTAAATGCAGTTTTGAGACCAAATGTTTCAAATTTTTTTCTTATGAAATCTATTGGAGGTTTCCCATGTCATAACTTACCAACAATCGCATACTTATACGGAGAGGCTAGTTGATTAACTTCATGATCAGAAAAGATAACTGCAGGTTCCCCTTTATATTTGGATAATGGCTTTATTTTGATTGCATGAGACACTGATGATCCTTTTTAAACATCTGCGAAGGATTTTTTGCCATGGATTATTGGGATCAGGAGGTTTGGGATTAGGAGTGATTGGTGTAGAAGATGAAGAAGCTGCCATGCAACCCTAGTTAGAGTTAATGTCGGCTAGAGAGAATTCTAGAGAATTTTGGATAAGGTCTTTCGTTAGCTACTATTTCTATACTAGAGTTCAATCCAATACAATATATATTAATGAAATACTTTCCGATAAACCATCAACTAAAATTTCAAAACCACAATCCACAATACTCAAAAGAGCCCAATAACTATAAATCGTCAACGGACAACATGTTCACACAAGGAATACAAAATAAGATCCTACACTAGATCAGAAAGGTAGAGTCATCTAATCAAGATCCTATCAGCATCCACAGTGCTACAGCTCCGAGTCCCTGGAATGAAATCCTCAAGTCTGGCATCCCTGTGGTTGGACACCTAAAAGGTTTTAAAAATATTTTATAGCAAGAGTTAGTACTCGAAACATTTTGAAAATATTTAGCAAGCATTTATAACAATAAAGTTCAGTTATTGATTACACATGTTCGCGTACACTCTCTCTTGAGTTCTACTCACCCCTCATCTATAGTGCACGCTTAATGTTCTATACTTAGCCCACCTATCTATACTACCCAAGCTAATTAGACTAGAGTATTCAACTGAACTTATCAACATGTCTAAGTTCCCATACCGCCTATACAATACATAAATTTATTAACATCCCTCATTTGTTAAATAACACAATAGTAACATTCTTCACATGCTATATTTCCATAACTATGATTAAGTCTCACCACTTAATTTTATCCTTTAGATATCCACTATCTACATTAAATCATTAAAATTAAGTTTCTCTACTCAACTTACTTTTAGATGTCTACACGTCATCTAACTATCTACTATCCCACACAAGCAGATTATTTACACGGTATATATTTCACTCACAACATATGCTATAAGGATCATTGGTTTGGATAATCATTGACCCCAATTATCGTATTATCGTTTAACCTTCATAATTAAGTTTCACTACTTAATTTACTATAGTTTATTCCCAGTCTATTTTAAATTTCGTGATTAAGTTTCTCTCTACTTAATTTACCCTTTAGATGTACATCTCTATATATATCATCTACAAGTCTACTATCGCACATAAGTATAAAATCATAAGGTATATATTTCACACACAATATATTCTAAAAGGATTTATTGGTTCGGCAAATCATCGACTCCAATAATCCTACCATTTACATTGGTCCGGAAATCCCTCGACCCCAATGTAAAGGTCATACGTATGTATAATGGTTCGACATTATCATCGACCCCAATATCCCTACCATTTACATTGGTTCATAAATCCATTGACCCCAATGTAAAGGTCATACGTATGTATATTGGTCCGGCATTATCATCGACCCCAATATTATTCATCTTTGATTTGGTCCGGATAATCATCGACCCCAAATTGAGCTTTCATGTAATGGTCCGAAAAATCATCGACCCCAATTCAGGAGTAAGCATACTTTAGGTATAATATAATAGGTATTCACACAACCAAATTATTCATATTTGTACGTAATATATTTCTCTCTAATATTTACCATACTTGTTTGCTTTAAAAATTTATTTCAATTTCGTATTAATTCAAGTATTCACACAACTCTAAGGGTCCTAGTTACCCCTTGTTATATCAATTAAGTAGTTACCCTTGTTAACATACTGACCCAACAAATTTAAGCTCACTCATGCTTTTTCGTAATTATATTCTTATCATCTCGAATTAGAATACGTCATAATCAAGCCTATGAATCTCCACTTTAATTCTGTCACAAAATTAAAGTCCAACGCTCAATCATAGACCTAATTCCATATCATTATTCCAGAAATATATTTCATCAAGGTCCCAAACACTTCCCCGATAAAATTTTAGGCATTTGAGGCTTATAACGAAAGATCTTACATTTTCTCGCAGCCGAAACGAATCATAAATTTTCTGGCAGATTAAACACCTTCTAGTAAAATTTTGATTTATCCCTCTACAGAACTACGATTGACCTGATTCCAAGTTCATTGAAAATATAAGAGATAGAAATTTCCATATGTAGAGGGGGCTTGAAGGTAACCCCGAGATTAGGGACAAATTCCCAATTAGCAACAGTGTTCGAGATTAAGCAACCGAGGCAGCTCAAGCGTGGCAACTAAGCGAGGCAGCTTGATGCGGCAGCTCATATTTTAGCTTGTTGTTTTAGTCACATTGTATTTTCATTATTGATTTCTGTAAGCTTTAACGGTTGTAATGACGTAACGATAATAACAAAAGAGTTTGTATGAGGTCAAACGGTACTTGCGAGAGACCAGGCTTGGCAGGGCCTGGGAGAGCTTTCATGCTCTATCGAATGACCTCACTATGGGAACTTTAGAGGGACCTGGTTTGGAGGATTGAGAAGTAAGGAACCGTTGGGGCTTGTCCTGACCATCTTAGATACACCTGGTAAAACACCGAAGGACCCTGACCGTGGAACCTCAAGCGGAGCAGCTTGGAGTTCCATCGGGCGTTGAGTCATAAACCAAGTAGCCCTCTACTTAATGTCACATCTACTATAGGTGATGTCACTAGCCAGCTAAACAATGTCAGACCTGCACTTGAGTAAACCACCGTGGTATTTGGGGCTGTCAGGCAGTTGGTAAGCCAACTCTGTGACAATAGCCCCCTGACACACAGTGGTTAGGCAAAAGGCATGTCTTGGCATTTAATGTTTATGACGTGGAGACAACTAGTGCATCAGGCATTTAATGCTGTGACATAAAGTATGAGGGATGTCTTTCATAGTCTTAAATGACTGAGTTGCCTCGGGGGTGGTGTGGGGGGCTATTTAAGGACCCCAACCACCTCTGAGAAGAGGATCCGTTTTTGAGAATTGAAAAGAGTTATTGCAAACTAGAGAGTTCACTGACTCACCATTGTCACTTATTACGAAGCTTTTAATATTTGACAGAGATTCTTGAGGGTGTTTTGTGTGTTTTCTACCTGCCCGCCAGGGTGTATCTAGGGTGCTTACTTCCCTCTCCCTCTAGCTAAGCCACTTCTAAAAGTTCCTTATTATTACCTGAGTTATACACGAGAGATTTTGGGAGTTTAAGCTGAGTTTACCTTCATTGGGTTCATGTTTATATGTTCTGTCATTGATTCTAAGCCCTAACCAACTGATTTATCATTACCATACTCAATAGGGGGTCTCGCCTCCATTTATAATCTAAAGTACCCTCTTACACCATAGATCTATGATTCACACTCTAATTCGAAGTACAATTCAAATCGTACATGTTTAAAGTCACATCAAAATTCTGGCAGATTACTATGCTGGCAGATCAAACACCCTATAATAACATGTCTATTACTCCCTCTACATAACTCCGATTGACCTGATTCCAAGTTCATTGGATAGATAAGAGATAGAAATTTATACGAATGTATGGTTAACACTCTAATTCTATGTACAATTCAAATGGCATACATTTAAAGTTACATCAAAAATTCTGGCAGATTGACATCTGTTCATCAATTAAACCGTAAGTCATTCAAGATTCATGTTCTTCAATCAATAACTCATAAAGATTCTATGTTAATCATAAAATATATTCAAATTTCATTTTATCTTTACTTAGGGATTCATACATGCAATCCATTCATACATGCAATCCTACCCAAACATGTGATCAATTCATACATTTAATTCAAGTTTTTTCAATTGAATTAACCAATTCTTAAAACTCCCTACACATGGGTATTATAACTTGAATTTGATTTGCAATAAACACTTGCCTGATAGTTTGTAGGGTCTGATTTTATGTTGTTGATGGTGGATTGATGTTCTTCTCCCTCCATCCTTCTTCCTTGGATGATTTGGGTGCAAGATTCAAGTCCAATGCTTCAAGAATCCCTTCTTAAGCTTTGGAATTGGTTTTCCCCTTCTCTCTAATGGACTCTCTAAGTTTTGTGAGTTATTAACCCTAACCCCAATTCTAATTACTAGATATAGGGTGCTAATTTTCGTAGGTCTTTCAACCCTTATTTTTAAAATGACCAAATTATCCTCAAAATGTGCCAGTTTGGTCTAAAACTTGACCCGGGACCCAAACTATACCCCCAGGTACAGTATTTCGACTATTTTGACCCATCCGAAATCATTCGTGACCTCTAAATTATATTTCGAATCACTTAAAATATATTTCTCATTTCTCACCTCAAAATGGTCTACACGTGACTCCCGGTGAGATAAAATAAAATACATACATATCACTCGCTATGTCATATATAAAAAATCCACCATTATTTACTATTCACGCACATAGTAAATCTCATAACTAAATATTAATCAGTCTTTATCTCTCGATTAATATTTACTAATCACTTTTATTATTTAACCACATTAAATTACGTCACACATGTAATTTAACTAAAAATAGTTTTCGAATTAATTAAATCATAAATACGTAAAAATATGGGGTATTAAATTAAACACAAGAAATAATTTGATTATATTATATGTGGATTCCATCAACTATAATTTAAAATTAATCCGTCTAACATCCTAGTTTCTTTACGAGGTGAGATTTCTTGTTGAGAGCTTAAACCACCACAATTTGAACTAGACATAATTTCATCTTTCATTATCTTATCTAGACCATTCAGGATACTTTGTCCAATATAGTGAATAACCGACGACTTTTGGTCCCACTCTTAATGATAGTGACTCCTTTGGAAGATATTATAGTCGTTTCTAAGTGTACACCTCTAACTAAATTTAGATGATATTATCTCACATAGACCCCTCTTTATATCGAAAACCATAATAATTAGTATTCCTATTTTAAGGACCTACATAATATTGAAATCCTACAAATTATTGAAGGAGACTGTAGGGTTTATGTTGAAACCCCTCTCCCACTTAGTATTATAAAACTTGAGGGTTTTGAAAAACTAAACACTCAATTTTAAATGGTTGAACTTAAATCCTTTGTAATTTTCAATTAACTTGTATAAATGAAATCACCTAATCTAACTATTTTAATTTTCTTAGAAAAAAGGTGTTTTAATTTTTCCAGAATAAAATTTTTGGAGATTTCAATTTAAATTCATACCTTTAAATTTAATTACCCTGATTTAATTCAATTTAAAACAAAATAAAACACAATACAAATTTTCGAAGAAAATTGGTGATCTAGGCTAGTCTTAGAATAAATAATCCACGTTGTCCATAAACAGGTATACTTAATTATCTAATTAATTAGCACACAAATTATGCATTATAATATAAATAAAGAGACATGTAAAAAATTAAATAATTAAATACAACAAAATTAAAAAAATATTTAATGCGCTTTCCATCATGGCCAAGACTTAAACATGAAGTAAAAATCTCCATTTATAAGAATTCTTTTTGAAAAAAGACTTCCTTTTGGGAAAGTTTCCAACTTGAAGTAAAACTCTCCATGTAAAACAATCCTTGCTGAAGAAGACTTCCTTTTGGGAAAGTGTCCAACTTGAAGTAAACTTCATTAAAAGATAATGCAAGTGGCCTTGGCAAAGTACGATCGAGATAATTCTTTGAACACAGCTTTGTCTGATCTTCACCAAGAACATACCCAAAAATAAAGGAAATCCGATGGTCCGATCTCCAAAATGTGATGCAGATGACTTAACGTTATCCGATCGAGTAAGTTTTGGACAACAACTCCGTCTCACCTTCATTGAAAAATATCAAAATTTTAGCAAATTCCAACAGTTCGATCATCTAGAATTAATCGAACGAGATCTAGAATTTTCCATTCAAGAACCTTCATAGGCCATCCACGAACCCGTCTTGAATCACCATGAAGCTTCACCAAGAACCCTTCTTTCTTATTTTATAAGTCCCCAAACTATATAAAATGTTTTCCATGATTATGATCCATCATTACAAAGGAGAAATATAATTTAAAATAATTATATCCCCTCACAATCTCTACCAAAACATTATTTATTCAAAACCAAAATTGGCAGAAATTTAACTACAAATAAACAAACCATATGATCCAATCACATAAATGAAAATAACTACTTACGTGACCATGATGAAAGGAACGATCATAATAAATCCCTACAAAATAGAGTTATTACAAATCCATGGACAAAAATATGCATATTCATACAAACTCATTTTGGGTTTCTAGTTGGACAAATGAACTTTTCAATACACAATCAATCTCAATCAGGACGCCGATACCAATTGTTGGGAACAACTTGGGATTGATATTTAAATGCGAAAAAAATATCATCCCTAAAGATCTTTGGTTAATCACGCAATGAGAAGAAAACAAGAACCAGGTTTGAAGCTTAAACCTAGAATTTTAGGAATTCATACTTTAACAAATCTTGTTGTGATTCGTATGAGGCGAAATTATTTGATTAAGATCATGATTTTTTTGTCCATCCAAGGTATCCAAAAACCTTTCTTAGCTTTCTGTAAAGCTTGGATCTTCTAGTGTATGATCCTTCCCAAAGCTAGGTATGTGTGTGGGCACCTTTTGAGATGAAAACCCTTCCTTATGAGTGACATATGGTCCTCTCTCTCTAGGCCTTTTCACAAAAACGTGAATAGAGTTTACTCTCTCTCTAAAACCCTAATGAACCATAATAAATATAAAAACCCATTTTCACACCTTTAAATACAAGTACAAAAGGTGGGATTTGGCCCAACTTGATTTCTTGAAAGTTTGAGCCTAACTAGGGTATGCGGACTACACTAGTCGCCCAAGACAAGTAATTAAATTAGCTCAAAATAAATACTATAAAATCCAAATTAAATTACCGCAATTATTTTCTTTCTTTACTTAATCATGAATTAACTGCACTAAATAATAATGACTGCACTCCATTTTAATTATCTCAGAAGTCATTCGGATATAATGAGGTCGTATTTGCGAAGTTGATTATGCTAGACAATATGATTCCCCACATTAAGAGTCCGATACCCGCTTGGTAAAATCAATTTACTATTAATCAATTTTAACCAACATCTCATCAATTCCTTAATTCTCAAATTGAACTTATTTGCTGCTCCACTAGAATTGTAAAATAATTCACCAGTCGAGTTTTACTTGGTGGAAACAAAACATATAAGTCTATTAAGGGTGTATCATAATCCAAGGTATCTCCTGGATGTGAATTCCTCCAAATTATGATCTTAGACCTAATTACACAATTGTCACCCAATATGTGGAGATCCTTTGACCTGATATAAATTTGATCGCACACATAGCAATAAAAGTGATATATGCACAAGCATTACAATCCTCATAATTCATGGGATTAAGAATCTATGAACCCTTTACAAATGGTGTGAGATTACCCGACTCTAATTAAGACAACCCTTAGACTCAAATCTCATGGGTGGCACTGTTCAATACATTCTTGAGATGTACCAATCACAATTCTCTATCGAACTATTTAATAATCTCTCGAACAGTTAAACAGGTTCCCATAGTTTAAGATAAACTAATATGATTGCATCACAACCATTCCGATAGGGTGTCAATTCCCTTTCTAAGTTTTGAATGTTTCAATAGTGGTAAAACCGAAATTCTAATCTCCTTGTGACAAAAAAGAAGTCGCATCACCATAATTCCTACTAAGATCTATTGATCGACATGTTTATAATATATTTAAAATATATATAAGTTATTTTCATAACTGTGATTCTTATTTCAAAATGAATTTACATACCTTTATATAAAAGTATCTCTCACACACGATTTTAAGATTAAAACCCAACATTAACTCGATCTCGTCAAGGTTAATGTGGCGATAAGCCAACTCGTCTCGCGAAAACTTCCTCAGCATGGACACATAGAAGACACTAAGTACCCTCTGAAGACACTAAAGTAAATCCAATAAATATGTCACCCGACCCATCTGTTCAATATTATGAATGTACCTACATATTGGGGAGCCAACTTCCCTTTGGATCCATATCGAACAACACCCTTCATCGGGGAGACTTATAGAAGAACCTGATCTCCAATTCGAAATTCCAATTTACTCTTTCTCATATATGCCTAACTATTTTTCGATCCTCTGTTGCCTTCATCCGTGCCGAATGAGCGTCACCTTTTCTGAGGTGTCCCAAATGATGTCCAATCCAAATATCCTACACTTTCCCAACTGGCATGGTTGACAAATGGCATAGTTACCCATACAATGCCTTATAGGATGCCATACCAATAGTCTTCTAGCGACTATTATTGTAGTAAAATTCTTCCAGTGGTAAATGTTGATCCCATCTCCCCCTAAAATTAATCACACAAGATTGAAGCATGTATTATAAAATATGATTCACCCACTTAGTCTAGTTGTCTGTCTGAGGGTGACATGTCGTACTAATACTCAAATACACCCCCATTTACCTTGGAAACCCCTCATAAATAGTATGATGAAGGTACTATCTCGATTGTACACAATGTCAAGAGGTACTCTATAAAGTTGTACAATCTCGAATACAAATATTCTAGCATACTGCTCTGCATGGTAATCTATCTGCACTAGAATGAAATAAGACACATTCTTTAATTGGTCGATGATGACCCAAATATAATCATATCCCCTCTACAATCTAGGCCATCCTATAAAGAAATCCCTAGAAATTCTCTCCCATTTCCATTCAGGAATCTCTAATGGATATAATTTCCCTGCTGGTCACCGATGTTCCATTATGACCAGTTGATAGGTGGTGCATTTAGACCTGAATTTTACTACATCCCTTTTCATTCCATCCCACCAGTAAGATCACTTCATGTGTTGATAAATTTTATCCCCACAAGTGTGTATCATTTATTGTGAATCGTGCGCCTCTGGCACAACTGCCCTTCACAATTCTATATCATCGGGCACTACCAACCATCCTCAGAAACTTAATTTACCTTCTGCACTGATTTAAAAAAAAGAATTCCTCTAGCCAAAAGTTCCCTCACTTTCTCTTAAAAAAAGGATCCACCTGTTGTGCCTGTATTGTGACACCCCGCCCAATTAAATACCGGGTGATCAGTCCTTTACTAAATTAAAACAGAATATCTAGTTGGTCCATTCTTAGCAACACTATCGCAATTATTAATTACTAACCACCTAATAGTTAATTAGGTTGGTGTCAAAATTTTATCTTTCATTTAACATCCCATGAACATGCGAAACTAAAGTAAACCATTCACATCATAATATAATCCAATCCATTAAGAGATAATAATAAATAAATGTTATGCCAAATAACTCGTCGGTAAAAATCCAAATTAGAATAAATAATCTCCACAAGTGATAAATAAAACTAATACAAATATAAATCTAAATAACTGAAATAAGTAATGAAGGACAACATGCCCATAAGAAAATACTGAACTGAAATCCTACTCTAAATCTGAAGGAAGAAATCGTCCAATCAAGATCCTGTAAGCCTCCATAACACTGCAAGTTCAAGTCCCTGGAATGAATCGTCAAGTCTGGCATCCCTGTGGCTGGACACCTAAAAAGTTTTGAAAAATATTTTACAGCAAGGGTTAGAACCCAAAACGTTTTGGAAATATTTTGCAAGTATTTATCACTGTTTTAAAATCAGTTATTGATTACACATGTTATGTTCGCGTACCCTCTCTTGAGTTTCCTCACCTCTCATCCATTGTGCATGCCTAACGTATCTACTTTGTCTACCTATCTATACTATCCAAGCTGACTAGACATAAGTTTTACCCTTTTATGAATAAAACTTCCAAGTTCCTATACTGCCCATACAGTACGTTATCTTAATAACATCGCTCGTATGTTATAATCATTCTAGGTAACACTTCTCACATGTTATCATTTAATCATGCAATTAAGTTTCTTTAATTAATTTCCTTTCAATTATTTATCATCTAGCAGTCTACTATCACATATAAGTAGATTATTCATACGGTATATATTTCACTCACAATATATTCTATAAGTGCATACTTTGCTATCCGGTCCCCGTATCACCCATGGAGGACTATTGGTTCGGAATGTTATCTCCCAATATCTATTTCATGTATTGGTTCAGAATGTTACCTCGACCCCATTATTCTTTCCATATATTGGTTCGGAATGTCACCTTGACCCTAATACAATCAAGTATACAATAGGTATTTACCCCACATATAGATAATCAGTAGGTATAAGCACAACCTAAATATCATAACTTCATTCGTAGTGTATATCTCTCGTATACTCACCGTACTTATTATTTTATAATTCTCTCACTATTGTATCTATTTGAGTATCAATCACTACTCAAAGGGCCCTAGTTACCCCTTTATTTCTTTTCGAAGTTAATCCTATTTCACACTACGGGTCTACATACAAAAGTCACTCTAAATTCTCATAAATCATTATCTTTCACTCCCATAAATTTCATCACAATTTAGGTTCGTTCAATAAAATTTTCCTTCCTGAAAAGTCGTTTGAACGACACTGGAATCTCGTTTGAACGAGATATCCAGTTCATTCGAACGAACTACGAACTACTTCTTACCACATAGTGTTTTTGGGAGGTTCATTAAGGACTTTAGTTCCATATCTAGGGACTTGAGTAACCTCCTTATGAACGATGCCCCTTTTGAGTGGAATTAAGCATGCCAAAGCTCTTTTGAAAAATTAAAAAGCATGCTCGTGTCCGCTCCCATTATGCAAGCTCCAGATTGGTCCCTTCCATTCGAGCTCATGTGTGATGTGAGTGATTATGTTATAGGTGCAATTTTGGGCCAAAGAAAAGATAAAAAGTCTCATGTCATCTACTACGCTAGCCGAACGCTAATCGGACTGCAACTCAATTACCCCCCCCCCCCCCCATGGAGAAAAAATTGCTAGCCGTAATTTTTACCCTAGAGAAATTTTGCTCTTACCTCGTTGGTTCGCCGATTACATGATTTACCAACCAAATGGTGATTAAGTATCTCCTTGCCAAAAAGGATACTAAGTCGCGCCTCATAAGGTGGATCCTATGCCTAAAGGAGTTCAATCTCTCCATAAAAGACAAAAAAGGAGTAGAAAACGTCATCACTGACAATTTGTCTCGGATTTCGTTTGATGTACCTAGTGATCCTATACCCATAGACGTATATTTTTAGGATGAACAATTATTTGCCACTTTTTCTCTCCTATGGTTTGCGGATATAGCAAATTACTTTGTCACGGGGGTCGTCCCCTCCGATTGGACACCACAAGAGAGGAAGAAGTTCCATACTTGATCGTGCATGTTTTTCTATGATAATTCATTTCTGTTCAAATATTACACAGACCAAATCATCTCACGATGTGTACCGAATGAATATATCCCTAGTGTCATCGATTTTTATCTTATAGAAGCTTGTGGAGGTCATTTTTTGACGAACAAGACTGCCGCTAAGATCCTTCAAAGCGGTCTCTATTGGCCCACAATTTTTTGGGAAGTTAGTACTTATTGCAAATCTCATGATAGATGTCAAATCATGGGAGCCATCATGCGAGGTGACATGATGACGTTGACCCCTATACACGACATGACATATAGTCTCTCGCTTCGGAGATCCGAAGGCAATCATTAGTGATAACAGCAAACACTTTTGCAATCGTCCATTTGAAAAACTTATGAGAAAGTATGGGGTTGTCCATAAGTTTGGGACGACCTATCACCCCCAAACGTATGGGAAAGTCGAACTAGCCAATCGTAAAATCAAGCACATTCTAAAAAATCTCATCGATACTAATCGGAAGGATTGGTCTCTCCATTTGAACGATTCGCTATGGGCTTATAGAATCGCATACAATAACCCCCTCGGGATGTCCCCTTTGCACTTTGTGTATGGAAAGCCTTTCCATCTCCCCCTGGAGCTAGAGAACAAGGCCTATTAGGCGATCAATAGGTTGAACTACAATATGGACCAAGCTAGTGAAGCACACAAGCTTCAATTGAATGAGTTGGAAAAAATGAGCAATGATCCATATGAAATGCAAAGATATCCAAAGAAAGAATTAAACTCGCACATGATAGAATTATCCTATGAAAGGAGTTTCATTAGGGTAAAAAAGTGCTTCTCTATAACTCACATCTAGCAAGTTACATTTGCGATGGACGGGACCATTCGTTGTAAGAGAAGTGTTCCCCCATTGAGGAGTTGAGTTAGAAGATCCATAGGGGGACACGTTCAAGGTAAATAGACAACTCCCAAAGCCATATTTAGAGGTGTGTGTTGAGGAAGCTGACACAATTTGGTTGTTGAACCCCATTTACGGGGTTTAGTAAGATTAATAAGAGAGGTCATCGCACCCCCGATGCGTATAGGGTGAATAGGTGTTGTATACTAGGGAGTAGAGTAAGTTATTAGGTCATATGGCAGTCCCTCAAAGTCACGGGTGAGTAAAGGTTTGAGAATTACTTTGAGTTTTAACGAACGGGATATCGCACGCATAATTCGAGAAGAGGATATGATTCCCCGGGGTTTTGGAGAATTTAGGGAGTCTTAAAATGCATTATAGACGCGAGAATGAGAGTTGGAATGCTTCTAACATGGAAATCTAAGAAAATTTGGGGTGTTATGCAGAATAGTTGGGCCGAGCCACAGGTCGAACCGGTTCGCAAGAGAACCGATTCGCTTGCCTACATCGAATCGATTCGATGTCACTGAACAGAATTCGTCCCCCTTTTCCATGTTTTCTTCTTCCCTCCAAATTCATCCTCCAATTTTTTTCCTTCCCCTAATTCGAAAACCCTCCCTATAATTCTTACCCCCAACCATTTCTTCACCCCATTTCACTTCCCTCCATCATTTCCCACCATTTCTTCCACAATCCCACCTATAAATACCTCCCCCATCCACCATTTCACTCACAGAAATTTTTCCTCTCCTCTCCTACTATTTCTCAAGTTCGCCATACACTTTCCATGGCTCCTCATCGTCGCCTTAACACCATATCCAATACAATTCCACCACCATCCTTGAAGAAGGGGAATACCATGAATTTCGTTCGAATCAAGAACATGATTGCACTAAGGCCTCGTTTGATACGCCGTATAAGGGGTCCAAATAGGATAGGATAAGTGTCAGATTGGATAAGATAATGATGGACTGTATAAGGCTTCTTCCAATACTGCGTTTGGAACAATTCCAAATAAGAAGATGAGATGGGATATAATAATACAGTCATGTGTTTGAAATGCTCCGGATAGGATTAATTTATCTCCAGTTTTCCAAAAATACCCTTCTTTTGTATTTAATAATAAAAAAATACCAAAATATATTGTTATCACATATTTTAACTGTATAACATAATATTTAATTCCACGTGGGATGTTAAAAAATAATATTATGAGATGAAAATATGTATTTGTATTTATAATTTTTACACGCTCAACCAATAGTAATCACTTACACGCATACAAAAACCATGTGTACACAAACTAGCCGCCAGAAATAATGAGATAGTAAAACTGGTTGCTTACTATCTTCTCTTTCGATTCAAAACAAATCAGTTGCAGAAAATTTCTTGAAGTCACAACTGAACAACACCGATTTTATCCAAAATAGTCGTCGAAAACATACAAAAACAAATAAATTGAATTGTACACAACTTTCAACTTGTCTAGCATACAGGTTCATAGTACATTAAAAAAAATACTTGTAACAAAATATTAGCGGTGAATTAACAACACATAACTTTCGACTTGCCTAGTAGGTGAGTTAACATAATATTTGCATCGATTTAAACCAAAATAGTAGTTCATGATAAAACAACAAATAAATAAAAATAGAAAAAAAATGAGGAGGTTACCTACCGTGGTGAAAAATATTAATGGAGAGTTATGTGAATCAAAGGGATAGCCGACTGCTATCTAATACTTGAGATAGCACAAGCTGCATGAGTTTTTTTATAAATTATTAAGGGTAGAGTAGTAATTTTTAATCAAATTTTGACACCGTATAATTTTATACGACATTGGAGGTGAGATTTTTTTATCCCACTCCTTGTGGGATAAGGAGATCACTTTAGATAACTTATTCCATCTCATATCCCATCCTAAATTACACCAAACATTGGACAGGATAATTTTATCCAATATGAACCTCTTATACGACGCATCAAACGAGGCCTAAGCGTATTTTTGAGCCTCCCTCACATCCCACATTGAGCGGCAATTCCTATGGGAGGATCTGCTTCCCAATGCTTCCCGATGTTACCGCTCTCTTTCACTGCCGAGGGTGGTGCGCATTTTCAATTCGCAAATTGGTAGGGTCTTGGACAAAGAGGTGAACTATTTCTATTCAACACTAGTTCGCAAAACAACCATTCTCCATGAGGCGTACGTCGATCATCTTCACATCCCTTTTTCCCTTGCCATAGTTCAATGCAAAATGCGCGAGAAAGGCGTCATCCTTCCCCAAAATTCTATTTTCCCACACAATGGGGCCCATCACAACAAAGCCAAATGCATCGCCATAATGGATCCCGGTGAAGAGTGGCTCCAAGACACAATTTCGGTGGGTCGAATCTCGAAAGTGGTGCACCTCTCTCACCTAATAACTTGCGGAACCATTATCCAAACCAATAATGATTCGGTGGTTCGTCAATGGAAAGGAAATTTTCTCTCCTATTTTCTCTATCTTGCGAGTGAAATTGAAATCGCCCAACTTTTCTATCGAGAGATCATCCTTGTCGCCAATGATAAAAAGGGAAAGGCCTCCCTCCCGTATGAATGTATTATAATCGAGATCCTATATGACGTCGGAGTGCAACCCTCCAATGCGAAACCAAGACTGCCAAAGCCAATTGGCACTTCATCCACCACAAGGAGTGAGCGCCAAATGCGCGTGGCCCACCCCACGCCACACATTATTATTGATGAGGAGGAGGATAGGGAACGACACCCCAATGTAGGATGTGGGGAATGTTCCTAAAGAGGAAGAATACAACGAGGAGGAGGATTCTGATTATGAGCCGGAAAGGGACTGTCTTACTCGCCACATTGACACATTAGCGGCGAATTTCCAAGGGCTTATGATTGAGTTTCGGGCGGACCGTCAAACATATCAACGAGATACTAGTATGATGGAACGCCTCCACGCCAAGACATATCGATTGCAACCTGGGCAAAATGTCTCACTTTCGACATACTTCTATGACACTTATGATCCAAGTGCTCCCAACACCTCCACACACCATTCGAGTAGCAAGCCCCGCGATTGACATTTTTGATGAACTTTGTTTTGTGTGGTTCTTTAATGTTGTTTTGTGTTGATTTTTATTTAATCACATATGGAGTGTTGTTCCATTTCTCCTCTTGTATGCAAGTATTAGTTGGTAATGAAAAATATGCATTTTATAAATTTGTTTGTTTTCCTTATTACACTTATTATTTATTTTCTTATTTAGATTTTAGGCCTTTTGATTGAGGACAATGCAAAGGTCTAAGTTGGGGGGTGGGGTGATAAGTACGTATTTATAAAACTTCACAAATTTTTAAAATGCGCAAGAAAAATCCAGAAAATTTCAAAAATCCCCCTCCCCCCCAAAAAAAAATTAAAAAGTTTCGAAAAAGCAAAAAAGATTTTTCTTCAAAATAAATAAATACTGGAATTTAATTTTTTCAAAAATATAACTAAAATTTTGTTTGATATTACAAGTTGTAAAAATAAAATGCACTAAGGCGTAATTGACCACCGATGGAAATTGAGCGAAAATTTGACGACTTAACGAATAAATGTGGAGATTAATCAACCCGGTGAGATTTCAAGCCTTTTATTTTTGTGAGTAATTAAATCAATCCGAGTTATAATTAACTTAAAGTTCGAATTCAGTGTTTAGAAAAATTCGTTGATGATCTCTAATTTATTGTTTTGATCGGTTACGAGGAAAGAGCGAGATGTTGTCTTGAAAAATACGTTAAAAATATATCTAAATTAAATTATTCTCGAGATGCATATGATAAAATAATTAGTAATTCGGACAATGAAGTAGGCCCTCGTTTGTTTAACCCAAAAATATGAGGTATAAAGAGTTGTGAAAAATTATCCCTTTTGCCAACCCAATTGAGCCATATAAATTTTCCAATTTCGTTTGACAACCCGAGAAGCCCATTTAGCCCGGAGTTGTGAAAATAGAAAAAAATCATCAAGCAAGTCCAAATGGTACAATGAAAAGGGGCAAGAAAAAAAGAAAGAAAAATGCTAAATAAAAATAGAAAGAAAAGAAAAATGTGAAAATAGAAAAAAACAGAAAAAGAAGAGATAAATGAGCAAAAACCCGAAAAAGCACTAACGGACATCGTAAGAAGATTTCCAAATTTTCTCGACATTCTCACTTTTTACCAAATATACCATAATCTGAGAAAGTCCTAACCGAATCTGAATAACGAAATTAATTACCGCGTGGAGAGATAAAACACGAAAAGATAATAAGAGAGATTGCTTGGTGCGAATAAGAGACGATGTTTCCCGCTTTCCAATGATCGTATTCCGTTGTAGATATCTTTTCACCTACAATGATTTCCTCCTTAAAAATTGTGTGCGTTAACTCCTGTTCAATATATTTACTCTTATAAATCACGCACATCAAGAGAATTAGCCACATTCTGATAGATTCATTTGTGAGAGTATCCTGTGAGCATTTGAATCAAAATAACTTTTCAAAAAAGTAACGTAATGATCAATCGATGGAAATTAGTAGTTCGATTCTCGACTTTGCACACACACACAAAACGAATTGAGACTCTTGAATATGAATTTACGGTGACTATTTTTGAGGAATTTAAATTGTAAAATTTTTAAGTATTTTGATTTTTCTTTGAGTCAAAAAATGAATTTTGTGGGTATATTCACTGCAAACCCTCACGAGTCATCACTCGTCCTACTAGGGTAACCTAGGGGTTTAACGGCATGTTGCATACGCTGAATGCAATCACTTGCCGCAAAAAAAGTGTTATATCCCAAATAAAGTTTTTGTGAGTTCCTTATTGCATACTCTTATTATTTTACATTGCTCGGGATGATCAAAGTTCTAAGTTAGGGGGGTTTGATTCGGTGAAAATATTTCATATTTATCCCTTTATTTTAGGTCTTTTTAGAACCCCATTTTATGTAATTGAACCGAATTTATCTCATATTCATGCAACTAACCATTTTTGGTGAATATGTCTTATTTTGTGTATTTCACAGATGTTGTACAGGTAATTCATGCTAGTAAACACGAAAGAGAAATCGAAATAGCAAAAGAAAATATAAGTCAAGGGAACTTTTATAATTTTCCACTCGGAACCCAAAAAAATGGCACCTCAATCCGAGCCCCAATGAAGAAGTTACATGCATTTGAAGAGAAGAATCCAAGAAAAATGATACAGTGAAGGTCACCCAAACCGAAGGCCAACCTAGTTCGACAGCGAACTGGTTTGCAGTTGCATCCTGACCAATTCAAAATAATTGACACGTGACTTTGTGCTTTAAAGTTAATTTTTTTAGAGTTGGTTTGAGGGAGGACTCTTGTAAAAAAAATCGGAGGAAGGAAAATTCTAGACTAGTTTTTTATTAGTTTTTGATAGAGAATAAGTGAGAGGAAGACCTAAGGACACTAGTACTCAAATTCTTCATAGATATTATACTTTCAAGATTTAATTTTCAGGGTTTTCTTTAATAAAGTTTGTTTCTCTTAAACTTATTCTTGACGTTAATTTTCTTTGCATGGTTTGTCTATTTTCTATAATCCCAAGATCTTCATGTATGCTTAGATACAATTTCATAATGGTTTTGATTTCATGCAACGTAGATTACATGTTGTCTATTAATTACGTCATGTCTGGATAGATTTTCAAGGGTTGGAATGCATGAAACCAACCCTAAGTGGTTTGTATGGATATAAAATAAGTTCTTAAGTTAAATAATGAATGGGAACGTGTCATTTTGTTAACATAACCATCGTAGGACGTTTAAGCTCATTTTTCCTAGGTAACCCAGGGTGTTTAAGAATGTGATGCTCGTGTTAACCATCTCGTCATGTACTTTATTTGTATTCTTGATCACATATTGTGCGGGTCCATTCCTTCTTATATGTAATGCTTGAAATAAATAACGTCTTTGTTTCAATTAAATATTTAATTCTTGACTTGTTTTTTATCTGGTGAAATCATAGGGGTTGGGGGATTATACTCCGACACTATTTCTCATTCATATAAATCAATCCATTATTTGTTTAGTCTTGCATGCAAAGTTAATTTAGCTAAGATTTTATTGCTTTCGTAGCGGTAGTACATAATCTCATCGCAATCATCTTTTTTTCCTTTTTCGTGAGTCAATCGTTTAGGTTAATCGTCTTTCCTATAAGTAGTTTCATATCCTTCATCTTAGCCCCAGTGTTAGATACCCGGTTTACCAGATTATTACTTGAGCGATCGGCTTACACTTGAGCCGATATAAGCACGCACTAGAGACACTTTTAGAGTCGCGTCTATATCAATAACCCTATTGTGGGGAGAATTAAGTAATTAATGTTAAGGAGCTCGAAATATAATTTTTAGGTAAAAAGTGGAGTTGCAAATATAATTATGTAGGGGTATTAATTATAATTAATGGACTAGGATTAGAATCCGTGTTGGATTAGATTTTATCATGCCCATAAGGAGCCACATCCTTATCTTTACTTAAGGTCCCTACCGTAGCTTATATATATGCACCTAAGGATCCTTTTTCATCAAGAAAGCATTCACTCTTGAGACTGAAAAACCCTAATTCGGATTTGTGAGAAAGAGAGGTAGGAGAGAGAAAAAAAGAAAAGAGAAGGTGGTCACGAAGGAAGAGCCCACACGCTACTTGTGGTTGTTCATATCGAGAATGCGATAGATGATCATGAGGTGCATCGAGTCTGTGTTCTAGATAAATCACATCACATACTATTCGTGCTTAGATGAGATCAAGCCATAGAGATCTCGAAAGTAAATCCTAATTCCACCTGGTAGGGTTTCACATATGTGTAGTTTTTTTGTAGTTAGATTTATGTGCGTAATCAACAGACCTTGGGGCAGCCGCTCTAATACTTAGGATCAGAGACTTGTTGTTATCGCATATAGGTTGAACTCATCCATGTTTTCCAATTAAAACACCTGTATATGTTCATGGATGTTGGGTACAATATAGATCTATGCTAACTTCTGTTTTGCAGCGATCTAATCCCACTATTATGGTCACGTATTTATGTTTATATTTTATCTGATTGGATCCCAAGATGGTTTATTTGTGGTTAATTTTTTATAATATGCTGAATGAATGTAATGTTGGTGTAGCATGTGAACACCTATTGAGAGGCATAGGAACTATGTTGTTTTCTTATATTACGGATGTAGCATTCATTTAGAATGTGAACTCTTTCATGAAGCCACAGGATATGTGTAAAATGTTATTGTTTTGATCTTGCTTTTCAATGGAGGATTGTGGAACTAGATCGGTGGTCAGAGGCTATATTTCTCATATAAATCATTTTCAGTAGTGTAAAATAGGTGGAACCCCATGCCATCCTAGCGTAGTGGAAACATAAAGTGTTTAGGTTCAAATAGAATTCTTGAGGAATCCACACCATAATTGCATCTTGACCATAATAGCCGGGAATCTTTAATTATCTTGATTTCCTTATTAATGTTGATTTATGTCTTTGTTATTCATGTTTTAATTATTGAGTTGTAAATATGAGTTAACAGTTCCCTTAGAATTACGGACAATGTAGAAAATTGACTGGACTTAGATAATTTATATGCTAGTGTATGCTAGTGTGACTTATTTATGATTATTTTGAATTATGGACATTAGTATGTGTAGTTAGAAATTAGAAATTGAGTATCCATTTAAAAAAAAAATAATGAAGAAGGGTATTTGAAATTTTTATTTATTACACATTTTGTTGATATATTAATATTTGGGTATCCCGTTATTTTTTAAAATGTATAAAATGTTATGGCCTTTTCAAATTTATCAAAAAAATTGGACAATTTTTTTGATAATCCTCACAAAGTCTTTTATACTACTAAGTGGGAGAGGTATTTTGCCAAATCAAATACCACGATCTCCATCAACGATATGTAGACTTTCAATAATAAGAAGATCTTCTAAAGAGGAATGCTAATTACTGTGGTGGTTGGTACAATTTTACTAACGGGTAATCTTGGATTCATTATTCAAATACGTAGCCCTCCTAAAGAAAGATTCTATATGATATGGGATCATCTAAAATCAGTTGTTGGTATACATTTAGACATAAAATAATGGCAGGTTCACTAAAGAAGAATGCTATTGTTTTATGGGACTAATGTGTCAATTGTTTAAATTTATTTGACATAGTCTTTGTCTAGACAATAAAATTAAAATGAATTGACCTGAATAATTTGTTTTGGATGTAGGTTCTCCAAAGAGGAATACTATTCAAATGGTAGTTAGGATGCTGACGAATTTTTTAAAAATTGGTAAAGGGAGCCTTAATTTTAATTTAGAATTCAAAAAGTTGTATGCCCTATAATAAATCATTTTATTATATTCTCTGTAGTAAGATGAGAAGCTCTTTTAATCCACCTTCCGTCATTCTCATGGAAAATAAATTAACTTTAACTAATTACATTGACTAGAAAAAGAACTTGGATATAGTGTTGACTATTAAAAAGTACATGTTTATACTCTATGAGATTTGTCCTGAGCAACTTGGTGAGGGGACGATCGAAAAGAAAACCCAGGCTTATCAGAAATGGATCAAGGTTGATGAGATGGCGTTGTGTTACATTTTGGCATCTATGCGAAATGTTCAGCACCATCAATGACCCATGCCCATGACATGATGTTGAACCTCAAAGATATGATTAGGATTCAGAATCATTTTGTAAGGAAATTTGCCATGAAGTAACTCAAGAAAACTAACATGGATGGGGGACTCGAGTTAGGTAACATGTTTTAAGAATGACATCTCTTCTCAATGTGCTTGAAATCCTTCAAGAAAAAATTAATGGGGAAACCCAAGTCGATATTGTCCTACAGTTGTTTCCTGAGTTCTTTAAGTAGTTCTACCTAAATTAAAACATTAAAAAACTTTATTACTCTTTGGTGAAAATTTTTAAAGAACTAAAAGCATCTGAAGGTCTCATCAAGATGTCGTGTAGTTCTTTTATTGTTGATGAAGGTTCTACTTCTAATCCTATGGGCAAGAAGAAGCAAAAGCTAAGAAACAGGTTATGTTACCTTAGCAAGGTCGTGGGCCTTAGGGAGTGAAAAATACCAAGGTCAAGTGTTTCCACTGTAAGTAGTCAGGACACTCGAAGAACAATTATTTGGTTTTCCTTGACGAAAAGAGAAACGCAAGTAACTTCCATTCATTTGTCATTGAATTATGTTTTGTGGTTCGTAATAGCATTACCTTGTTTATAGATACGGGAGACACTAATCATATGCGAAATTCTTTATAGAGGTTCCAGGTGACCCTGTGATGTAATGATATAGATATTTATCTGACTATAGGAGATGCTATGAGAGTAGCAGTAGTTGCTATGGGACACATTCATTTACTCTTTAGTAGTAATAGGAATTTAGTTTTAAGCGATTGTCTTTATGTAACTTCCCTTAATAGGAATTCAATTTTAGTTTCCTTTTATAGATTTTCATTTTATTTTAATAAACTCTTTATTATTAAGAAGAATAAATCTTTTATTTGTTCGGGGACACTGCTTGGTAATCTTTACATTGTGAATCCTATCTATCCCATAGAATAAATTAATATTTTTCATAATTGAATTGGATCAAATTTAAAGAGAAAGGAACATTCTTGGTGGACCAAATGCATCTTTGGTACTTATACGTAGGTTATATTTATCTAAATGGTATTCGTAGACTTGTAGAGAGTGGGAAATTAAGCTCAATGGATGTGGGTGCACATTCAGTTTGTGAATCCTGTTACAAGGAAAAATAAAAAATAGACCTTTATCAGCCAAGGGCTATAGAGCCAAAGAATCGTTAGAATTGGTTTGTTCTGATCTATATGGGGCGATGACAACCTAAGTAGGAGGGGGCTTCTAGTGTATGTAAGGACATTTTGTCCATTATTATATGTTATTTCATACGCCATTACACCGTTAAAGAAATTCAAGATTCATATCATCATCAACGGATCCGAATATCAAAGAAGAGGAGGAATCAAAAGTCTGACAAGCCGGACCGGTCCGCCCAGAGAAAAAGAACCGATCCGACCCTGTACCGGATCGATCCGCTTGATGAAAATCCAGTACACCCTGGACCGATAGCGAACCGATAATGCTAAATTTAAAATGAACCAATCCGCCTCAGACCCGGACCGGTCCGCCTGGGATAATTTCAAACAGATCGTGTTCAGATTTTTTAGGATAAAAGTTTCTTTTATAAACCCACTATGGGGAGTTTGTTTTCAACACTTCTTCACACGATTTTCAGAGTTCATAAACTCAAAGTCTTCATTTTTGTGAGTTATCAAACTCATATTTTGATTCACACAAATTTCCAAATCATTTGTGAATCGTTTTGAAACCCTAGAACACAAACACCATTGCTGTTCATACCCTTGTGGAGAAGACCGTCCTTCTTCCTCATTACTGCCCTCCTGGAAAGGGAAACTTCCAGCCGTCGACTACAGATCCGACGCCTGAGCTTAATTGTGTGTCACCCTTGTATTTCATTGTAATCCGTGTAAATTGTACTTTACAAAATTATAGTGAAATAAATGGTTTTTCCCCTTTGGGGGATTTTTCCTCATTTGTGTGTGTTTGAATGTTCATGCATGATTAGGATTTAATTGGGTTAAACTGTGTTTAATTGTATAATTTCTTAATTTAAATGCACGCGCACCTCCATTCAAATTGGTATCAGAGCAGGTTATGCTAATCTATCGCGTATTCCTAGTTTCCGCAAAAATTTTCTAAAAGATATCAATTTTAAAAAAAATGATTTTTGAAAAAAGTGCGTGTTCAATGGAAAAATCATATAATAAAATGCAAGTTTTTGATGGATCTAACTATGCATATTGGAAATCCCGCATGAGATCTGCTTTAAAGGTAATAGATGAACGTGTTTGGATTCTAGTTGAAAGAGGGTGGACACCTCCCTCCGTCACTGTTGAAAATGTGACCAGTTTAAAACCTGTCACTTCTTGGACTGAAGAAGAATTTAAATGGTCATCATTTAACTCTAAGGGTTTAAGTGCTATTTTCGGATCCATCACTCTTGATGAGTTTCGACGTATCATGACGTGCACCACGTCAAAAGAGGCATGGGATGTTTTGCAACTTACCCATGAAGGAACTAATGCTGTGAAAGAATCTAAATTGTAAAATTTAACAACTCAATTTGAGACCATCACCATGCTTGAAACTGAATGTTTCATGACTTTTATGCTAGGCTTTCTGATATTGTTAATACTAGCTTTAATCTTGGTGAGCATATTCCTAGTGCTAGAGTTGTTAAAAAGATTCTCCGTTCTCTGCCTAAGCGTTTTATCCCTAAAGTCATTGTGCTAAATTCTATGGGTAATTCAAATACGCTAAAATTGGAAGAACTTGTAGAAGATTTGCAAACATTTGAAATTGATATGTTCCCTAAAACTGCTAAGTCTAAAGATAAGGGAATTGCACTTAATGCCCAAGAGAGAAAAAGTGAGGGGACGGCAAGAAAGAAAGTAGAGTCATCTATAAAGAAAGAGAGTGAAACTTCTAATTCTGAGTGTGATTTTGACTTAGATGATTTGGCTCTATTTGCTAAAAACTTTAAGAAAATTCTCAAATTTAAGAAAAGTGGAAATTTTAAAGATAAGAAGAATTTTCAGAAAAATAAGTTTGAAAAGAAAAATGAGAAAGATGCTAAAAACCCTCCTAAGAAAGAAAGTGAGAGATGCTATGAGTGCGACGGTAGGGGACATAGAGCGTTTGAGTGTGCTACTCGTCTGAATAGAGAAAAGGGCAAGGCTGTCCTTAATGTTACCCTTAGTGACGACAGTGAGGTCGAGTCGGTGGACTCGGGAGATGAGTCACCGCATGAGTGTAACTTCACCGCATTCATGGCTAGTCATGTGAGTACTCCTAGTTCACCTCACGACGATGAGGATGATGCATCACAGGGACACCTCGACAGTGAGAGCGATGTGAGTGAGGGGGAGGATGACACAAGTGAGAGCGAGAGTGATATTCAACGTGCCTACGCTGAGTTATATTCTGAGTCATTTAAAACTAAGAAGCGTAACAAAGCGTTAGTTCTTAAAATCACCGGCTTAGAGGAAGATTTAAGAAAAGAAAGAGAGAGAGAGTCCTCCACCTGCACCGCCCTGAGAGAGAATCTGCCCGTGTTGATAAAGAGAGTTTGTTTTTAGAGAGAGAGAGTAGGTTTGAGAAAGAGAGAGGGTACTTGACTAAACAAGTGGCTAGTCTTACGAGTGAGCTCCACTCCTTCATGGAGACTCGGAAGAATCTTGAAGATCTTGTTACCCAGCTGACTCATGATCTTGAGAAAGCACGGGAAGTCAAGGTACAAATCGAGGACAGATCTGGGAAGATGGGGAAGATGCTCCTCGGCCCCGCTTTAGGTTTTGGTGATAGGCAGGGAATAGGTTATGATGGTGCCTATACGTCCCAAATTTCACCTGGACCAGTTCCTGAGTTTACTACGACTCCTTATGGCCATCGTCAAAAACCTCGAAGGAGAGTTCGACCAAGAAAAGCAAACCAAGGTCCGCCTTTGACTATGTTCTTTTGTACTTATTGCAAAAGAAAAGTCCACCTCAGATAGTTTTGCTATAGCATGGGTCGGACATGACGTACTATTGATCCACCATGACATATTGATGACTTTTCTAGTCAGAGAGAGCATGCTGAGTTTTTAGCAGCCACATCACAAAGTTTGATGGAGGAATTATGACGGATGTCACTACCGTCTGTAAATGCTTCTCCCATTCCGGCTAAAACCAACAACAACAAGGGTAAATAAAAGGTTACCACTTCTTGGGTGCCTAAGAAAGATAAGAAAGCCCTTGTTGTTCATGTTTCTCTCAAAGCACATAATATCTCACAGTGGTATTTTAATAGTGGATGCTCCAGACACATGACAGGTGATGTCTCATTTTTTACCCACCTTGAGGATTATAAGGATGGTAGAGTCACCTTTGGAGATGGGAGCAAGTCTAGCATTATAGGACGTGGTACTGTCGAGTTACCTGGATTTCCTAAGCTAGAAAATGTTTTGTACGTCAAAGGTTTGAAAGAGAACCTTCTCAGCATTAGCCAGCTGTGAGACACTGGCTTTGCAGTAAAGTTTGACCGGGACGCATGTAATGTCTACAATCAAGCCGGTAAACTTTTAATGCAAGGGGTGAGGACCGAGGATAATTTCTATGGGACTATGCCTACTTCCTCACTTGTCTGCAATAGCGCCACGATCACTCCTATGGATTTGTGGCACCAATGTCTAGGTCATGTGAACGTTAGAGATTTAACTCGTTTAGCCAAAACGGACCTTGTACGTGGCTTACCATCTCTTGGAAGGCCAACTTCGACGGTTTGTGGACCCTGTCAGTTGGGAAAACAAATTCGTAGTCCCCATAGGAAGTTGCATTCCATTACCACCTCTCGTGTTCTTGAGCTTATACACATGGATCTTATGGGTACCACTCGTACCAAGAGTCTGGGTGGTAAGAGGTATATCCTCGTGATGGTAGACGATTTCTCCAGGTACTCCATTGTAGGTTTTCTGATAGAGAAATACGATGCTGTAGAGTTTTTAACGACCAAGTGTCGTGTCCTACAAAATCAACACGGAGTCACTATTAATAGGATCCGTAGTGACCACGACACGGAATTTAAGGAAGAAAAATAGATCTCTACTGTGATAGCCTCGGGATCAAACATGAGTTTTCTGCTGTGAAGACTCCTCAGCAAAATGGGATTGTTGAGAGAAAGAATAAAAAGATCCAGGAAATGGCTAGATCTATGCTTCTAAGTCATAATGTTTCTAGGAGATTTTGGGCAGAGGGAGTGTCTACTGCATGCCACACGGTGAATAGGGTTTACTTGCGTCCACACACACTTAAAACGCTTTATGAATTGTGGACTGGCAAGAAACCCAACCTGACATATTTCCGTGTTTTTGGGAGTAAAAGCTACATCCTACGGGATAGAGAGCAATTAGGAAAGTTTGACTCCCGGAGCGACGAGGGAATATTGCTAGGATATTCATCGAATAGTAGAGCATACCGGGTTTTTAACCTGAAGAGCTCTAAGGTTATGGAATCATTAAACGTCACCGTGCAAGATGACGAACCTCCAACGGCTATTGATTCTAACCTTTAGTGTGAGGATGGGGACTTTTCTGGGAGTGACCTACTTATCCCTCACTCACACCCTGTGGACCCCACTCCTGTGCTAGGGGACACACCCTCTTGGGTTCGCAAGAGTCATGACCCGTCTGCCATTGTTGGCGATCCCACTATAGGGGTCAAGACTCGTGCTCAGCTAGAGAACGTTGTTAGCCATCTTTGCTACACGTCCAAAGCCGAGCCCAAGAATCACAAAGAAGCACTCAAGGATGAACATTGGATATCTGCTATGCAGGATGAGTTGCTTCAGTTTAAAAAGAATAATGTATGGGAACTTGTCCCCCGAACTAGTGAGACTAATGTGATCGGTACCCGATGGATTTTTAAGAATAAAAAGGATGAAAATGGTACCACAATCCGAAACAAGGATAGGTTTATCTCTCAAGACTACACACAGATAGAGGGTGTAGACTTTGGGGAGACATTTTCTCCTGTTGCGAGGCTTGAGTCTGTCCGTCTACTACTCGCCATTGCATGTTATCTGCGCTTCAAGCTATATCAGATGGATGTCAAGAGTGCCTTTCTGAATGGCATTCTACAGGAGGAGGTTTATGTGGAACAACCAAAAGGGTTTGAAGACCCTAAGCACCATGAGCACGTTTATTATCTGAGGAAAGACTTATATGGTTTGAAGCAAGCACCCCGTGCTTGGTAGGAAAGGCTTACTTCCTATCTCTTAGCCCGTGGCTTCAAGAGAGGGGAGTTGATATGATGTTATTCGTTAGGAGAGATGACGGTGCTATTTTGGTTGCCCAGGTCTATGTGGACGACATAGTCTTTGTATCCACATGCTCCTAGCATGCTCACCACTTTAAGGAGGAGATGAAAAGTGAGTTTGAGATGAGCATGGTAGGTGACCTTACTTTCTTCCTTGGTCTCCAGGTTCGTCAGCTAGAGGATGGGATGTTCATCTCCCAATCCAAGTATGCTAGAGACCTAATGAAGAAATTTGGTGTAGACTCCGCTAAGCATGCACGTACACCTATGAGTACCACTACCAAGCTTAGTAAGGACACTTCAGGCAAGGACGTAGAGCAAACCTTATATCGTAGTATGATAGGTAGTCTTCTCTACTTGACTGCCAGTCGTCCCGACGTAGCCTTTAGTGTTGGAGTCTGTGCGCGATATCAGGCGTCTCAGAAAGAGTCACTCTTACTCGCTCTAAAACGTATTATCAAATACGTGAGTGGGACTCTCTCATACGGTATTTGGTATTCCTTTGATACCGATGACCGTTTGTCCGCCTATTCGGATGTCGATTGGGCTGGGGATGCAGATGGTTCTAGGAGCACTTCTGGTGGGTGTTTCTACTTTGGTTCTTCTCTTGTCTCCTGGTTGAGCAAGAAGCAAAACTCCATCTCTTTGTCCACTGCGAAGGCTGAGTACATCGCCGTCGGGAGTTGTTGCACGCAACTCTTGTGGATGAAGCAAATGTTGGAGGATTATGGGATTTCACAGGACACCATGATCATTTCCTGTGATAACACGAGTGCAATACACATATCCCGCAATCCCGTCCAACATTCGCGTATAAAGAACATCAGGTTATGCGAGCACTTCATACGTCAGTTAGTTGAGGAGAAGGTCGTATCCCTGAGTTTCGTTCCCACCGACCATCAGTTAGCCAATATCTTCACAAAACCTTTAGATGTCCTTAGATTTGAGAGTTTTAGGAAATCTTTGGGGATTTGCACAGTTGACTGAGGGGTTGGTCCATGTCTATCATAGGATGCATTGTCATTATCATATCATCTGATTCCTATTGCTAGATTGTATCATTAGTTTGTTTTATTTTTATTTTTATTTTTTATTTCATTAAAGAAAAAATTCCAAAAAGATTTTTTTGAAAAATGTTAGAAAAGCCCAAAAAGATCTTTGCTTTGCACCGTTTATGGATGAGCATTTAAGATAGCCAAGTCACAACTTCACTTCATATCTTCATGCAACTGCTTGATAGAGATTTGAGACGCTACATCATTTCATCCACGTGCTTTACATTGTTTGGAGTCTTTGAGATGTAATTAGTGATATTTTCCTACATGTTTGACTCCTATATCCTTTATTGCACACATGCACGACTATATTTGATTATTGCACTTGTCTATCACATATTGGCTTGAGTATTTCCATTTAAATTCTGTCTATACAACTAACAATATGTGATAAAACTTGACAAGATTGGAATGCATGTAAAAACCATTTTTGTGAGACTGAGTGTTTGTTTAAGGATGGGGAGGGGTTGCGAAAGGTAATTATCTATTCTTTGCGCAAAAGCCACCGTTCAAAAGGACCTAAAAAATGGAGGAATTTTATTATCCGAGGTCCAAAGAGGTTAAAAGAGCCCGAAAAAATTTAAAGGCAATAAAAAGCAATTCATGCCAACTATGGGCCATTAGGTTCCAACATCAATTCTCCAAAGTTTGAGAATTTAGAATACCTCTATTCAAAATATAAATCTGAGGGAGTTTGACTGGAGAATGTTTAAACGGGTTTGCATTTCCTTGAAAGTCCTAAAAAAGCATGAAATCGTTTTGGACGTTATTGGTGTGGAAATCACTTTGAGCTTTGATTTGTTGATTTGATTGAGTCAATGTCCTATATTTCCACCTTTTTACACCAAAGGAAGACTTTGAGTTCATTCGTTAGGAGTATCCAATATTCATCGTGCACATATGTCATGTTTGTATGCATTGATCTTCCTATCGAATTTGATCACACCCTTTCATTTACGCTATCATTGACTTGGTTGTTTTGTGTTCGTTCATGGTGTGTTTCTTATTTGTTTGAAAATTTTTGAAAAATTCAAAAATAGTTGTTTATTCCTTGTGACACCCTTGCTTTGATTGTTTGATTCATTTTTCCATTTGTCTATTTGGGGACATCATAAAAAGGGGGAGAATGAATTATCATATTTTGGGGGAGTTTTAAAGTATGCTTTCATCATTGTTTATCTCATTTCAAACTCGATACATCACTTGGTATTTTTATTTATCTCATGTGTGTAGGTACTACATACATTATCATTGGATTGCACACCCTGATGAGAAAAGCGTTGAGATTCCTGAAGATTCAAAGAGCAAACGATGAAGTCTTATTTATTTGTATCGTTCCAGTTTTGGGTTCATGGAAGGGTAGATTTGTATAGGCATTTTTTTGGTTGATAATTCGGATGTTTGTTTTATGTATGTACCGTCATAGACATAGGGGGAGATTTGTAAGGACATTTTGTCCATTATTATATGTTATGTCGTACACCGTTACACCGTTGAAGAAATTCAAGATTCATATCGTCATCAACGGATCCGAATATCAAAGAAGAGGAGGAATCAAAAGTCTGACAGGCCGGACCGGTCCGCCCAGAGAAAAAGAATCGATCCGCTTGATGAAAAGCCAGTACACCCTGGACCGATAGCGAACCGATAATGCCAAATTTAAAATGAACCTATCCGCCTCAGGCCCGAACTGGTCCGCCTGGGATAATTTCAAACAAATCGTGTTCAGATTTTTTAGGCTAAAAGTTTCTTTTATAAACCCACTACAGGGAGTTTGTTTTCAAGATTTCTTCACACAATTTTCAAAGTTCATAAACTCAAAGTCTTCATCTTTGTGAGTTATCAAACTCATATTTTGATTCACACAAATTTCCAAATCATTTGTGAATCGTTTTGAAACCCTAGAACACAAACACCATTGCTGTTCATACCCTTGTGGAGAAGACCGTCCTTCTTCTTCATTGCTGCCCTTCTGGAAAGGGAAACTTCTATCCGCCGACTACAAATCCGATGCCTGAGGGTAATTCTGCGTCACCCTTATATTTCATTGTAATCCGTTTAAATTGTACTTTACAAAATTATAGTGAAATAAATGGTTTTGCCCCTTTGGGGGATTTTTCCTCATTTGTGTGTTTGAATGTTCATGCATGATTAGGATTTAATTGAGTTAAACTGTGTTTAATTATATAATTTCTTAATTTAAACGCACGCGCACCTCCCTTCAGTGTATTATGACTTTCATAGATGACCACTCAAGGTTCAAATACCTTTACCCAATGCACTTTAAGTTTGAAGTCTTTGAGAAATTCAAATTTTATAGTGCATAAGTGGATAAGAATCAATGTAAAAGTATGAAGACACTATGATTTGATTGTGGTGGTGAGTATCTCTTAGGGGAGTTTAAGTAGTATTTATAACCTCAATGGATCACATCCTAATTGTTTGCACCTAGTATGCCCCAGTAAAATGGTATATCAGAAAGGAGGAATATGACTCTTTTGGATATGATTAGGTCCATGATGAGTTATACAGATCTCCCCGATTCCTTTTGCGGGCTTATTTTAGAAACAAGCACTTATTTACTGAACTCGGTACATTCAAAGGCGGTCTCTGCTACACACAAGGAATTGTGGATTGGACATAATCCCATCACAAAATATATTTGGATCTTGGGTAGTCTAACACATATTCTGAAAAGATATCCAAATAAGTTAGAATAAAGATCATAAGGGTGTTTCCTTGAATGATATCCTAAGGAAACTAACAGTTACTTATTCTATGATCCTAAGGATCAGAAGGTCATTGTTAGCACCAATGCTCAATTTTTAGAAGAGTATTATATAATCAATCATAAAACCAGAAGTAAAGTTGTTCTTGAAGAGTCGAGAGGGAATCAACAAGTTCCTTCAACTCCAACATTATAAGATGAAGCATCAGAATATGTTAACACTAGTGCACTAGCACATGGACTACCTCATTGTAATGGAAAGGTTGTACTTTAACCTGAATGGTTTATGTTCTTGGGAGAGTCTTATGATAAGGTCCCTGATCAACTTGAAGTCAAGCCCAGTAACTACAAAGTGGCTATCCTAGACAAAGATGATGGAATCTTTGTATTATTGATCTATCAAAGGGGATAAAACCCATAGTATGCAAGTGAGACTATAAGATGAAGATAGGGGTGCACATGAAGGTTGAGACCTTTAAGGCACGACTTGTTGTAAAACGATTTACTTAAAAAGGGGACATCGATTATGAGGAAAACTTTGGCTAGTAGATATGTTGAAGTCGATCTGGATTCTCTATCTATTGTGGCTCATTTCGATTATGAAATTTAGCAAATGGATGTCAAGGATGAATTTCTTAATAGGAATCTTGACGAGTGTATATATATGTTGTACGTAGACGATTTTATAAATGAATCCCAAAATCATAAATTATGTAAGCTAAAAAATTACATTTATGGACTTAAGTAAGCATATAGATCTTAGAACATTCTTTTTTATCAGGAAATCAAATATTTTGGTTTTGATTAATGTTCGAATGAGTCTTTTGTGTACATTAAGTGCAATATAAATGTATTGGTGTTTTAGTACTATATATGTATGACATTCTTCTCTTTGGAAATATTGCTAGAGTGTTGTCTTTGAATAAAGTGTGGTTGTACACCTAATTCGGTGTGTAGGACATGGGAGAAGCTAATCACATCCTTGGGATCAAGATTATACGAGGTCGCAAGTACATGATGTTGGTCTTATCACAAACGACTTATATCGATTCCATTCTTGCCAAGTTTAGCATGTAAAATTCAAAGAAAGGGTTCATCCCTTTCAGACATGGAATATCTCTATATAATGATTAGTGTGCTAAGACACCTAATGAGATAAAGTAGGACCCAATATCTACTTTATTGTTAGCATAGTTAATAAATTCCAGTCTAACCCTTGGGAAAAATATTGAACTGCAGTAAAGGATATTCTCAAGTACTTGAAAAGGACACAAGATTTAATTCTAGTTTATCAGGCAGAGAGTTTATTACCTATTGGGTACACAGACTTAGATTCTTAGTTTGAGAGAGATTCCAGAAAGTCTACCTCAAGATATGTGCTTTTTCTAGGAGGTGCATCCATTAGTTAAAGGAGTATCAAGTAATCATGCATTGGTGCTTCCACCATAGAAGATGGATATGTGGTAGCCTATGAGGTAGCCAAAGAATCAATACGGCTTATAAACTTCCTAATGGATCTAGAAGTGGTACCTTTAGTTTAATCAATGTTACACTTTATTGTGAAAATATATATGTTTTTTCTAACTCAAAGGAACCTAGGAGACATAAGAGAGGTAAATACATTGAGCACAAGTATCATCTAATTCAAGAATTTGTTTAGCGGGGTGATGTCACAATTACCAAGTTTTCATTAGAGAACAACCTATTAGACCCTTTCATGAAGAGCTTATGAGCATGAAGAGATTATGAACATGAGTTTAAGTCGAAGTGGGAGATTGTTAGAGTAGTAAATTAAAACCATGATTTGTGTAATAGTTTTAGTTATGGATTTATTATTAAAATAAAAGTAGTTTTTCCTATTTTAATGAGAATCATGTACGTACATAATGTTTACATTTTTATATATTATTGATGTCTCTTATTCTTCAATGTACATGCTCGGGTTTGTGGGGTACAACTTACACACAGAGGATCGGATCATCAGTTCTTGTGGAATATAGGTTTTATCGTTTACAGTCTTATATGGAACTGGACACACCATCAGGAGGGTTGTAGAATAATATTTTAGTAGGTTTATCTTGATTACGGGAAATAATATAGTTGCAACTTATTATGCTAGTACACTTTGTGTGAATTGTATGGGACTAGCTTGAGGTCATTGTCATTATACTGATTTTATAAGACAATGTACACCTCAATATTACTAGTCTTGCTTAAGGCTCGTAATCATGATATGGTTGATGGATACACAAACTATTTATTTGTTGCTTTGACATATTAAGCGAGATTCGTTATTGGATCAATAATCTTAATAGATTGGATAATGGTGATTAATGTATGGTGAATGTCTTTTATGGATGGAATTCTCGTCTCGGTATAAAGACTGGTGATACCCCTTGAGATGCTTATAAGTTCTTTATGTGTCAGACCCTACAGGTGGATTATGCTATTCCGATATTACAAATAAGTTAAGTTGGATCACTCAAGGACTTAAGGAAGTTAATCAAATAAATTATCAATAATTTGTTTTATTAACGAGAATTAGTAACCTTAACGCGGAGATAATTAAGTAATTGATAATATGGAGTTCGAAATATACTTTTGAGTTAAGGAGTGGAGTTGCAATTATAATTATGTAGTGCTATTAATTATACTTAATTAATTTTGATTAGAATTCAAGTTGGATTAGGTTTTTTATTCCCATTAGGAGCCACATCCCTATCTCTCCTTAGGGTCCCGATCTTAGCCTTTTTCCTCAAGCAAGCTATCACTCTTGAGACTCAAAAACCCTAATTCAGATTTGTAAGAAATAGTGTCAGTAGAGAGAAAATGAGAGAATAGAAGATGGTTACGGATGAAGACCCCACACTATGCTAGTGACAATTCGTTTCGAGAATATAATAAAAAATCATGAGGTACATCGATCATGAATTCTAGATCAATCATCATCACAAACTTTTCATTCTGAGACGAGATCAAACCATATAGTTCTCAAAGTTAAACCCTAATTCCCCTTTTAGTGTTTGATATATGTGTAATGTTTTGTAGTTCGATTTATTCACGTAATCACAGACCCTAGGAAGACACTCCAACATTGGAGACTCTTTTGATTAGAAAATAGCGTAAATTTTTCACCCCACTGATAATGTCTCCAAATACAAAGATAAAAAACTACCGCTGGCATCTCCAAATCATGTGCAGGCCATTTGCCCTCACCAGGCTTGAGCTTGTGACAAGCGTAAGTGATAGGACTCTTATCATGCATCAATACATCACCTAATTCATATAGTGAGTCATCTGTATATACCATATACTCAATGCTATTCCTTGGTAAAGATATAACAAGTGCGAATGTGAGTCTGTCTTTGAGTTCCTCAATTGCTCACTGACAGTCGACATTCTAAATAAATGGTACCCCTTTCGAGTGAGTTAATTCATTTGCTCGTCTATCTTCTAGAACCCCTAAATAAATATTTGGTAATACTGTGACAAACGAAAGAAAGTATAGACCTATGGAGGCATTGTGGGTTGTCCCCAATCCATAACTACTAGAACTTTGTTAGGGTCCGCTGAAATAACCTCCTCGACTACTACATGCCCCCAAAATTGTACCTGTCGAAGCTAAAATCCACATTTAGCAAATTTGGCATACAATTTATTTTCCCTAAGTGTTTGTAGGACCAATCTCAAGTGTTGATCATGGTCCTCCTCTGAACTTTAATAAATAAGGAAGTCGTACATGAATACAATGACATACTGTTCCACATATGGATGAAACACCCGATTAATAAGGTCCATGAACACTACTAGCACATTAGTCAGGACGAATTGCATGACCTCGAACTCATATGATTCGTAGCCCATCAAGAAATTTATCTTCGGAATATCCTCCCCTTGAATACGTTGCTGATGATATCTTGAGCGTAAATAAATATTGGAAAAGAATGATGCACCTTAAAATTGATCGAACAAGTCATCGATGCGTGATAATGGATATTTATTTGTGGTCACCTTATTCAGCTTCCGATAATCCACACATAAATAGATAGATCCATACTCCTTCATAAATAATACTGGGGCTCCCCATAGAGATGTAGTCCTCCGTATAAATCCTTGACTTAGTATCTTCTTAGTTTTCTCTCGGAGCTCACACATCCCTAATAGAGAAATCCGATATGGATCCCTAGCTATGGGACTCATGCCTAGTGCTAAATCAATGCAAAAATCTATCTATATATTACGAGGTAGTCCTAGTATCTCATCAAATACATCTGTAAACTCTTGTACAACTAGAATAAAGTCTAAAGAAATGGTGATCTCCTTCGGTGTATTCACATCAATATAATACAAATGCGTGCTAGAATCGCCCTCAATCGTAGGCTTGGAAATGAGGAACATCTACTGCCCGGGAATGGAAAATATGACCGTCTTATCGCTGCAATCTATCTATAAAGGTATGTTGATAACCAATCCATACATAATATAACATCATATTTGGACATATCCAATAATAACAAGTCGATGGAGAAATATAGTCGGCCTACCGCAACTTCCACCTCCCTACAAACATTATGTAAAGAAGCACCCCTACCCATTGGTGTATTTACGTGAATAAATACATGAGTGGCAATCTCTAACACACCCAACATCGAAGAAAACATATAATTATAAAACTAATGGGATGAGTGTGTTGTTACTCGTGCTAAATATTACTTGTGCATAACTGTCGAAAATATAAAACATACCCTATATAGACTATTGCTGAGCTTGATATTCCACCTGATAAATGTTAAAGACACTTCTATGGTGTAGCTCTTGGCATCCCTGTGCCTAATCTCTGGGTGGAGGTAATTACGAGTACCGGGGTGTTGTGGTAATGCTTGACGCTGCTACAGGGCTGGAAGAGTGTGTTGTTGATCCTGAGGCTATCCTTACTGACTTGAACTCTACCCAAGATTAAAACCTTTAGGGCCCTATCTAGAAGTGTAACCTATCTCCACACAAGTGAAACAAGCTCCATAAAATGGGTGACCCTGTAGGAAATTATGCCACTGGGATCTGTCCTACCATTTTGATCCCTTGCCTTCTCCTCTATGCCCCTATTAGCCCTGACTCGGGTGGACCAGCCCCTGACCTCCCTTGCGAAATTATTCATCATCTCATCTAAATTCCTTCAGAGGCTGCTCCCCCTAATTCAGACCCTGCTGATACTAGGATCTCTCGGCCCCCGAGATAACTCACTGATCTCAACTGCCTTGGACCCTTAGCCGTTGTATTCCATCTCTTTCTTTAGTTCTTTCTCTTTCTAAAAATCTCTATGATCCTGATATAGCTGGAGTGATCCGTCTATAACCTGGGTGTATGTGGTATATGAGGGATTTCCTGTTAACACCCGATTGATCCCCTAATTCATACCCTAAATAAACCCGTTTAACTTTTGAGGTTTCAACTATATCCCATCTGGATAAAAATAGCCCCGATGAGTGAACTCCAACCATACTCTGGAATAGTCGTGTCCGCCTGTTGGGTCTATCAAGCTAACCCCTATAATATATTTATTGTATGGGAGGGAAATACTTCCCCTCTAACTTCTTCTAGAACTTTGCTATCGTCACCTATGCTCTATCCTTCTCAGCGATATTAGAGTCCCACCAATATAGAGCCTCCCCCACTAGTTAAAAACTAACAAGTATATGCTGTTGTACCTCAATGCACGCCATGAGGCATAAATGTCTCTTGATCTCGTTCATCCATTGTAACGTAGCAACTAGATTTTTAGACCATGCAAACTCTGCGGTTTGCCTTAGATACTCTTGACCTTTTCCTTAATTGAAGTAGAATTAGGAACAAGTGCAGGCACAACTACAGCCACATGTGGTGGCAGTGGTGGTTGATCTTGACACAATCCTTCTATAGTTGTTGCGACATCTTGAGTGATGATGGTATCTAAGTCAAATGGTGTTATAGCATGTGTTTATCCTTATAGTGGTGGATGTGGTTGTCGCTGTGGCTGTGGACATGCGACTGTATTAGAATCAGCACTCGCGATTGGTATGCGTCGTGTTACTCGTCTTTGAGCTTTCACCACTTTCAAGACTATAAATAAGTGTATAAGTATTCATATGAGAAAATAAAGTACAAAAATTTATGTAATGACCTCTAAAATGTCAAATAACTCTACGTGGAAAACGGTGGATGCACTCCCAATACCTAGGACACAATACTAGGAATGCTCTGATACCAACTGTGACACCATGTAAAGTCTAAACTATATTGATTAGTTATAAGTTAAATAATTATAGGAGTCTAACAATTAAATATCTTCTAAGCATATTAAACAAGCCCATATGTTCGAACAATAAATAAACCAATACATGCAAATAACACTGATACCATAAACATAACAGTAATACCATCCATCACAGAAAGTACTACTATGAAAACATAAGCAAATCCTAAATAATCTCCACTAAAATCCGATATTAACAAAAGTAAATGTAAATAATAGATTGATCACGTAGGCTCGACACATGCATACTAGGAAACAACAACTGGAAATGTGAGTAGGCAGCTGAATCAGAGATAAGGAGGTGGATGCGGCTTGAAATTTTTTATGGAGATAACGTAAACAACAAGTCTACATAGAGTAATGATTTAACTAAATTTGAACTACAATAATAACTACACATTCTCTTTCGATATTTTAGTTGTTTTTAAGTTATTCACAACCCCCAAACAGCATGTGTATCTCATTTGTCTACTCCTTATCCCATATGAGTTCGATATATCTCTTCGTTTAGTTTAATTGAACTTTGATAATAATTCACGAGTTTATAATCTGTGAGGATTTATAGTTAAATGAGTACAATCCTGACATGTATTGTAAAAAGTGGTACAATCTTGACATGCACCATAATTAAAGTAGTACAGTCCTTACATGTACTTTGAGGTGGGTACAATCTTAACAGGCCCTAAAATCCTAAAATCCTCACCCCTATGCATTTTTTAAAGCAAACATACACCACTTTACCTTAGCATTTTGTTTAATGTTCCATTTATGGGGAATTTTTAGCAACAAAAATGATGTTTTTATGACACACGATTCTTTGCAACATAATGCATAGTTTAGGTCCATCAAGGGGAGTGCCTTATAAAGAAAATGAATAGTTTCAATGATTCTTTTGCGATTCACTCCCTATCCGATTAAAATTCTTTATTTATATCCACGATGACTAATTATTGCCCAATTTCATTAGCAATGTACATACTCGTAAGGTTCCATGAACGACACATCACTATAGCCAGTTTGCCCAGTTTTATTAGCCCTGTACATACTCGTGATGCCAACACACACCCACGCTGCTATAGTCTGTCAGCCGAATTATAGTAAGCCATGCATATACTCACGATGAAATTTTATCTTAAATCCCATTTTTTTTTTATCTTAGGCACTAATTATTAATTCTTATCCAAGTTCTCTATATTCTCAATTAGCCTCACACATAATTCGGGTATTACAACCTATTCCATAGTCCCAAACCTAGTGTGCTGACAAGTATATTCAACACAAATAAATGAGAAAAGCGCAATCACCCAAGCAAATAAAGAAGATAACGAATGCCAATCACACAACACTGTATGTACGTGGTTCAGAAAGAATAATTACGTCCACGGTGGTACAGTCAGTATTATTTCTATATACTCTGGGGAGTGTTTTACAGAGAATATAATTCATGCCTTTTGCCCCAGGCTTAGGGTTTATTATATACATGTTTGTTCTCGGGGGGGTGGGGGTATTGGACTCCCCCACGTCCATCTTCTACTCCTAGAATATCTCCTTACGAGATTCTAAGAATAGACTAAGTCATATCTGAATTCAGTTGAGATGTGAGGGGCCTAGACATTGGGCCGTTTCTATTGGGCTACTCGTCTGGGCCTATGATGGCAAATCCAGGTACCCACAATTGCTCCTAAAGTTGTTGGGCCATAATTTGGGCTCAATTAATTTAAACAATTTGTCATAATGGCTCTCTTGTAAATTGCGTAACTCTTCCCAAGATTGGAGTTCTCTACTTGATTTTGGAGACAGCCTGCTTCAGGTCTCGTGCGATATGATTAGAAATGTTTAAAAGGTCACTTGGAGTAGTATGTTCATACTGTCGTTTCAAACTTTATATTTTCTCATATTCTTCAAGCTCTCGCTATTGCGCCCTCCTCTCCAGGTCTTTGTTTGCTTTGCTTTCAATCTTCTTCGTCGTCTGGGCTTGTGATCTTACATCGTCCAAGCCAAACCTTTATCTCATAAGTCCCCTTTACTCTCTCTCTCTCTGTGTTTTTTCTGTTAAGATTTCTTCATATTCGTAATTAGAGTTTCCAAATGGCGAAGATAGGCAATAGGTCTATATCTGAGTTTAGGAAGTTCTATAATATCCCAGACTGGGTACATATTGAGTGCGCCTCTCTCCCTAAAAATGTCAGAGAGATAGAGGATGCTCATTGGATTCATGTCCTCTTGCTGTCCCAAGGGGGCTCACTTTCCTTCCGAGCAATTTGTTTTTACATTTCTTTGGTTATTTCAACATCATTCTTGCACAGTGTTCGTCGAATGTTTGGAAGATAGTTAATGGTGTCCATAGAGTAAACCAACTCTATGGCACTAAATTAGGGCTTGCTGAAATTTGTTTTTGTTATTCCTTCTCTCGAACTAGTTCTGGCCTTCTTTACCTCAAGGCCAGGATTCCTGATAGGGTATTGGTAGTAAACCTACCTGATTCCCATAAGGATTACTGGCAAGAGGGTTTTCTTGCTAGAAATTGGTAGTTCCCCCCCATACTGAGGGGTCAAGGTCTGATAGATTCACAATCCCCTTTCATGGGGAGGAGTACATAGGTAATTTTAGCCTTTGCTCTGCTCATTCATTTTTTGGTCAATATTTGATTTTTCTGATATTTTTCTGTTATCCTTTCAGCGAGGACAAAGAATTTGGAACCTGCCCTTAGTGAGGTTCGAGCTGCCGAGCTGATTAAAGCTTGGAATATCAGAGAATCTTTGGCTGACAGTGAACATCCCTGGTCAGCTACTTTTCTTCTGGAGTACAAGAACATCGGGTCCAGTTTTATTACATGACCTGTAGATAGCATTCCTAAATTGGATATTACTGAAGAAGTTGATGCAGGACCCATCCAGTTGGACGAGGAAGAGAGCAGTTCTGAAAGTAATATTAGGGGAGGCGCTGAAGGTGGTCCCAGTGAAGCGAGCTCTAGTGGTGAAGTTTCTTCTAGCTCCGAAGAGGTTTCTGAGGCTCAAGAGTCTTCAAGTACATCCAATAGTTCTAACGAGGAAATGGATCCCCTAGGAGGAATCTAATCCGTGACGATGATGATGATGACGTGCTTCTTGCTCAGCGATCGAAGAAGCAAAAGTATGTCGGTGGGGATGTTGCCACCGGTTCTCAGTCTGCTGCTCATAAGCAGGAGAAGAAGAGAAATGAGGAAGAAAAATTGAGAGAGAGAGAGAGAGAAAGAAGAGGAGAGGAAGAAGGTTGAAGAGAGAAATAAGGTGGAAGAGAGGAAGAGATCTGAGAGGGAGAAGGAGAGAGAAGAGGAGAGGAGGAGAGTGGAAGCGAGGAAGAAGTCCGGGTAAGCTTTAGTGCCCATATTCACGTTGATTGAGGGGGCCTTGGTCTCCACCTCTCCTCGACTAGCTCCTGCGCTGCTCAAGAGAGCAGTTTTGCCTGCTGATCGACGAAGGGCAATGGGGAATGATCAGTTAGTCCTACAAGCGAGTCATAGGCTAGCATTGGTAAGTCTATTTTTATTCTTTAATACTTGTAATATTCTGTTAAATGCTTTTTTCTAATGCTTCCTTTTTACTTGCAGTTCGTGACTGAATTCTCCGTTCTCTACCGTACTCGTGATGAGCTGGTGGGTAGGAATGCGGATTTGGAGAAGCAGAACACTGAACAAAAGGGGAAAGACATCGAGCTAGAGGCCAGTTTGAAGGCTGCCAATGAGGCTCATAAGTCCTCCGATCTCTCCCTTATTGATTCTAATGGAGCGAAGGAGGCAACAATAAAGGAGCTGAATGAGATGAGGCAGTCCTATGACATAGTCTGCACGAGAAAGATGGCTGTGGTCGAGGAGAATAAGGTGCTGGCAGAGAAGCTGAAGAGGATGGAGTCCAAGGCAGCCACCATTAAGGAAAGTTTGTATAATTCCGGGTGGGCTACCGCATATGAGGATGCTGATGCTCAGATAGGCTACATCAGCCGTCTGAACTTCAAGAAGGGATGGAACAAGGATCTTTTGGCTACTGGGGTGGATATTGATTCACCTTTATTCGACAAGCGTGATCCAGGCCCAAAGCCTATTATAGATGATGCGTCTGGCCCAGCCTTTGAAGGTGTAGTCCCTGCCTCTCAAATCGTTCCTATCGGTGCTTCTCCTGCTCAGGGAGCAACAACTGTTCCTTTCGAGGGAGATGCTACTACTACTGCTGACAAGGAAAAATAGCCAACCACCTCTGGACAAACCGAGGTTTCCAGCTAGCCCTCTCTTAGGACCTTTATGTATTTTTTCTTGTACTACTCTTTTTTAATTACCGATGTAATTGGACCCCTTTATTTCAATAAAATAAAAGTACTTTCTTTTCTACGCACTGATTCTTCTACTTTTTACTGCTTGTATGGCTTGTCATCGATTGATGTAGATGAGTATATACCTTCCACTTCTCAATTGGGAAGGATTATTGGTCCTAATATGAGCTATTAAGTTCGTCAAACCTTTATAAGGATTTTCATGTTGCTGCGATCGAGGAGTAAGAGCTTTATAGACCAGTCTGAGCTCGTTGCCAAACTGAAAGAATGACTTCAGGAGATGGAAGAGGTTGGTGCCTTTGTCCAAGAATAAGTGAACACTCTGAGACCCATACTCCTTGATGCCATTGATATTAACCAAGTGGGAGAAGTTTTGCAACAGGACAATGAGACCTTGAGGAGGGAAGTATTGCACCTTAGGGAGCATGTACTAAGTGTCACACCCAAAATTTTGCGGACCTCTTCTTCGTCGGTTGTTCCGCGAGCTGTCACAGGGTCGAGCGCTACCCCCCAAGTCTCGCGAGGTTCTACCCCATCGGTTGGTCGGTGAGCTAGCACAGATGCACGGGGTCCAACTAGGGAGATGGATGAGCTTTGAGAAGATGTTCGTCGAGCATACGTGATTGATGCTGGGCTTCAAAGAGATGTCACACGGCTGAGGCATCTGTTCAAGAAAGGTCCTCGACGAGTATGGGCTGATGGCTATGACCAAGGCTGGACAGATGCTCCGACGAGGTTGACAGAGTTTGAAGAGCTGTCTTTCATTAGGTGATGGTTGAGTGCCCTTAGGGAGATGCAAGTCCCAAGGAACTCTGTACTCTGGTACCGTCATGGATCTCTCCTTCAACTTTGAGGCCTAATCCTTTCAGGAGGGACGACCAGTGGATCCCTATCGATGCTATCCCCAAGCAGCTGTTAGAGCCAGATGCGAATGAGGTCGAGGAGGAGTTGTCTCCTCACCCGGACGATGGTCGAAGAGCACAAGTGGATGACTATCTTGTTCAGAGGCCTCAGCCTCATTAAGATTTTACCAGATGTAACTCATTGTATATGTAATGAACTAATGTAATACCGATGTTTTGGGCGATATTCGCCGACTAAACACGTGTTGTATATTCTCATTGTAAATGTGATGAAGTAATATAATATCTATGTTTTTGGCGATCTTGCCGACTAAACATGTGTTGTATATATTTTTACTTCATTTATTGAGTTGTTTTATTGAGTGAGTGTCCTCCCAGTCCAGTATGCTTATAAGATACCATTCTGCCTCACTTTACCTTTTAGGCCGTGTTGTCACACTCCCTTAGGCCTAAGTGTGGCAATGGCGAGGACACTCTGAACCAAACATAGTTTGGTAACCAATTTATTTTTGGTCTAATTGCCTAAGGGTCCCCTATAGGGCTTCATATATTATCGGGGCAATGCTAGGAGGTTATTTGTGTTTTATAACGAAAACCTGAGGAGGGTGACACCCTACTTTTATGCTTCGAGTAAGGTGCCTATTGCTTAGAAAAGATGTGAAAGTTATAAAGTTCCTAATAAAGAGTTATCACTTCATAAGATGCCATTGCCAAATAATCTTTTATTAATCGGAAGAGAAATAAGACATGAGTTGCCAATTCAATCAATATAGTAAAAGATAAATGAGGGAAAACTAGAAATACAATTTCTTCAGATTGGCAGTATTCCAAGCTCGGGGTATATCTCTGTCTTCCACCGTTTCTAAGTGATAGTCTCCTTGTAGGTCGTCCCTTGTCACCTTGAATGGTCCCTCCTAATTTGGACCCGGCTTGCCATCTGATGATTTTACTGCGCTTCCAAGGACCTTCCTTAGGACATAGTCCCCAACCTGGAATGTCCTCGGATTGAACTTCTTGTTATAGTATTTTGCGAGCTGTTGTTGATAGCTCGTCAGCCTTACTAGGGCTAGTTCTCTGTGTTTGTCAGCTAAGTCAAGTTCAGAGAGTAATACTGCATCATTTTGTCCTTGATCGACAAGGGTGGTTCTCATGGTTGGTAGGACAGCTTCCAAGGGGATGATTGCTTCCATTCCATACGTTAGTGAGAATGGGGTTTCCCCAGTTGCTCACCGTGAGGTAGTGCGGTAGGCCCACAAAATATGTGGCAGCTCACTCACCCATGCGCCTTTGGATCGCTCTAGCCATTTCTTTAACCCATCGATCACTGTTTTATTAGAAGCCTCAGCTTGACCGTTGCTCTGAGGGTACGCCACCGAGCTAAAATAGTGCCTGATCCTGTGTTCTCTACAGAAGTTCTGGAAAGGGCCACTCTCAAACTGTGTTCTATTGTCAGTGATGATGGTTATGGGGATTCTAAAATGGTTAATTATATTTTTCCATATGAACCTCATCATATCTGCATCACGTATATTTGCCAGTGGCTCTGCCTCGATCCATTAGGTGAAGTAATCCGTTACGACCAATAGATACTTGCGGTTTCCAGCGGTGGTAGGAAGAGGGCCTACGATGTCCATACCCCATTGGGCGAAAGGCCATGGGCTAGTAAGCGATCTTAGATCGCTGGCAGGTTGGTGGACCATAGGAGCATGTAGTTGACATTTCTCGCATTTGTGAGCATATACTACAGAATCTCTTTGCATATATGGCCACCAGTAGCCTTCCTTCATTGCTCGGAAAGCTAGTGACCTCCCTCCAATGTGGATTCTGCAGATTCCTTCATGAAGCTCGTGTAGAACTAGCTTGACGTCCTTCGGGTGAACAGATTGAAGGTAAGGGCTGATGAATGATCTCTTGTATAGTTTGCCCTCAGAAGACAAGTGATAGCGAGCAGTCGTGACTCTTACCTGATGAACGACCTTTTTATCATTTGGAAGTGCACCATCTTTCAAATAGTCCCTTAAAGGGTCCATCCAACTGGGCGCTGACTCAATCTGGAGCATATGTTCCATGTTTGGCAGCTTGTCGTTCTAGTTGATGCCCAACGGGCGAGGAAGTCGATGGGGATCGTCCTCTTTACGTTGGAATCAATTACTGAACTTAGGGATGCCAGGGCGTCGACATGGCTGTTATGTCCTCTGGAAAACTGTTGGACACTGACTTCCTTAAAGCCGGACATTAGCTTTTTTGCCAAGGTGAGGTAGGCTTCCATTCTTTTGTCTCTTGCATTGAAGTCCTCACTTATCTGGTTGGAGACCAATTATGAGTCGCCGAACACCTGCAACTGCTTTTCCCCCCAGTGCCTGTGCCTTCTACAGGCTGGCTATCAAATCTTTGTATTCTACCTCGTTATTGGAGGCTTCAAATCCAAGATTGATTCCTTACTCGACGATTGTGTTTTCTGGTGTAACGAGCACAATGCCTACTCCTGCCTCCTTTGAGTTGGAGGCTCCATCGACAAACAATTGACAGACTCCTACTGATGGGTGATCTTCCATTTGCTTCATGGGTTGAGGCTGGTCGGAAGGCTGTTCGCTTATGAATTCTGCGAGGAAATCGGCGAGGAACTGCCCTTTGATTGCATTCCTGGGCTAAAATTGGATATCAAATCGTCCAGGCTCGACTGACCACTTGGATAGTCTGCCAGACAGATTTGCTTTTTTCAAGACTTCTTTAAGGGGGTGTGATGTAAGGACGATGATTGTGTGAGCTTCGAAGTAGTGTTTCAGCTTCCTCAAAAATATTACTAGTGCGAAGGTGAGCTTTTCCAGTGGTAGGTACCGCTACTCGGCGTCCAATAAGGTTTTTCTCGCGTAGTAGACTGGATGTTAGATTCCTACTTTCTCTCACACTAGTGTAGAACTGACGGCGTCCAATAAAGGGGGTCAGCTTCTTGAGGTATGACGAGCAAAGGTGGCTTGCTAAGATAAGCCTTGAGCTCCTCTAATGCTCTCGAGCAATCTTGATTCCACTCTACTGTCTTGTTTCCTTTCAAGAGTTGGAAGAATGGCTTGCACTTATCAGAGGACTTTGAAATGAAACGGTTCAAAGCGGTGAGCATGCCCGTGAGCTTCTACACATCTCGTATCGTGCGAGGGGGCTGTACCCTATTGATCGCATCAATCTGGTCCGGGTTGGCCTTAATGCCTCTTTCACTAACCAAATATTCGAGGAATTTTCCTGATTGGACACCGAAAGAACATTTGCTCGCATTGAGTTTCATTCGGTATTTCATGAGGATCTCTAAGGTATTTGATAGGTCTGAGAGATGGTCCTCTTTTCTCTTGCTCTTGATGAGCATATCATCAATGTAGACTTCCATGATATCTCCCATTTGGTCTTTGAACATCTTGATCACCAGCCGCTGGTAAGTTGCTCCTGCATTCTTGAGCTCAAAGGGCATAACTTTGTAGCAGTATAATCTGACAGTGGTGATAAATATTGTCTTGTCTTGGTCTGGTGCATACAGAGGGATCTGATGATACCCTGAATATGCGTGTAGAAAACGCATTCTCTCGTGAGCTGCTATGGCGTCCACCAGTTGGTCGATCTTTGGGAGAGGGAAACTGTCCTTGGGGCACGCCCTGTTAAGGTCAGTGAAGTCGATGCAAACTCTCCATTTCCCATTACTCTTTGGAACTACCACTGGGTTGGATATCCATTTAGGAAATTGAACTTCCTACATGGATCCTGCATCCAGCATCTTTTCAACTTCTTTCTCCACAACATTAGCCTTATCAGGCGCGGTTCACCGTGCTTTTTGCGTGATAGGCCTGAAAGTGGGGTCAACGTGTAACCTATGGAAAACTACACTGGGATCAATGCCAGGAAGCTCGTAGGGTTCCCATGCGAAAATGTCTAGGTTGCTTCTCAGTATCATCGTCAATTCTTTCTTCTCTTGATCTGTAAGAGAAGTCCCGATTAAGAAACTCATGTCTTTCTTATTTCCACCAGTTGTTATCTCCTCCAGGTTTTCAACGACCCGCTCAGAGAGGAGGAGCCTGGTCTCCTCCACTCTGGGTCTTCCATATCTTAACTACTATTTTTAAGGTATCAAACCTTCTTGCTTCTCGATCTTCTCTTTAGCCTTCTCGACCTTCTTTTCTGGCCACTATGAAGCACCTTCTTTCCATCGCTTGATCTCCATGAATCTCCATTACTCCTCGCTCAGTCACGTACTTGAGTTTTTGATGGTAGGTCGAAGGGACTGCCTTCATTACATGTAGCCACCCCCTGTCGAGGATAGCTTGATATGGTGAGTCGATGTCGACCACCAAAAACTCCATCATCTTGGAGACACTTCCTGCTATTACCAGCAGCACGATCTTTCCTAATGGAATTGTTACTTTTCTAGCGAAGACAACTAGAGGGACAGTGGCTTCATTTAAGTTGGCAACGCTTAGCTTCAATATCCTGAATAGGTCGAGATACATTACCTCGGATGAGCTTCCCTAGTCGACGAGCAACTAGTCGACGTCGTAGTTGGCTATCCCGAGCGTAATGATCAAGGAGTCATGATGTGGGGTTCTTACCCCCACCAGATCTTCATCTATGAAAATGATATGTTTCCTATAGTCGACGTCATCTTCTCTTCGATGCTTTCCTGATTGTGTCTTCGCTGGGTCAATCTGAAAAGCTTTCATTATTGTAGTAAGCTTTTCACTTCCATCCGGGATGAATTCCCTTGAATCTGTTTCATATAAGATTCCCCATGAATAACTACAAATTCATGGACAACATCATCCTCGAGTACGTTATCGAATCTTGTTTCTCCATTAGCATCGATTTTCTCTGCCTTCTTCTCCATAAACTCGTTCAGGTGCCCAGTCTGAGCTAGTTCTTTGAGATGAGACTTAAGATCCTTGCAATGCTCAATCTTATGTCCTCCCTCCTTATGAAAAGCGCATCTCAGTGCATTGTTTCTCTTTAAGGGATCTCCTCCCATCTTTCTAGTCCACTTAACAAATGGCTCGTCTTTGATCTTCGCAGGATCTTGTAGATTGGTTCTTTGAAGACAGTGTTCACTGCCTGAAATGCTTTCGAAGCATCGTTCTTGCCTCCGTTCTTAGAGACATTTTGCCCCCATTTTCCCCCACTTTCTTCTAGTTTTTGGCCTTATCGCTGCCCTTGGCAGCGAGCTTAGTCCGAATATTATCCCCTGCACTGAGGCGGGTGACATCTTCTACTTTGGCATACTTTTTGATGCGATCCATCGGATCATCGATGGTCGTGGCCTCCTACTTTGTCAGGGATTGGTGCAGAAGGCAAGAGCTTGGTAGGCGAATCTTGAAAGAGTCCACTTTTACCTACTCCGAGTGTCCTCGACTTCGTTAAACAACTCCCAGTACCTCTTCACGTAGTCCCGGAGGCTCTCTTGAGGTGTTTTCTTCATTGTTAGTAAAGCATCCATCCTCTTTGGATGGGAGCTACTGGTAATGAAGCGAGCCGTAAAGAGCTCGGCCAGGGACTCAAAACTCCTGATGGACTTGTGAGGGAGTCTCTCGAACCATTTCTGGGACACATCATGTAGACTCGAGGGAAAAATCCGGCACATTAGTGCATCCATGTGGTTCCAGAGAGTCATGGCTTGCCTGTACTGCCTAACATGATCGATAGGGTTAGTCTTTTTGTCATAGATCTTGAATATCAGAATTGCAAACTTCTTGGGGACTTCTTCTTCTTCTTCTTCTTCTATCTCCCTTGAGAAAGGGGATTTCATCTGGGTCCTGAGAGCTCGCCGAGCAAGCTCTCTGGTTGATCTGGCACCCCGATGTGCTCGGTGCTGGTCCATTTCTCTTTGGACCAAATTTCGTATATCCTCATCAACTCGACTTGGGCTCCTGTAATGGCGAGCTAATCGTTGTCGCTCGAGCAAGTCATCATTTGACTCGAGCTTCTCACTTCTTTGGGATCCGCATCTGGGGATCCTTCCTCGACTGCGAGACTTGCTTGGCTGAGGGCTAGGAGTGTGGTATGGTCGTCGCCTAGTGTTGCGATAGAGTTCTTTCTCCATCCTTTCTAATCTCCTTTTAAGGTGAGCATTCTCAGCCTCTTGTTTGCGAGCAGTCACTCCTTGCTCTTGGAGCCTTGCCTCATAGGCATCCATCAACCGGGAGATTTGTGTGGACTTCGGTGGCCCCTGACTTTCTTCTGAGGCTTTTCCTTCAAGGCAAGCTCTCTGGTCTGAACGTCGAACTTCAGATCTGATCCTGCGTGGGGCAGGCTGTTCTTGGATATCCCCTGCTTGAGGGGCATTGCTACTGTGACCATACATTCTAGCTTCTTTGTTGGTGAGGGCTTTCTTAAGGAAGACAGACGTTCCCACACACGATGCCAATTATGATGACAAGTATATTCAACACAAATAAATGAGAAAAATGCAATAACCCAAGCAAATAAAGAAGATAACGAATGCCAATCCCACAACACAGTATGTACGTGGTTCAGCAAGAATGCCTACGTCCACGGTGGTGCAGTCAGTATTATTTCTATATACTCCAGGGAGTGTTTTACAGAGAATATAATTCATGCCTTTTACCCCAGGCTTTGGGTTTATTATATACATGTTTGTTCTCGGGGAGTGGGGTATTGGACTCCCCCACGTCCATCTTCTACTCCTAGAATATCTCCTTACGAGATTCTAGGAATAGACTAAGTCATATTTGAATTCAGTTGAGATGCAAGGGGCCCAGACTTTGGGCCATTTCAATTGGGCTACTCGTTTGGGCCTGTGATGGCAAATCCAGGTACCCACACCTAGATATGAAAAATATAAGTATTACCTAGTCCATTACCTAGGAAGAATACCTACCAAAAATCAACACCTAGTCTCGCACCTAGGCCATAGGAATAACATAATGGCGTACCCCACGTACGAAATACCCAACTATACAAGCGTACACTCACTAGTACCATATCTATAAACTGCCAACAAAACCAAATCTACCTATTAGTCCCATACCTAGAAACAAACCTATAAAAATGGGTCAAAGTACAACTACTCACAAAAACCCAATGTCCCAGCGGTGTCGAAATATTAACATGAATAATCTCTACGTAAAGTATATTTTAAATTTAATACCACAATCCTCTAATTAATCTTACAGTTTCAATTCCATTCAAATTACGTCCATGCAAACATCTAATGAACAAATCTTACAAAATAGTTTTACAAGTTGTCAAATTCCATAATTCTAATATGAGTGATATTTCAACAATTCATAACATAATTCAAATTAAATATGCATAATCGTGATCCTACACAACAATACATTTGTTCTAGAACATACCCAATTAATATTATAATTCTTCGAGTCGAAATATTATTCCAAGTTCATATTTTTATTCTAACATGCGATTCGTCCCACAAATCTACCGTAACCCAATACACTAATCTAAGCATGCGATGTTTCAAGTGGTAAATCATATTTTATAGATTTAATAAAAATAGCAGCGAATTTACTTCCACTTTCCCTAATTAATCTTCCTAATTATTTTTAGGAAAACATGATAAATTAAGTTTTACGCAACATTTAAAACATATAACACTTAAGGGGAACAATAGAAGTATTCATTCCTGATAAGAAGTCACCTCAAGAATCTAATTATACAGTTGTGATCCTCTCGCAAAAATAATAAAGACTCATCCTTGGTTGATCTTGAGAAAAGTTGATTTGAATATTTCAAACTTGAGTTGAAACTTGTTTTTAATGGGGTTTAGATTTTATATAATAGAGAAAAGAAAACTTGGGAGGCTATTGCTTTTTTAGATGAGTCAAAAGTGTTTGAGAAAGTCTAAACTAGAACCTTTTTAATATAGGAAAACAAAAGACTGTGAAACCAACTCAAACACTTAAAAATATGCTAATTTGCCAAATCTGCCCCGGACCGAATTGATTCCCTCCTAAGGACGAAGCTCTTCCGCCCAGGCAAATCAATTCCCCCCAGTATTAAATTTGTTCCCCCTTGTTCAGCCGACAAAAAAGAAAAGTTGAAAAATCCGATTTTGTTCCCAATTTCAAATCCGATTAAAACCTTATATATATATATATATATATATATATATATATATCAAAACCAACATTTTTAAATGATAAAAATAAATAAGCCAATAAAAATATTTTTCCAATTTTTGATTTTTGTAAAAAAACATTTTACCATGTAAAAAACATGGGGTATTTCATTTGCCCCAACTAATAGAGGAGTTTCATCCTCGAAATTCGATGACGCATAAGATGTAAAGTCGCGAAAATAAAATAAGGATCACATATGCCTACCCGTAGAATACCATGATTGGGCGCATATACACTCAATCTTTCACACACACACACACACACACACAGATATATATATATATATATATATATATATATATATATATATATATATATATATATAACTAAGTATGAAATAACGACGTATCATGCTCTCCCACAAATCACCACTCGATTCTATCTCAAAAAGTCTTCGCAAATCTTAAGTCCTCAAATCATATCACATCACGTAAAATTTTTACTAATGATTTTCAAAATAAACTCGTCCTCAAAATCAACTCTAAGGATTCTCACATCAAGATTAATACTTCTAACCTCAACGCCTATAATGGACTTAACACCAAAACACCCTATCTCCAAGAAACATAACTAATACGTATGCTAGACCCAATATCTTAGAGAGTATGAATCAACCGAGGGAATCAAAGATAGGTAACGTGGAAGCTAAACCGACTCACAACTAACGAAACTTAATACCATGCTCTGATACCAACTGTGACACCTGTATATTTTGACATTGGAGGTAGCCAATACGCGTTGCCAACCTACATTGGGCATCATGATTAAAATATCATTCTTAGCATGTGATAGAAATATGAGATATTGAAAAAAATTCCTCAAGATATAATCCAAAATTATTACAATGAATATAAACATCCAAACAAGAAATTACATCACCATGCTAACTCCAAAATAAAACTCAACTCAAAATGATAGATTAATACATAAATGAAATAATCCAACTGTAGCTTAACCTTAAAAAAAGAAACTTTAAACAACTATGGAATCTAATGGCTCACCAAATCTTTGAACAATTGTCTCATAAATAAAACGACGGAATAGTAAGATCTAAACTAATAAAGCAATAAAATAACTCTAGCTGCATTCCACAAATATCTAATCAATCCTATGCAGATACTCCAACTTCTAAACCTAAAATGTTAGTCAACACAATGGGTCAGAGCCCACCGCATGAACACCAGATACTCCTCCCAATTAGGATCCGTGAATACAAATATAATCATCATATGAGATAAATATTACAATAGAACATTTTAAATTATAACGATATAAAAAGATGCCAGTAAAGTAAAACCTTACTAACTACCCACCTAACTAAGCCATCCTAATATTCAAGTTTAATTATGTTATTTCAATAGTGAATTTAAGGTCTTAATTACTAATTGAATTAATGCAACCAATCTTAATAATGCGACAAAGTTTAACTTTCTATTGGTCAAGCACATACTCCTAGCACACTAACAATTATAACACACTACACCCATTACTTTCACTGTAGCCAGTTTGCCCAATTTAAATGGCAATGTACATACTCGTGACGTTCCAAGCATGACATGCCACTATAGCCAGTATGCCCAGTTTTGTTATCCCAGCGCATACTCATGACCTAAATCCCATTTATTATCTTATGCATTAATTATTAGTTCTTATTTAAGTTCTCTTTATTCTCAATTATCCCCACCCATAATTCGGGTATCATAAATTAAAACCATCCCTAGTCCCATACCTAGAGATGGAAAAACCTTAAGTCCCATTCCATCACCTAGGAAGAATACCTACGAAAAATCATCACCTACTCTCACACTTAGACTACAAGAATAATGTAACGACGTACTACATAGCCTCACCCAAGAAATACATAACTGTACAAGAATACACACACTAGTCCCGTACATAAAAAGTGCCAATAACAAAAAAGTCTACCTACTAGTCCCATGCCTAGTAAGCAACCTATAAAAATGGGTGAAAGTACAAGTACTCCAAAAAAACCAACGTTCCAATAGTGTCAAAATATTAACACGAACAATATCCGCGTAAATTATATTTTAAATTTAATATTAAAGTCCTCCAATAATCATACTATTTAAATTCTATTTAAATTACATCCATCTAATCATATAATAACCAAATTTTACCAAATATTTACACAAGTTGTCAAATTCCATAATTACAAAACGAGTGATATTTCAAGAATTCAACACATAATCCAAAGAAAATATGCCTAATAATGATCCTACACAACAATAAATTCATTCTACAACATACACATTTAATATCGTAGTTCTATGAGCCGAAACATTATTCCAATTTCGTATTTTGATTCTAATATGCAATGTATCCCACAAATCTACCATAACTCAATACACTAATCTAAGCATGTGATGTTTCAAATGTTAAATAATATTTTTAGGATTTAATAAAAAAGACCTTGAATTTACTTCCACTTTCCCTAATTAATATTCCTAATTGTTTTTAAGAAAACACGATTAATTAAGATTTTGGTAACATTTAAAACATATAACACTTAAGGGGAACAATTGAAATATTCATGCCTGATAAGAAGTCAATTCAAAAATATGATTACACGATTACATTTTCTCCAACCAATACATGATTTTTGTCCTTGAAATTCGATGAAGCGTAAACGTAATATGTAAAGTCATGCTAATTAAATACGGCTCACATATGCCTATATGTAGAATGCCACGAGTGGGGACCCATACACCCAATCCAACACGCACCTACCCCATGAATAAAAGTAATATATGTATGTATGTGTATATATATATATATATATATATATATAAAATGATATATCACGCTATCCCATGAATCCCCACCCGATTCTTTCTCCAAAAGCCATTGTGATGCTTAAATCTTCAAATCAAATCACATCGCAACATCAATACTAAAGGCACCTAACATATGTACTAATGATCTTCAAATATAAGGATCCTCACATCAAGATTACTAATTTTAAGCTCAATGCCTACATGACCAAAACACCTATCTCTAAGAAACATGACTATCATGTATGCTAAACCCAATATCTTAGAGAGTAATAATCAACAAAGGGAATCAAATATAGGTAACGTGGAAGCTATAGAGACTCATAACTTATGAGACCTAAGATCGTGTTCTGATAACAGCTATGACACCTCTCATATTTTCACATTGGAAGTGGAGAATCCTTGCTGTCAACCTATACCGGGAATCATAACTAAATATCATTCTTAGCACGTGACAAAAATATGAGACATTAAATTTTTTTCCATGATATATAATCCAAAATTATTCCAATGAATATAAACATTCACATAATAAATGCCATCACTATGCCAACTCTAAAATAAAACTCAACTCCAAAAGATATATTAATACTTAAATGAAATAATTCAACTATAACTCAACCCTTAAAAAGAAACCATAAACAACTATGGAATAGAATGCCCACAAAAAAACCCTCATAAATAAAGCGACGGAATAAAAAGATCTAAACTAATAAAGTAATAAAATAACTCTAACTACACTCCAAAAATCTCCAATCAATTCGATGCAACTACTCTAACGTCTAAACCTAGAATGTTAGTCAATACAATGGGTTAGAGGCCACCACATGAACCCCAACTACTCCTCCCAATTGGGATCCATGAATCGAGACATAAGCATCATACTAGATAAATATTATAATAGAGAATTTTAAATTAAAACGATATAAAAAGATGAGAGTAAATTAAAACCGTAATAACTGCCCACCTAACTAAGCTACCCAATATTCAAGACCAATTATGTTATTTCAACAGTGAATTTAAACTCTTAACTACTAGTTGAATAAATGCAACCAATCTTATTAATGATCATGCACAAACTCCTGGCACTCTAACAACTACAACCCATTACACCAATTCCCCTTACTATAGCCACTTTGCCCAATGTCATTAGCACTGAACATACTCGTGAGGTTCCATGCACGACACATCTTTATAGCCAGTTTTCCCTATTATGATTAGTACTTCACATATTCATGATGCAATTTCATTTTAAAACCGTTTACTATCTTAGGCATTAATTATTAATTCTTATCCACGTTCTCTTTATTATAAATTAGCCCCACCCATAATTCGGGTATTACAACCTTAAACCATCCATAGCCCCATACCTAGAGATCACAAAACCTTAAGTATTACATAGTCTATCACCTAGAAAAAACACATACCCAAAATCATCACCTAGTCTCGCACATAGGCCATAGAATTAACATAACAACGTACTACATAGTCCCACCCAAAATATTCCCAACTATACAAGCGTACACTCACTCGTCCTATACCTAGAAAGTGCCAACAAAAATAAAGTCTTCCTATAAGTACCATACCTAGCAAGTAAATTATAAAAATGGGTGAAAGTAACTACTCCGAAAACCCCAACGTTCCAGCGGTGTCAAAATATTAACATGAATAATCTCCACGTAAATTATATTTTTAATTTAACACTACATTCATGCAATTAATCCTATGATTTTAATTCCCTTCAAATTCCATCCATATAATCATCTAATAACCAAATTTGACTAAATAATAATAGTTACACAAGTTATTAAATATCATAATTCTAACACGAGTGATATTTCAATAATTCAACAAATAATCCAAATCAAATATGTGTAATAGTGATCCTACACAACAATAAATTCATTTTACAACATCCAGTTTTAATATCATAATTCTACAAGTCGAAACATTATTCCATGTTCATATGTTAATTCAAACATGCGATTCGTCAAACAAATCAACCGTAACCTAATACACTAATCTAAGCATGCGACATTTCAAGTCTTAAAACATATTTTTTTAGATTTCATAAAAATAGCCCCGAATTTACTTCAAATTTCCCTAATTCATCTTCCTAGTTATTTTAAAGAAGTATTCATTTATGATAAGAAGTCGCCTAAAAAAAATTGATTACACGGTTGCGATCCTCTCACGAAAATATTAAAGACTCATTCTGGGTTGATCTTGAGAAAAGTTTATTTGAATCTTCAAAACTTGAGTTGAATCTCCTTTTTAATGGGGTTTAGGTTTTGTAGAAGAGGGAAAAGAAAACCTGGGAGGCTACTGATTTTCCAAATTAGTTAAGAGTGTTTGAAAAATTATAAACTCGAGCCTTTTTAATATACAAAAACAAAAGAGTTTGAAACCAACTCAAACATTTAAAAATAAGATAATTCACCAAATCTTCCCCGAAATTAATCGAGTCCCCCCAAGGATGAATCTGTGCCCCTTGGGAAAATTAATTCCCCCCAGGGCCGACTCTGTTCGCCCATGTTTAGCTGAGAAAGAAGAAAAGTTGAAAAAATTCGATTTTGTTCCCGATTTCAAATTCGATTAGAACCTTATTTCTTATATATCAAAATTGATATTTTTAAATACTAAGCGTAATTAAGTCCAATAATTTTTTTTCCTAATTTTCAATTTATATAAAAAATATTTTACAGTCCTAGAATCACGGTGTATGACATGCAAGTGGGCCCACGCTACACTTATCATCTCGATTGCAGAGATTTATAAGTGTTATGCTTCTTAGTGCCATCCTCTCGAAAATACGAGTTTTGTGTCCGCTCAAGATGACATTCTGGTTCGACATCTTCAAAGTACATTTTCGTAGTTCTCATTCTAATCACACTTCTATTCGACGTATTTTGACTAACAACAAGAACCCTTCTGAATGATCACTCTAATTGGAGATATTTCTCCAAATTATCATTATTAAATTCATGTAACTAATATTATGTTGGGTTGATAAGGAAAGGCAAAAACTGTATTCCAATATACAATTTGTTTTCTCTTCCAAGTCTTATTAAAATTATTACATGAACCTCTCTTATGAATCTAAAATTTAGATCAATTTATCTTAGATGACATTTATATAAAAATACTCTCTGTAGTTTCATAGTGTCATTGTGATAATATGTTGTAAACAAGTCATACCTTCATTTTGGTGGTTCCTAAACAGGGTGGATAGTCCTATAAACAAACGAAACTTTGCTCAAATTTTCTACATTGTTTACACATGTTGTAAGAAAAAATTTATGATGAAAATTAGTATTTGATGGCAATGTTGACGTCTATATGAGGCCCAAGATGGACTATTAGTATTGTTATTATTGGAGTATTTTTTATTTCTTAAACATGGTGGATAGGCATATAAACGAAGGGAACTATGGCCACATTTTCTAAATTATTTACACATTTGTGTTGTAAAAAAACTTTATGAATTAAATTGCTTACACATTCAATACCTTGGAAAATTTTCTCCATTTCTTCAGGCATGGGCATTCCATAAGTATATATATAGGGAGAGGTCCAAAAGCGAACATAAAAGATGAACATTTTAATGAACCTTAACAAAAAACACCTAACACTCAATCAATTTTAATTCCTATGTTATAATTGGTCCATGCCAGTGGCAACAGACATGCGTGTTTTTTAATACACCCGTGTGATGCGCGTGTGACACGCGTGTCCGTTGTCGCTAATGCGGACCAATCACAACATAGGAATTAACATTAATTGGGTGTTAGGTGTTTTTTTTATTAAGGTTCATTAAAATGCTAATCTTTTATGTTCACTTGTGAACCTCTCCATATATATATATATATATATATATATATATATATATATATATAGAGAGAGAGAGAGAGAGAGAGAGAGAGAGAGAGCAAGACTCCTATACCTCATGTTTTCTATATTACCCATACATCACATCAAGCCCTAGACCCTAAAAATATATTTTTTCAGTTTTTTATTTATTTTACTCATGGAGTTAACCTTCCAACCAACACATGTCCAAAAAATTAGGTCAAAATACAATTCCTAGCTATTTTTTAAAAAAATCAACAAAAAGCTGTTGAAAATACCTTATTTATAAGGGTTTGTGACAACGAAATTTGTGAATTTTTTAAAAATAGCTAAAAAATATATTTTGACCTAATTTTTTGAATATGTGTTGATTGAAAGATTAATTTCAATAGAAAAATAAATTTATTTAAAAAAAAAGGTCTTTTAAGGTCTAGAACTAGGTGTGATATAAAGTGTGATCTAGGAGAACATTCCTCTCTCTCTCTCTCTCTCTCTCTATATATATATATATATATATATATATATATATATATATATATATATATATATACACGATGGAAGTAGAATTTTTAAAAGAGGTCACATGCATTGTTAATTTTTGTCTTATGTATATGAGTACGATTGCCCAGAGAAACTAGATATAGGTCCAATTGATTGTGATGGCACTGTTACCTTTGTCAATAAGGCTTTCATACCTAGTCCCATCCATAAAATTTATGTAAGATAGAAAAGCTCTCGAGAATTTTTTAAAATAAGTATATGGGGATGGAAATTGATATGTACAGTGTGGAAGAAAAAAAGGAAGAGAAAAGATTAAAGGGCTATGTGTGGATCAATACATATAGCCTCCTTTGTTAAAAAAAATTAGTGGACTGTGCTAGTAGCTTAAATAATATATATATATAAACACACACACACATATACACACATAGAGGGTAAATGGTGGATGCCAGGCGGTAGTTTTCTAGATCATTAGTTTTATAAAATGAAATATGTGACATGAAATGGGTCCCAGGCAATTAAAAAATGGTGCTGCCAAAGGCACCCTAATTTTTATTCCAAAATACCACAAGTCAATTGTAACTATAAATACAACACAAATCTATTTTTTACTTCATTATACCACCATATGGGCTACCCACCATTTAAAGTTAAAAAATTTCATTTACTCAATTTCCCTCATTCTCTCTATACATCATAACCTTTAAACCTCTCACCAGTTATCTCGCAGCTTGTTCTTCATTATGCTGGATGTCATCAAATTTGAGCCTTCGATTAGCATTATCCTGCGTCATACTCCTTACTCAGAAGAATGCCTCCCTAGCAGAGTCGCCAAATGTAGGAGGGTAGTTTAATTAAGATGGAGGCGTAACCCCTATTTGAGTACGGTAATGATAAGTTAATTATCCCATAACCCCTAGGATTAATGATAGGACATACAAACACAAACCCAATGAAGATGAACTCAGTTTGATCTCACAAATCTCTCGTGTATAACTCAGAAAGTAGTAATGAACTTAGAAGCAACTTAGCTAGAGGGAGAGAGAAGTAAGCACCCTAGATACACCTTGGTAGGCAGGTAGAAACACACTAAACACCCTTAAGAATCTCTGTCAAGTATTAAAATCTTCGTAATAAATAACAATGGTGAGTGAGTAAACCCTCTGGTTTGCAATAACTCTCTCTGATGTGTATTCTCTCTAGCAATAACTCTTTCCACTCCCAAAATATCATCCTTCCCCAAAGGTGGTTGGGTCCTTAAATAGCCTCCCACACCACCCCCGTGGCAAATCAGTCTTTAAAGACTATGAAAGACATCCCTCATACTTTATGTCACAACATTAAATGCCTGATGCACTAGTTACCTCCACGTCATAAACATTAAATGCCAAGACATGCCTTTTGCGTAACCACTGTGTGTCAGGGGGCTGTTGTCGCAGAGGTGGCTCCCCAACTGCATGACAGCCCCAAATACCACGGTGGTTTACTCGAGTGCAGGGCTGACATTATTTAGATGGCTAGTGACATCACCTATAGTAAATGTGACATTAAGTAGAGGGTTGTTTGGTTCACAACTCAACGCCGAATGGAACTCAAAGCTGCTCCGCCCGAGGTTCCACGGCCAGGGTCCTTCGATTTTTTACCAAGTGTATCTAAGATGGTCAAGACAAGCCACAATGGTGCCTCACTTCTCAATCCTTCAAACCAAGTCCCTCTAAAGTTCCCACGGCGAGGTCATTCGATAGAGCATGAAAGCTCTCCCAGGCCTTGCCAAGCCTGGTCTCTCGCGAGTACCGTTTGACCTCACACTAAAACTTGTTATTAATCTCGTTACAACATTACAATCATTATAGATTACAGTCAACATAAAAAGAAATACAATATGACTAATACAACAAGCCAAAGTATGAGTTGCCATGCCAAGCTGCCTCGCTGAGTTGCCACGCTTGAGCTGCTTCGGTTGCTTAATCTCAGACCCTTTTGCCAATTAAGGAATTATCCCTAATCTCAGAATTACCTTCAAGCCCCCTCTACATTTGCCCCTTCGTGGAGAGATTTTTTGGAACAAAAAATGTCTGCACGAAACTTCTCAATCCGATGAGCCCTCTCTGTGTCAAAAATTCTGGGCTCCTCTCTTCGTTAGAACCGCAGCGTTATAATCCCCAGGAAAAAGTAAAATTCTCCTCGATGTACCTGAGCCGAAGCGCCATAATTTATTGGGGCTTGGGCGAAGGGACATCGCCTCTTTTTCCTCCTACTGATCCTCAATTGTTCTAGCTTTACTATTTAAAATTCTCCCAAAAGGCCTACTAACCCTAATAAATACTCGTTTGGACTCTTGGTAAGTAAAATTATCCCTTGTGATGCTTCGCTGTGTTCGAAAAAGCATAAATTCTCCCTGATGTAACTGAGTCACCATTTAAACAACGTTTGGACATGTGGCGAGGGGACATCGTATCTTTTTTGAATCGTTGGGGGACTGCCTTCGTTGGGAGTCATTGGATATGTCTGACAAAAATTCTGGCGCCAAAACTCAAACTTACTGGAGAAGGCAACCCCCTTCTTTTCCCCAAGCATCACTTCATTAATAATGTGGCGCTGTCTTTTCAACTGTCGAGGCCCTTCCTGAGGTGCCACGTGTTCATTTGAAATGATTATAAGTGGCCCTGCACGTGCCATGGTGGGAAACTCAAACGACTCATTTCAAAAGGTTTAAAATCTTCAAACGTCTCTTTTATTCAAATCCTTCTCTTTCCTTCTTCCTCAATCTCCCATGTTCCCTAGAGAGAGAAACTCTGTGCGAACTCTATTATTACCCTCTTCTTTACTCAGTCTCCTCCTCTTCTCATCTTTTGTACCACCACATGTGGTTGTGCTCCTCCCTTCTTATCCAGCTATATCATTCATCACTACTCTACCATGGCTTCTTCGAGTACTTCCAAATTTGCCGCCACTACTCAGCCAGGTTCCCCCTCTGCCGCTGCTGGCACTGCCACCGCCCTTAGCGGCGCTTCCTTAGTTACTGCTCATTAAGAACAACTACACTTCTATCGTCGGGCACCCATCTTTAAAAAATATGATAAGTTTTCTGAGGCATGAAAGACCTGCCACTTCTCATTCAAATCCGACCCCTTACTATTGGGTGATGAGGAAATGGATTCCTCAAAGTGGGGCTATCTTCCAACCGAGGGGACTCTGCGCTTTCGTCTGGACCGTGGTGACTTTCCCTATTCCCAGATCGACTCTGAAGCACCTGGGGGTCACCAGCCCATTTCACTGCTTGGCACACACACATGCAGAGCTCCCATGCTACTGCTCTTGCCAAGGTTGGCCTTCATAGTGCATATTAGTTTGGGGAATTCACACTCTCGAAGCACAACGCGACGTTACAAGTGTTGGTTTCCCGATGGAACACCATAACTCACACCTTTTTTACTGTGTGGGGGGAGTTCACCGTTACACTGGAGGACATCTGTGAACTCCTTGGGTTTGAGCCTATGGGTGAGTTCACCTACCATGACGAGCCTCTGGATGTCGAAGAGGCTGCTGATCGCGTTGAGCTGGATTGGATCTACCGCAGTTTCACCGGTTCTTCGAACAAATCCACATTTACCCCCTTATCAGCTATTTTTTTAAAGCTCCAATGCCGAAGGATGTTAGCGATGTAACGGGCCACGGTAGAGGTACTTCCCTGGAACTACCAGCCTATATACTTGTATTGCTTTCACTCTTCTTCCTTACTGGGAAACCCAACGATCAGCCCAGGAGGTACCTAATAAACATTTCCATTCGTTTGTCCAGGGGGTTCAACCTTCCCTTGGCCGCCATCACTTTGGGGTCCCTATACATCTGGTTGGATCGAACACACATCGATATGGCACGATCACTGGGTCATTACAACTTGGCTAATTTTGCCAACACCATCATTTTGACGGGATTCCTCTACACCAGCTTTCCTGCTATCGCTACCAAGTCCATTTCTTTGTCTGTGAGACAAGGTATCAAGCCCCCACGCCTCCTATATTTCCACAAGAAGCAAAGCTGAAAGGAGATAATGGAGGTTTTTGATCAATTAGACTCCTTCGTGATGAGGCCATATAGTGAATCTACCTTTGCCCACAGTTGGAACTTCTTTCCTTCTGTAACCATAACGGTCAGGTTCAATTCGATTGTAGAAGATCCCTCGCAAGCCGTAGTGCTTCTTTTCACCCCGGGGTTTCTCCCCTCCTATACTGAATGGGGATACACCTCAGAGCCTTACAACCCTGATAGATGCAACAGGCAGTTCGGGTTCGATCAGGGGGCCCCTCGACTTGTGTTCCAGGATAACCACTCAAAGTCCACCTTCGCAGAAGCCTGCACCTTCTATACTGCAGCCGCGGTGCTTGGTGTGATGTCCACTATCGATGGACGTGTCACCCTTACTAGTTCTACTAGTAAGGGAGATGTATCCACTTCTTTTGCCACCAAGTTCCATTTGGAACAGTTGGAAATGATTCACGAGTTCATTCAGTCCCCCCCTCAATATCCCCCAGTGTTTTCCTTCTCTTCTTCTGAACTGGGTCTTAAGGGGAACTCCGTTCTTAGGGTTGAGTTTCCCCTAAGTAAAATCATTAAGGAGTCTCCCCTGGAGCTACCCCCCATTGCCCGATGATCCATGTTGCCATTCCCAAACCCAAAGCCACTACAACCCCTAAACCATCTGCCCCCTCGGCTAAAGCTTCCACGGGAGAAGGGCCTTCTCAGCCGCCTGCTAAGATGGACAAAAAGTCCAAGTCCAAGAAATCTAAGTCCCAAGTTCAAACGTAAACTCCTTTGGAGGCATTCCCTATTGCCTTCGTTCCCCCTCCCATGTCTCTAGAGATGGACAAAGAGCTGAGGAGGCGGGTGCAAGCCGAGGTTGCACGAATAAATGTTGAATTCCAACAGCGCGCTGTCGCCGTTCCTCCTCCAGGTACGTTCCCCATAATTGTAGTTGATCCCACGGAGCTAGTGGTAAAAAGGAGAAGAAGGATGAGGGTACCTAAAACTGGTGGTGCAACGAGCTCCCGAAAGAAAACGCTGGGTACCAAGACCCAGAAGAGACAAACTCTTGAGAAACCTCCATCACTAGTTCTTTCTGCTGCTGCCTCCTCACCGCCTTCACCAGTTATTGTACCTTCTCCATCACCAGTTCTTTCTGTGATCAAAGAGAGTGCTTCTGGGGTAAATTTCTTGCCAATTCTCACATCTTTTATTTATCCCATTTCTTTATTTATCAATTCTAACATGTTGGGCTGCTTTAGGTGGAGGTGGCATCGCTGATAGCTAACATTCTCCTTCCTCCTGCGTTGTCAAGACCCCTTACTGCAGTTCCTCTTTTCGGTGCCATAACGGGGGTAAGTTAAGTGCATTTTTTCCTCTTATTCTTTTTTGTTTACTCCTTGTGTCTAACACTTGCCTTTACATTTGCAGCTTTCTCCCCGTTTCTCTCCACCCTTTTCCCTGAGTGGCCTTTTCCCCTCACAGGCCTAGGTTGGTGCTACTCCTCTCGTTGGGGCACCTCTTGAAGGTTCAACGTCTTATTTCGATGATGCCCCCAGGTTATCTTTAGTACCCTATGTTGGCGAGGGGAGTGTGCCCATTATTGAGGCTTCTGCAGCCGAGGGCCCCGTTGAAGCTGCTGAGGTAATGAGCACGCCTCCCCCGACTTCTACCATTATTACCCCCGTGGTGACTCCCAATCTCGTTCCTATCGCTGCTGAGGTACTTTGTTAGTTTCTTTGTATTTCTCAGTTCCTCGAACTTCAACTGTGTTTATCACTTAACAATGAAAACACTTGTTAAAACACTTCTTAAATTTTTTTCATAAGTTCTACCTGTATTGGTGCCTTAACAACGAAAACACTTGTTAAGGTTTCTCATAAACTCCCCCTGTAACAGTCACTCAGCAACGAAAACATTTGTTTAAGATTTTTTCATAAACTCCACCTATATCGGTGACTTAACAACGAAAACACTTGTTAAGATTTTTCATAAACTCCACCTATATCGGTGACTTAACAATGAAAACACTTGTTAAGATTTTTCATAAACTCCACCTATAACGGTGAGTTAACAACGAAAACCCTTGTTGAGATTTTTTCTTTTTATAAACCCCACCTATATTGGTTACTTAACAACGAAAACACTTGTTAAGATTTTTTCATAAACTCCACTAATAACGGTGACTTAACAACGAAAACACTTGTTAAGATTTTTTCATAAACTCCACCTATAATGGTAACTTAACAATGAAAAACTTGTTAAGGTTTCTCATAAACTCCACCTGTATTGGTGACTTAACAACGAAAACACTTGTTAAGGTTTTTCGTAAAATCCCCTTTTCCTCTAACTATTTTTAGGTTGCTCAGGAGGATTCTCCACCAGTTCCTTCGCCTATTACCTCGCCCCATCGTGAACCTGTCACTTCTGAAGGAACTAGTCAAGATGATCAAGGCTCCACGAAGGGTGCTGCTATGGAAAGCGAATCTGGATGCGAGATTCCTCTGCCCGACATTTCTCCTCATGCCTTCTGCCTAATAGTACTCCAACGTTCTCCCCAAATGCCTGCTAACCACCGTTTGGCAATTGAGCAACTTGTGAGCTATCATCTTGAAACCTTCACAGTGGACTGCCTTCGTTCAAACATCTCAGTTATGAGCTACAGGCTTCAAGGCATGGCCACCGTCGTTGCTGAAATCGCCAATACTCCAACTGCGAACTTTACCAGACCCCTCCTCAACCAATTCCTGGGTTATCTGAGGGATTTGGGTCGTGACGGGTTCCGTTTTGACTGGCTCATCACACATTTAAAGACTTTGAAGAGCCAGCGGTTGGATAGCCAGAGGGAGCTTTTGTAAAAACATCAGGAGGATCAGCGGGTCGAGAAAGCTAAGTTGGTCGAGCTAGCACCCCTCCTCGGAGCCATTGATAAGGAGGTGGAGGACCTCGAAGAAGCTCTGCGTTTGGCAAAGCTAAAATGAGAAAAACTTCTTATCGAACGTACGCGAGCACAGACTAGGTTGGAAGTTTCCATTAATGCCCAACGGTCTTGCTTAGAAGCTTCTTCGGGCCTTCTTGGAGATTTTTTCTCCTCCCCAGATTTGTGGTTCCTCCTGGGTCAATGAGTTTTTGTATTTATATTTTTCCTTTCTTCTCATGTATAACTCCCAATTTTAATGCCCCAAAGTATATGAATGGAAAAAGATATTTATTCCTATGCCATTTCTTTATGTTATAGCTGTTTACATAGATTATGAATATAAAGTTCTGTAATTCTTTCATCTCTACTTGAATTAAAATAAAGAGAATTTGCATAAAAAATGAACTCGTATATTCATAATAGTTAGATACATCGGTGGCCCCAAATGTAATTTCTTACACATGATAGAACTTCAACCATTTGTTGTTAATCTTAAATGGCATGTCTTCTTTTATCTTAGAAATTAAGCAATAACCTGAGTTATGAGCCTCTTTCACGATGAAAGGTCCCTCCCAATTTGCTGTAAACTTAGGTAGAGGAAGACCTCTAATATGTTTCATTGCTTCCTTTAATACAAGATCTCCCTCCACGAAATTCCTTGGTCTTACCAAGTATCATATTCCCTGGAGATCTGCTTCGTATACATTTGAAAGTGTTGCATCGCATTATCTCTGTGTTCGTCCAAAGCTTCCAACTGCACATGTCTATTATGAGGGAGCATGCTGCTTCGCAAAGCATATCGAGTCGAGGGAACTTCCAATTCCACCGGGAGAATTGCCTCAGCCCCATAAATAAGAGAGAATGGTGTATACCCTGTAGGCTTCCTCTTAGTCATTCGGTAGGCCAATAAAATGGTTGGTGTCTTGTCATCCCACGATCCTTGGAAATCCTCCATTATTTTAGCTAAGATATTGACAAAAGTTTTATTAGTCGCTTCGGCTTGATCGTTTCCCTTTGGGTATGCCACCATCGAAGTGTGATGGACAATGGAGTGTTTGTCTGTGAGCATCATTACTTTCGAATTGACGAAAGGGGTTCCATTGTCTGAAAGGATAACCCATGGGATCCCAAAACGGCAAATGATGTATTCTCTGATGAAGTTGCTCACTACTCCCGCTGTTGCCCTGCTCAGTGGTATCACCTCAGCCCACTTTGTGAAACATTCCTTTGCCACTAGTATTCATATCTTCCCCCTCGAAGAAGGTGTATTGCTCTTACTAAGTTGAACGCCCAAGTATGAAAAGGATAAGGCGTCACCAGGGAGTGTAAGTCCACTGACGGGGCATGGATCATATTTCCATGAAGTTGGCAGGCCTTGCACATTCGAACGAACTCAGCGGAATCTTTCTTCATCATTAGCCAATAATATCCCAGAGTCATCAACTGGTCATACAACTTGGCCCCTCCTATATGAGCTGGATCATGCGGCTGTTTGAGAACCTTGGCCGCCTCTTCCTTCATGATGCAACGCAATGTCCTGTTGAAGTATCCCCTTCGATAAAGCTGCCCCACCTGAACGTAAAATCTCAGGGCCCTGCGTCAGAGTCCCATCGCATTAATTTTCTCCGTTGGGACAACTCCATCTTTAATGAAGTCAATATAAGGCTGTCTCCAGTCAGCCTGAGCCTCCACGAAATGACATTCAGCTGCCTCGAAGAATAATTAGCATTTATCACACTTCCATTGTAGCTCGGCTGCGTCCTACTTCATGCTAGGCCAGAAATATCCCTCCCTTGTCATTATTTGGTGGGGGTATCTCAGTTGTTTCGCAGTGTTCTCCATATGTTTTCTTCAATATTTGCTCTGCCTCTTCCGGACCGATGCATCTCGACATCCATCCTCCTGCGTTTCTGAAGTGAAGGTTTCCCTGGTTTGTAAAGTACTTGGCTAATTCTTTGAGTCCCATCGTTCCTTCACCAGTCTCCAGTTGCCTCTTAATCTCTCCCCTTTAGTTCGCGTCCTCCTCCATTGGTAAAATTGACTGTACCATCGAAGGAGCTATTCTTCATTGAATCACGATAGTAGTTGTATCGCTCCTCATGATCATCTTCTGGGCAATAGTGGCATAGGCGTCTGGGTGATGGTTCATTATCCTGGGTTGCCTCTTGATCTTGGTCCGATGGAACTGGCTGAGGACCCTCTGAATGATCATTCTGTATGGTGCCAGGCTCATGTGTTTTAACGCATATTCTCCATTCACTTATTGAACCACCAATTTTGAATCCCCCTTGATGCAAAGTGAACGAATTCCTCTTCGAAGAGCCTCTAAAAATCCCAACACTAACACTTCATATTCTGCTTTGTTGTTAAAGCAGGGGAAATTTAACTTGTAAGAAAGGCAAATCTCCTCCATTCCTTTCGAGAGGATAACCCCTGACCCTCCTTTCTTTTTTGTCGATGACCCATCGAACTGCATTGTCCATTCCTCATTTGTTTCTTCTAGGTGATTGGCCTATAAGTCGTCTCCTGGGATGCTTTCTTTGGGTGGCTCAAATGTTCTCGAAGGGAAAATAGTCAACAGATCGGCATACGCCTGGATTTTAATTGCGCGAGGAACCACGCTCTTCAAGTTATACTCGGAGAGGATAAGGAACCATCTAGCTTCCCTGCCAATCAATATAGTTCTCGCAAGAAAATACTTAATAAGATCACATCTAGTTACAATATGAATTGTAAAAGACAACATATAATGTTTAAGTTTTTGCGCTACAAATACTAAGGCTAAATAATGCCTTTCCAAACTACTATATCTTACTTCTGGCCCATGGATGATCATGCTAAGGTAGTAAACTGGCCGTTCTTGCCCATCAATCTCTTGTGCTCGTAATTTTCCTACGGACCTCGTGGTGGATGTGAGATACAGCTGTAACGGTATTCCTGCCTTTGGGGGAACCATGGTCTGTGGTGAAACGAGCAGTTTCTTCAGCCAGTCGAGAGACTACTGGAGAATCGCCTCGCATTTGAACTTCGTGTTCTTTCGCAGTAGTTGCATCAGTGGTTGTGTTATCTCATCCAATCCAGGCATCTCCTAAGGTAGGAGACCTTGCCAAGGAAACTCTTCAGCTCCTTCGTCGTTCTTGGGCACGGCATTTTCAAGATCGCCCGCTGCTTGTCCTGGTCCATCTGCACCCGTTGTCGATCGACCACAAAGCCTAGGAATTTCCCACTTGTCACTCCAAAAACACACTTCAATGGATTCATCTTTAATTTAAACTTTCTACAACAGGAAAACACCTTCCTCAAATCGCTCAGATGGTACTCCTCCTTCCTCGATTTGATGACCAAATCATCCACATAGAATTCCACAAACTTGTGAAAGAAGTCATGAAAAATGGCCATCATTATTCTTTGGTAAGTCTCCCCAGCGTTCTTGGGTCCAAACGGCATCACCTTGTACATGAAGTTGCCCAACGGGGTTCTGAACGCTATTTTCTCTGCATCAGAGGGGTTTATCTTCATCTAGTTGTACCCTACATACCCATCCATGAAGCTATACATCTCGTGACCTATCGTTGTATCTATCAGGCTATCGATGAAGGGCAAAGGGACTCATATTTGGGACAAGCTCTATTCAAGTCTCTAAAATCCACACAGATTCTTATTTGATTTTTATCTTTCTTCCCCATTGGGACAATACTGGACAGCCAGATCGGGTGTTGTATCGACTTGATAACCCTGCTGTTAGTAAGCGTTGAACCTCTTCCTTGATCTTCAAATCCATCTCAGGCTTGTACGTTGTCATTACTTATTTTACTGGAATGGCTGAAGGCATCATGTTCAACTTGTGACAGTTTACTTCCTCATCCAGCCCTTCCATCTATGTGTACTTCCATGCAAAGACGTCTATAAACTCCTGAGTTAATTCAATCAAGGACCCTCATTTCTCCTTACTGAGATCCTTCGAGATGAAGATGGGCCTTGGATCCTCCCCTTCTTTTTTCAGGTTCAACTGCTCTAGCTCTTGTGCCTGTGGCTTCGGTCGATTTGCCATATAATCTGGTCCCTCAGCAACTTCCTCCACAAATTCCTATATGCTAGAATTTTCTATCACCATACATTGTCCCCGTTGATCCACCAGGAAGCATTCATATATCAGGTTAACCTCATCATCAGCTTCTTCGGTCGCCCACTCACACCGCTACAATCGATACACCACCTTTCCTTCTTCTGTAATGACTTTCTTACATTGTCTACTGGTAGCGGTGACTACTTTCCTCTTCTTCTCCTTAGACGCCTCAACCACTCTTTTCCCTGAGAACCGACTCAACTCGCTTTGTCGTTGGACCTCGTGCTCCATCGGATCCGCTCTGGGACTCATCTTGTCTTTGAGCTTCTCCGAGATGACTTGGGGCCAAGGGAGAGCCTGGTGAGCTTCCTCGGTCATTACTCTTGCTCTGCTCACAACCTCTTTACCCTGCTCGTTCAAGGGCCCCATCCTTTCTCTGATCGAAGGCACCCATGCTCCTTCCATCCTTCTTGTTAGGACTCGGACATCCTCTTCCAACTCATTATAAAATGCCGCATCCACCAAGTGAGCTTCCTCGATTACGAAGGGCCTTTTCGTTGCCCTAATGGTCACTTACGTCCCCTTGATATTCGCCTTAGCGCATTAGTGGTATGTAGAAGGAACTAGTCCTTAGTTGTGCATCCACACTCTTCCTATTAGCAGATGATAGGAAGTTGCACTCTCTATCACGTGGAACTTTATATGGGAACTCAAATTTCCCATCACAATCCCAACATTAACATACCCAATGGATTTGGAAGATTGGTTATCATACCCCTAAATTACCAAAGGTATGGGGACCAACCTTTCTTTTAGAATATTGGCTGCATGAAAGGAGTTAATTGGCATAATATTGATGGAAGCTCCCCCATCCATGAGAGTCCTTCCAAAACTAACTCTGTTAACACTGGCAGTCACGTACAATGGCCTGTTATGAGGGAATCTCACAGCCCTATCAGCATCGCTGAAGGTCACCTCTGACAGGAACCTCCTTACCAACTTGGCCATAGGTCCCTTCCATTTCAGTGAAGGGACTGCATCTTTCCTCGCAATATCTAGTATCACTTGGGTTATTTCTAAGCTGCTTTCTTTTGGTATCCCTACCTGTTCAAAGAACCAGGTGAACTTTGGGGATTTTGAGATTGCACAGTACTCTAGGCCCGAATCTGCTTCCTCACCTTCAACGCTATACACATCCTCCATGTCTTTGGTGCTTGCTTCATCGTAGGCCAAAACTACGTTAGCCATTCCCTTGGTACAGGTCTCCAAAGTTGCTTCATACTCTTCTCTTTCTCCTCTTTCCGCCTCTTCATCGTAGGCCACCACGAGATTGGCCCCATATGCTGGTAGTGGGTTGTTATTAACGTTCTGTGGAGGGATTTGCAACATCCCTGCCTTCGAGTACTTCTTAATAATTCTTCTCAGTGTGAAGAAACTTTCTGTTGGGTGGTGGATCCTCCTATAAACCTGGAAGTACCTGGGATCCGCCTTTGTTGCCGCATCGGGTTCCCCAAGGGGAATGTCTTTTGGTTCGTAGACCATTTCGCCTTGTACCATTGTGTTGTAACAGCTGGCAGCCTCCTCTATTGTACAAGGCAATGGTGGTGGGTCCTCCCTGTTTCTTCCGAACTTCCTCATATTATCCTTCTCCGGTGCCTTGACCCATCTCCTCCTTCGGTGTACCCTACCCGTGGGGGCTGAGACCTCCCCCCGCGGGTTGCATCAGCTGCCTAAACATCATGGGCCCCACCATCGAATTGGACCGCAGCACCAACAAGATATTCCTCGCTGCTTTTAAGAATGCCGAAAAAGTCCCCTCGCGCGTCTCATTCATGAGATGGCAGATGTCCTCAGAAAGAAACCCCTCAGTGCAAATCTGTAATAACTTAGACTCTTTTGCTTCCTCTCTCACATCAAGGGATCTTTCCCTGAACCTTCAAACATAGGCCACCACTTCTTCCCCATACCATTGTTTCTCTCTACCCAATTGGGTCAAAGTGAACTCATCTTCTGCCAGAAAGAACTTCTGGATAAATAATACATGCATATCCTCCCACGTAGAAACACTCCTAGGATCCAAATGGGAATACTAGGTATATGCTTTATCGGTTAAGGATTTGGAAACCTCCCTCAAATAAAGATTCTTATTATTGCAATGTTCCTCCAAGTGTTCGATGAAGTGCTTGATGTGATCCTTCGAATTCCCACCTTTTCCCTTATATTTTTCAAAAATGGGAGGAATATAGTCCTTCGGATAGGGCTCGTCATTGTACTCCTGAGGATACGGTGTTCGAAAGTAATCATAAATCGAAGCTACCTCGTTAACAGATTGTGAGAAAGCCTGCATGAACTTCAGCATCTCCTTTTGCATCCCCTTTCTCATTTTTCCATGGGTGATGCCGCTGGGGCAACAACCAATGGGACCACAGGCTGAGTGCCCGTTGCAGCTGGAGCAGGCGCCACGGTTGGGGCCATAGATACTCCTGATGTTCCCCATGCTGGATTCACAACATAAGGTATGCTCGTTGGGACTATTCCCATTACACCTGCATCTGGTGGGGCCGTCGGAGCTACCCCTGGTGTTACGAAGGCATTAGCCTCCAATCCTCCCAGCATGGTTGAATCTACTGGAGTTTGTAAAAACTCATAAAACTTGATCATGAGGAGCGCGACCTGAGTGGGTCCCAACCCTGCACTCGTGGAAGCTTGTGTCACCCCCGAAACGCTTGACGTCGCCGGAACCGGAGGTACCTCTACTCGTGGAGACCCATATCTTAGGGCCTCCAGTTATCTCGCAGCTTGTTCTTCATTATGCTGGATGTCATCAAAGTTGAGCCTTCAATTAGCATTATCCTGCGCTATACTCCTTACTCAGAAGAATGCCTCCCTAGCAGAGTCGCCAAATGTAGGAGGGTTGTTTAATTAATATGGAGGCGTAACCCCTATTTGAGTATGGTAATGATAAGTTAGTTATCCCATGACCCCTAGGATTAATGATAGGACATACGAACACAAACCCAATGAAGATGAACTCAGTTTGATCTCACGAATCTCTCGTGTATAACTCAGAAAGTAGTAATGAACTTAGAAGCAACTTAGCTAGAGGGAGAGAGAAGTAAACACCCTAGATACACCTTGGTAGGCAGGTAGAAACACACTAAACACCCTTAAGAATCTCTGTCAAGTATTAAAATCTTCGTAATAAATAACAATGGTGAGTGAGTAAACCCTCTGGTTTGCAATAACTCTCTCTGATGTGTATTGTCTCTAGTAATAACTCTTTCCACTCCCAAAATATCATCCTTCCCCAAAGGTGGTTGGGGTCCTTAAATAGCCCCCCACACCACCCTCGAGGCAACTCAGTCATTAAAGACTATGAAATATATCCCTAATACTTTATGTCACAACATTAAATGCCTAATGCACTAGTTGCCTCCACGTCATAAACATTAAATGCCAAGACATGCCTTTTGCCTAACCACTGTGTGTCAGGGGGCTGTTGTCGCAGAGGTGGCTCGCCAACTGCCTGACAACCCCATATACCACGGTGGTTTACTCGAGTGCAGGGCTGACATTGTTTAGCTGGCTAGTGACATCACCTATGATAAATGTGACATTAAGTAGAGAGTTATTTGGTTCATAACTCAACGCCCGATGGAACTCAAAGCTGCTCTACTCGAGGTTCCACGGTCAGGGTCCTTCGATGTTTTACCAGGTGTATCTAAGATGGTCAGGACAAGCCCCAACGGTGCCTCACTTCTCATTCCTCCAAACCATATCCCTCTAAAGTTCCCACGACGAGGTCATTCAATAGGGCATAAAATCTCTCCCAGGCCCTGCCAAGCCTGGTCTCTTGCGAGTACTGTTTGACCTCACACTAAAACTCGTTATTAATCTCGTTACAACATTACAACCGTTATAGCTTACAGTAAACATAAACATAAGTACAATATGACTAATACAATAAGCCAAAGTATGAGTTGACATGCAAAGCTGCCTCGCTGAGTTCCCACGCTTGAGCTACTTCGGTTGCTTAATCTCAAACCCTTTTGCCAATTAAGGAATTATTCCTAATCTCAGAATTACCTTCAAGCCCCCTCTACAATACTAAATTAGAGTGTATTGATTCATATGTGGTCTGTTTGAAATGGATCACTGCGAATTTTAAAGAAAAAGAAAAAGATGATAATGATGCCAGTGATATGAAAGACCATTGTGCCAGGCCTATATACCCTACATAATTGGATGCACTATTTTCCCAAGACCAAAAATAAGATCTCAATATATTTCTTGCAAGTATTGAACAATATGAATAACATTAGTCGAATTGCGTGGGGGATGGGAATACTTGCGTACCTATACCAACAATTTGGCCTTGCATCAGTGTCAAGTGTTAAGAAAATAAGTGGGCACCTATCCCTATTGAAGGTAATAATAATTGAACTTTTGTGATATATGTTAATTATCTATTTAAATAATCAATAATTTCATATTATTTTGTATTCATAGTATTTTTTGCAGTCCTAGATTTATGAGCACATTGCCAGGTTAGAGTCATGCCACCACATGGAATTCAATGATACAATGCCTAGAATTGGGCGTTGGGCATTACAATCAGCCTTTCAAAAGAAGTCCTTCCCATAACTTATTAATTATCGAGAACAACTTGATGTTATGTCAGCAGGTAATGTAATTTTTTAAGATTATTTTTGTAATTAACTTTATGAATATTTGAACCCTAATGTTTAAGTTTGTGTGTAAGTGATTTGAATAAGTTTGAATTATTTCAGACATATTTCGGTCTAGTATTTCTCGGTAACGTCGAAGCAAAAGATGATGCCACTATTAACGAAATTGGCAAGACCGCATATTATGGGAGGAGTCGCAATCAGTAACTGTTTCATTCTTGTGTCCAGAACCCCACCTATCATCAGTCCAAAGTAAGAAAAACATCACTCGTTAGGATTACATTTGTTATCATTTTCATAATTATCATACATAAGTGATGTTCAATAGGCGGACGAAGTGCATAGAGCGTATTTGTGTGGAAAGAATATTAAAGAAGGCGTTACTGCAGATGCGACTACATTGCTTGGGTGGGATCAACAAGCTTATTGAGTACTTGCGAAAACAATTGGGGTGGGTCACCAGATTAACATTGAGGAGCAAGGGAAGAAAAAAATGAAGAAGCATGTAAAAGAGCATGATAAATTGAAAAAAGAAGGCAATAATGAAGGAGGAACCTACAAGAAAATCAAAGAAAAGTTAAAGAAAATGAGCCTTGTGCTTAATTTCCCTACTTTTATAATTTGTAACATTGTAATTATTGGTTTATAACTTCACATCATTTAGTTGTGAATTGTTAGATTGGGTACAATTGTGTGTTTTGGTTGATGTTTACTATGATTATGTTTGATTATTTACTTTTCTTTGAATTTTTTGCGCAATGTGAAGTTATTATGGAATGTGAAGGTTACATTGATGTTTTTTTTGTTAAAATTGTTTTAGTATACTTCGTTATGGTTTATAAATGTGAAGTTTAATTTATAGTTGTTTGTGGATTGTAAATGTAGTTGGTTTTGGTTGAATTTATCATCCCTGGATTGTTATTGTTGAAGTTGTTAATGTTGAAGTTGGTGAAGTTTAATTTATAGTTGGTTTTGTTTTTTGTTAAAATTATCATCCTTGGATTTCTAATGTTGAAGTTGTCATCTTTGGATTGTTAATGTTGAAGTTTGTTTTGGTTGGACTGTGAAGGTTTTGACTTCATTTAATTTCATGTTGGTTTTAGTTCAAGATGTATATAACGAAGCTACATAACATTTATCGGAATGAAGGTGATGAATCAAATTTTCGCTGGAAGTGAAAATCCCACTTTTAGGTATGAATGACCTGAAATAAACATTATCATGTTTGGTTCGGGGGATTAATACTGAGTCCAAGTTATTATTTCATTATTATATACTGAACCAACATTATAAATTTTGGTTTGGGATAATCATCCCTAACAGTGGGATTTTCACTTTTTGAGCCAGTTTGATTCATCACCTTCACGCTGAGTAATGCTATAGAGCTTCGTGGCATCCATCCCAAATCAATGTGGTTTTCATATTGAAAGTTCATGAAATTGGAATCCCTTGCACATGATCTTGCACCTCAATTGAACATGATATTGAAATCTATTACACATGATATTGAAATCCATTCCATATGTTATTAAAATCCATTGTACAAGATATTGAAATCCATTCCATATGTTTATTCATATATATATATTTTCAATAACTTTACAAATCAGAGTTCGCTTTCCCATATCCCTCACAATGTACCTACATGTATACCTACACGTGTACAAAAAATATAAGATATCCCTCATAACCTACCTACACATTTTTTTACATATGTACAAAAGATACAACGTATCCCTCAGAACTGATCTACACCTTTTATTACACATGTACAAAAAATACAAAATATCCCTCAGAACCTACCTACATATTTTCTTACACGTGTACCAAAAATATCCCTAACTAATTGATTTCTATAGGATGATCAATTGTTGCTACATCCTTCGAGCAAATATTCTGAAACTCATATATCTGATCAACATATTTGTCTATTCAAGACATGGCTCTAAGCAAGTAACAACTATGCCGGTGACTTGCAATCAGTGGTAATGGACAACCTTGTTTCAACTTTAGTATGGAAAAATGATTCTTGCATACATGAGCAATCTGAACAAACATTGGACTTTTTTGGTGTTCATGTCTCATCAGTAGAAACATAAGGCACTGTCTCGGTGATATGTGAACTCACACAGTTATAATCCTCGGTCACAATGTAACCACACTCTGGCATGACCATCCAAAACTTCAGACCACACATGCTTATATAATCATTTAACAAATTGATCACATTATCCAAGAACCAACTCCTAAAATAGTGTACGTAAAAATCATTATTTTCAAGCACGTCGTCCATCAAATCTTCTCTCACATTTCTCCATCCATCACTTTCAGACTCTAACCTTAGTCAACTAGACACACATTTAAAGATGCAATTGCCATCGGCTTCCACATTCATTATATATTCTATAAAGTCTCTGTACAACTTGGGTATCTCCTTCATGTACTTCATTTACGTGGGTGTGTACTTAGGCCACCATAGGGCTAGGCGAGTGAACTCTGTAAAATGAATGTTATTTTTACGCCTCTGGATGACATGGTGTTACTTCTCTACTGATTCCATCGCGAGTTTAAAAGCAGAGGGATCCCTTTTCATTGACTTCTCGTGATTTTGGTCACGAGTGGTTGGTCTTCGACCCCGCGGTCAACCCATCCCTTGCTTCAGCACAAACGACTCGAATAGCCTCGCAGTGGTGGGATACCCTGTGTTTTTAATTTACATAGCATGTCCCTTTACTCATCTATAGTTGACCTTTCCCACCTATATTTGAATAATGTCATTTCTGGCTCATAATCAACCATATGGTACTTAGCTAACTCGGTTACTATAAATAATTTATGCCAATGACCATCCAAATCCCCCCCCCCCAAAGTATAGGTCGTCCCTCAATTCGGTAAATGAATAACTCGAGAGAACAAGGTATATCATAGGAATTACGTGTGACATGGAGGCAATTTAAAATCCATGACATATTGTCACATTTATTTAGCTCCTCAAGAATTAAGTCAATCGCATAGTGTGAAACCCGACCTATGAGCTCACACAACAAAGGAAGATTCTATAAGTGCTTAATTTTTTTAAGGAATCCTCGAACTCCTTCCTAATTTACATAACATGCAATTAAATGTAATTATGCATGCGTGAAAACATCTTGTCAAAAGATAGTTGAGAACTCTCCAAGTGTTTCTTAAGCTTACTGTGCACACCATCACACTGATTTGTAGTTTGATTGGCCTAGTGATTTATCATGTTAGTCCACGCATGAACGAAGGTTTCCTTCAAGTTATACCATGTGTTGTCAATGTAGTTTAGATTGCTGTGGTACGCCACCCAATCCACGTGGAGTAATAACCAAGATTTGTTCAAATCGCTCTTTGTTGGGGATTCAACCAAATGAACCGAAACTATCAAGATTTTTTTTAGTGAATCCTCATTGTGGATCACTTTACGAGAATGGATTTCCACATTGCAGTGAATGTGGAAAGTACACATCGTGTATCTAGCCTCGAGGAACACCACCAGAAATGCATTGATGCACACATACTCCTGATCGGTGATGAAGACAGTGGGGCATGCAAAATGTAATGCCCCATCCCAGATTTATGGGTTACTCGAGGGTTAACCTGGTCTAGCCTGAACATTAGGTGTGAAGTGCAGTGAGACAACCTAAATAATGTTGCTAATCCAGTTTTATTTAATTAACTTTTCACTTATCTAACATGCGATTCTGATTCATATAAATCTATGTGTGGGACTCGTGGAAAATATCCCTGGGGTCCGAGCATTCAGACCTTCTATTGTAAAGTAAAAAGATACTTACATGTACAAGGCTCTTAAAATATGAAACCACACACAACCTACCGAAACAAAGAAGAGGGAATGAGCTGAATGCCCGGTGGGAAATACAACAATACAATATAGAATCAAATGGCCGAAAAAGACTATAACATGTTATATCTACGTGCGCATGCAGATACATATACATATACATATACATATACATATACATATACATATTCATATACATATACATATACATATACATATACATATACATATACATATACATATACATATACATATACATATACATATACATATACATATACATATACATATACATATACATATACATATACATATACATATACATACATGAATGCATGAAACCGTTCTTATTCCAAAAAGTATTTGTTCCAATTAAATCACATTAATCTTATAAAGAAACCCTTTTTTCTTAACTCACCAGAATTTCACGATTTAATGCCCCTGGTTAAACACTTAAACAAAATACCGTTTGTTTTGAAAGAATACCTCTTTTACCGAAATCATCCATTTAATCACACCGAATTTACCTTAGTATTTTTCATGACAATATCCCTTCAATAAATGCATGCACCATGTTAGACAATAATTGTTAACCATTTAAAGGCTTTTAGAAACACACACTTGTGTTAATTTTGGGTTAAAACCTCCATAGGTGCCTTAATTAGCAATTTAATCACTTTACTTTAACATTCTTTCCACTATACTTGGACATTAGCCAAATTCTGATATTATTTATCCACATTATCTTTCAACCAGAACATTTATCAATTTCATATGAAGTTAGACTGTCTTTTCTTATATTCACCACACAACCCATTTCTTAACATGTTCCATATTCCTTATTATCTTTTCTGAGAATCTTCAGAATAACCGCGTACTTTAACGGGATCCACACCGCCAGCTATGCTACTATATGCTCTGATAAGTATTTTTGGTCTCTCACCCCAGGGCTTCGAGACCTTCTTAATTCTTTCTCGGTCTCATCCGAGTCCATGTTAATGTGTTTTAACATTTTTTTCAAATGTTTGCATTACTCCACTTTTACTGACCGAAGCCAAAACCCCATGATTTCACCCCACCTTGTGTTACACATTAAAAATCACCATTTCTCGTCCTTTACACTCACATTACTTTTACTCCAAAAATCACTTTTATTTAGGACAATTTTTGTAGAACCTTTCCCAATATATTTATTACATAAAAATATTCCACTTTAGGTAAAATTACCATTTTACCGCTTTTATTTTCAAACTCAATTTTTTTCTCTAGTTTCACAAGTGTTGATTCTCTAAAACATTATTAAGTTATATACTTTAACTTATTAAATGTTTCTACTCAATTAGCGATCATTAAACTCTTTAGACATAACACACTTTTCAAGTTGAAAATCACTTTATTTCATTACTTTCTTTACTAAGGAAACCACTTGACATTTCGAAGACTAGTTTGCAAGAAAACACGATTTTCCCTTTATTTTCACATGTAGTCCTCAAGACCCAGTTATCATATTTTCTAGACTTATTCACACACTTTAAGGGCTGAAATTTCTATTTTTTTTATTTATGTTAAAACCCTTTAACACTTTTATTAAACTTGTCTATATTCTCATTTCCAAATTAAAAAAAGTTTTAAGTCTAAAAATTCCATTAAATGGGTTTAACACATAGTTTATTCCAGAAATTCCATAGTATTTGCAAAAACATGCTTTTTAAGAAAAAAAGAATATTTTGTTTCTTTAAAACATGAATATATGTTTATCTTTAGAAAAATCCCAATTTATACAAGAAAGCTTTGAGACATTTCATATAATATCTTTAATAAGATAAATATTATTTCAAATATTTATTCCATAAAATGCTCAAATATCAAGTTTCCTTGAAATATATCTTTTTACTCAAAATTCTTGAAATCATTTGCAAACCATTTTACCCAAATCTATAAGAAATAACCCTCATTCAATCATATATGCATTCTACTCTTATAAACTCTAATCACAAGATCAATACTATTGAAAATAGATTTTTTAAACTGAAGAGTAAAGTTTCCCCCCTCAAAGAAGCTATAACAATGGTAGGATGAACGTAATGGAAGATATCAATCTACACCTCCTAAGGTGGCCTTAAAGAGCTTGACTATCTCCACTAGGATTTCTCCCTAAAAGCTCCATGAATACCCCCTTTAAACTCCATAATTTCTTCCTCCTTTTCTGCAAAAATCCCCAACAATATCTCCATAAAATCCCATCTTGCTGAAACATGTGGTGTATATGGGTTTTACAAGTTTGAATATGGTGGAAAAGGGTTAAAGTATGGTGGTTTCGGGTGGAGGGATGGTAGTTCTAGGGTGGTGTATGGTGGTTGGTAGAGGATGACCTCCAAGAGATAGAGAGAGAGGAAAAACCCATTTTAAATAACCCAAAAAACCTAGGGTTTGAATCCCAAAATTCCCCAAAACTCAACCTTTTATCCAATGTTCTAACCAATCTTTGACCTACCATTTGATTTGAACCACTGGGATGTTGGCAAATCATTTGATTCAACAATTCATGCCTCGATAGCACATCAAAATGTGCTGAAATTTCTCATTTTCATTCGGTCAATCGACTGACTTTAGATCTCGTTTGGATGAGATAACCTTTTGTTCAAACAAGAGTTCTAATGAGGTACTAACAAGGGTGAAACATAGGCTCAAAATGGCAAAGTAAACCCCTTCATTAGAATAGGAAACTACCCCTCATTCGAATGAGGGCATTCCAATGAGATTCTAGAGAACGATAGAAAGCGTACATATCCTAGCTGTTAGAAGGTCGTTATAATCTCATTCAGACGACGAACCTTTCTCATTCGAATAGTGTAGCCATTCGTTCGAGCGATAGCCAGATCTATGCATATTAACTTTAGGCCATCAAATCCTTAATTTAAATTCAACAAAGGCCCCAAGGATAGATCAAACTCAACATCCATTCATAATATACAATTCATGGAATTACAAGGACTGAAGTAAAAATCTCAGGTACAAGAGTTACATTCTTCCCTCCTTAGCAAATTTTGTCCTCAAAATTTTTGATCCATTAATTCCTCAAATTTTTGGGTTTATCAATCCTCACTCTAAGTTATGGATATCCTTCAAGGATGGGTTATCAAAATTCTAAACCACCAGAAAATTATCATACTTTCTTTCACAAGGGCAGTCACCAAAGAAGTCAACATAGGGTTAGTCCTAATGCTTAACGTTAGGCTCATCATCAAATCACATAACAATCCTCAAGTCTCCATTTTCCCAGTTATCATACTCAATCAAATCCTAAGGCTTCGCTGCTAACACCCAAGGCATACCCGACACATCAATCGGATCAACACTCGCTAATGATTAACACTCAACCAAAAGTAATGATATACAACTAACACCCAATCAATTGTCATAAGTTATCCCAATACTTGGGACTACATGTCCCGAGTCTCCTTGAGTTCTCTAGTTATCCAGACCATAAAGTTCATTTGAACTTGACGCTCACCTCGCGTGCTGATTGCTCACCCTGAGGAGCGGCATACCAACTAAGTTGTGAATCTTACGTCCAATCAATACTCCCGCAAGGTCCTTCTACATACTAAAACCCACTCCAATCCTCTCAATTATGGAACTCTTTCCAGATTTTTACGCCAACCCACTTACACTCGTAAGGGTAAAATAACACCATTTATCAAATTTCCTCGAGTTCTAATGACTATGTCATTCTTAAATCTAAGGAAAATAAACGCGAAGAGCAAATCGTGATACAGAATGCGTAGCCAAACATACATGAAACTTATGTAGAATAAATGGATATTTCTAATAAGAGCGCACTCAGTTATCGAGTTATAATGACCACACCAGGTTTATCTTCACCCATACTGAGTCAAGTCATGCTGTAACCGAAACATCAATGTGGAACGATTCCAGGCTAGTGCAATTAACGGAACACATTCCCCCAGAACCCGGACGAAAAGAACAAAATGAATCTAAATTGATGAATGACTATTACGAGATAATCCCATCCACATACAACGGACTATGGTTTATGAAAAGCGAATCCATACCATATGCTTTTAAGCCCACAACTCTTCCAAGATGTTCTCATTTGATCCTAACCTAGCCATACAATCGGGCTTGTGATAATCGTATCACTAACCAATCACATCCATGAGACGAAAGAATTATGTAGACCTATTATCCTTTGGGAAGTCAACACCAGTATTCCCTCCTTAGGAGTGACACTTCCCCTTTTTATCCTTGATAAATGTGAATTGCTCCAGTCGACAAGTGCCAAACACCCTTGACAATGTTGACAGTGTCCATCTTTCCGATCAACGTGACTTGGTGACAAACCTAACATACCTAGGTTACCGTTTATCTCGTCGCACTGTGATTTCATCCCGTCATCTACTTAAGAAATTCCCAACTTTAAGAACAATCACATCATAAGAACCATTATTGGTACAAGGCCATCACTGCACCTATTTTTAAATTCTACTAAACTCAACCAATGCGAGGACCACACCAATTTTCATTAGCGCTATAAGAATATCGAGTACTATATAGGTCTACATCTCCTAACTTGTACAGGTCTAGGAAGACATGCAAATAGCTAAACCTTCCCCTTCTAGGGTCATTCAGCTTGTACTCATAACACATGTCGATAATATAATCATCCTCCAACACTCCATCTTGGGTTCTATTCTCAAGTCTTGACACGGCGTCGATAATCTGAGTTTCCAATGCATCTCCTAGTACTTCGCCAAATCGAGTACTACACTTTTCCTGGCTTAGTTATCCTTTGACCATGAGGGTTATGTCCCATCATGATGAAAATTCCCAATTTTCATTAAAATCTCACATCATTTATCTGTACCACATTAGGATGTGTCACAATAGACTACACAATTTAAATCCTTCAAACTTGGTCAACACACTTAGGTCATCACGTGACCCTTACAACAATCGACAACATAAAATTTGTACTCGACACTGGACACGATTGGCTCCCTGTGGACACCAAGCACACCTCACTATAAATGTCACCCAAACCTAACATGGTTTCATAACCCATTATTCTCTCGTAGCAGGTATGCCCTATTGACCTCCTAGCATCCATCTCAATTGACTATTATATGCTCGCACACACACTAATCTATAAGTCTCAATAAATGAGCTACTGCATTCCAATAAAAATCCTACTTCCTTTCATTTTAAACATTAGTACAGATTCAACTTACTTCCATATCATTAGGACCCAATAAAAGGGCATGAAAACTCCCTTCCAGTCAACTAAATGCCTCATGTTAATAACTAAACCACAAGTAGACACTACTAAAGAATTTGGTAGGATATAGGACGTCGTGCACAACCCACGAGACTTTAAGTTCACACTATTAGCACCACAAGGGATCCTATTCCTTAAATTTGACCTCTTGTTCCCCAAAGCCACGTCATGGGAAACTATGTAGGGTTCACTCCTACGTCACTTCAATATATCGTCGTCACACATGTAATCCACTTACCCCAATGGCTTATATCTCACATCATGTCTTTCAATATACATCTATCGATTGATAATTACTAAGAGACTCATCTACAACGGTAATATTATATTAACTAAGTCCTGAGTATACATCCTCAAGTAATGACTAATGCGGGTGTATATGCCTACTGACTTGTTAAATACTTGCAGCACGATACTATCTCAGAATTTAGTTTGCTTAATTTTATCATCACTTTTAACTTACCACGAGTTCCTAACCAAGGAATTTGATGCATCCTTATAGAGTAAATACTTCTTAGACATGCGACTTTAGCCACCTATTCTCCATTGTTTACTTTAAAATATATCCATATATAGGCAATGAACGAAATTTGTCTTTATTGATGCCTTAAAAGGCTTCTCATATCATCAAAAGTTAACACAAGTGCACCTCACACTAAATATCGCGGTGTTTCCACTTATGGATTGCACGCAAGTTACTAACACGTCATTAATAACACAAATCTAAATCATCACTTGTTTGGCGTGACCCGCCAAAAACCAACACCGACGTCGAAATATCCACTATCGACCTAACCACGTCACTCCCAAAAGGAACCTTGAACCTAGAGCCCTGATATCATTTATAATGCTCGGCCCAAATTTATGGGAGGGTCAACCCAGTCCGGCCTAAACGGTAGGTGTGAAGTTCAATGAGACAACCTAAATAATATTGCTAATCCAATTTAATTTAATTAACTTTTCACTTATTCAGCATACAATTCTGATTCATATCAAGCAGCGTATGGTACTCATAGGAAGAGACCCTAGGGTCCAAGCATTCAAAGCTACTATCATAAAATAAAAAGGATACTTACCTGTACAACGCTCTCAAAATACGAAATCGCACATAATTTGCGATAACAAAGAGGAGGGAATGAGCCAGATGTCCCGTGGGAAATACAACAATGCAATATAAAATCGAACAACAGAAAAGAAACATTAAAACTTTATATCTATGTGTATATGAAAATACCGCTTATATATATATATATGAATGCATGAAATAATTCTTATTACAAAACATTACTTGTTTCAATTAAATCACATTAGTCTTATAAATAATCCCTTTTCGCTTAACTCGCCAGAATTTCACGATTTAATGCACCCGGTTAAATACTTGAACAAAATACCATTTGTTTTGAAAGTATACTTCTTTTACCAAAATTATCCGTTTGCTCACACCGAATTTTGCTTAATATTTTCCATGAAAATAACCCTTCAACACATGCATGAACTGTATTAACAATACTTGTTTACCATTAAAAGGATTTGATAAACACACACTTGTGTTAATTTGGGGTTAAAACCTTCTTAGGCGACTTAATTACCTATTTAATCACTTTACTTCACCATTATTTCAACTTATCGTGGACATTAACCAATTTCTCATATTACTGCTCCACATTATCTTTCAACCATAACATTTATCAATTTCCTTTCGAGTTTGGTTGCCTTTTCATATATTCACCACACAACCCATTTCTTGACATGTTCCATTTTTTTCATTGTCTTTTCACGGAATCCTCTAAATAATTGTGCACTTTAACGGGATCCACACCGTCGACTATGCTACCATATGCTATGTCCAGTGTTTTGGGTCTTTCACCCTAGGGCTCCAGGAACTTCTTACTTCTTTATTGGTCTCATCCGAGTCCATGTTAATGGGTTTTAACGTTTTTTTTTCAAATTTCCACATTATTCCACTTTTATAAGCCAAAGCCAAAACCCCAGAATTTCACCCCACCTTGTGTTACACTTTGAAAATCATTATTTCTTGTCCTTTATTCACTTGCATTGATTTTATCCCAAAAATCACTTTCATTTAGGACCATTTGTGTAACATATTTCCCAACACTTTTATATCATAAAAATGTTCCACTTGACATAAAATTACCATTTTACCCCCTTTATTTCCAAACTCGTTTTTTCTCCATTTTCACAAATGTTAATTTCCCTAAAACATTATTAAGTTGTACACATTAACTTTTTAAATGTTTCTACTCATTAAAAATCATTAAACTCTTTGGAGATAACACGCTTTTCAAGTAGGAAAACTCTTTATTTCATTACTTTCTTTGCTAAGGAAACCATTTGACATTTCGAAGACTATTTTGCAAAAAAAAAAAAATACTATTGTCCCTTTAATTTCACATGTAGTCTTGAATACCAACTTATAATATTTTACACTTATTCACACACTTTAAGGGAAGAAATTTCTAATTTCTTTTATTCATGTTAAAACCCTTTAAAACCTTTATTAAACTTGTTTATATGTTCATTACCAAGTTACAATAAGTTTATATACATACGAAGAGGGATTCTAAGTCTAAACATCCCATTAAATGGGTTTAACACGTGGTTCATTCTAGAAATTTCATAGTATTTTCAAAAACTATATTTTCAAGACAAAAGACATTTTTTATTTCTTCAAAACTTTAATAAATATATATCTTTAGAAAAATCCAAATTTTATAATAAAAGTTTAAGATATTTGTTCAAAAATATCTTCAACAAGATAAATATTATTTCAAATATTATATTCCATAAAATGTTTAAATACCAACTTTCCTTGAAAAAAAAATTTTAGTCACAACTCTTGAAATCACTTATAGACCATTTTACACAAATCCATAAGAAATAACCCCATTAAATCATATATGCATTCTACTTTTACAAACTCTAACGACAAGACCAATACTGCTGAAAATAGAGTTTTTAATCTAAGGAGTAGACTTTCCCACCTCAAAGGAGCTCCAATAATTATAGGATAGACGTAAAAGAATATGGCAATCTCTCATCTCTTAATCGAGCCTTAAAGAGGTTTCCTAGCGCCACTCGGCTTTCTCCTTGAAAGTTCCATGCAAACCCCCTTTAAACCCCATAATTTCTTCCTTTTCTTTGCCAAAAGTCCCCAATAACATCTCCATGAAATCCCATCTTGCTCAAACATGTGGTGTATATGGGTTTTATAAGCTTGAATATGGTGGAAATGGGCTAAAATATGGTGATTTTTGGTGGAGGGATGGTGGTTCTAGGGTGGTATATAATGATTGGTGAAGGGGGGGCTCTAAGAGCTAAAGAGAGAGGCAAAATTTGATTGGGTTTCTCAAATGAGCCAAAACCCACTTTAAATAATCCCAAAACCCTAAGTCTTACTAATAAAATGTCCCCGAACTCAACATTTTATCCAATGGTCTAACCAAGCTTTGACCCGCGATCTGTTTTGAGTCACTGGGAGATTGACAACTCATTTGATTCAACGATCCATGTCAACATTATGATGTGTAGAAATTTCTGATTTTCATCTGATCATTCAAACGTCTTTGGATAATGAGGTACCAACGAGGGCGAAACATAGGCTCAAAAGGGCAGAGGAACCCACTTCACTCGAACGCAAAATTTCCCCTCCTTCAAACTACAATGCACCTCATTCGAACGAGGCATTCCAATGAGAATTCAAAGAATGATGGAAATTGAATAGGTCTTGGTTGTTGGAAGCTCATTTAAACCTCATTCAAATGACGTAGCCACTCGTTTGAATGACAACCAAATTTCTATATAGTAACTTTGGGCCATTAAATCCCCTATCTAAAATGCACAAATTCCATGAGGATAGCTTAATCTCAACATCCATTCAAATTATAAAATTTATGGGTTAAGGGCATACAAATTATAAGGACCAAAGTACAAATCTTGGGCACGAGTGTTATATAAATGGTGAGAATAAAGATTTTAACTAACCCAATGCCCAACAGTAGTTAACTAAAAATGAAAATACAGTGTTGAACATCCGTCCACAAGAGGTCACACCAACCATCTCAAACAACGACATCTTGTAACAGTTTGTCTTGTAAGTGAAATCGACAATGATAACTAAGGGAAAACACTTTGTCAATTGAATGGAGTTCAGATGAACCCAAAATATGTTTTCCACCTCAATCATAGAATCATTCATGCGATAGAAATATACATAATGTTTGTCATTAATAAATTTTATTAACTGTCGCCTCCCATTCTACAAGTTTTAGCTTTCCCTTGGCATTGTAAATTATTTTCATTATTGACAGATTACTAACATTCCGACATTTTATCGTCGTGAAAATGGCGACTGGCTTCACCTTACTCAATGACATATCTTCGATGATGTTTCTCTCCTCTAAATTAATACGATCGGTGTATGGATGCCCAATTAATGTTTTGATAATTAGTGGTTGTGAACACCACTTACAACTTATAACATCCATATCCCACTATTGAGTGAAATGCACTTCAATAAAAATAGGCAATTGCACTTTCTAGTCATCGTATCCTTCTTCTTTATTTTCTCACCCTTAATACTTGTTTTCTTCTCACACTTATTCCCATGATGGTCTCGGTACTCCCATCCCCTTTCATAGCCCAAATGTAAACATGCATTCCGCATCACTACAGGTGCATCAGACTTGCTGATTACTATTACCGTTCTAACCTATCACGCTTGCGCTTAAGCCTAACCGAGCAATGTTGGATGGGTGGGGGTCCAAAAATACCTGAGAACATAGACATAGATTAATCAATAAATTTTAATACAAAAGTTTATTACATTTGAAACAACTCCAAAGTTTGTGTGTAATAAAAATACCTGATCCGTAAAGAAAGTGGTGCTAACATCGACTTTTAAAGAACCACCAGTGCCTTTGTTCTCACTGTTGATATTAATTAACATCTCGTCAAATAATACAAAGTTGAAATCCATGAAATCATCCTATATAAGAAATAACAAAATTGTGTAAATCCATGAAAGAATCCGACATAAGTAAGAACAAAATTGTTTTATTAAAAGCATCATTATCTCTTAAAACTTTACGTAAGTAAGATTTCGCATGTCCACATTAAAGTGAAGCATCCTATATAATTATGTAAAGAATCATACATAATGAAGTAAAGCTTGTCTAAATTTTAGAAGTCATTCGGTAGGATCATGCCAAATATAGGATTCCTTCGCGGTAGGATACACCCGAGATCTTAGACTTAATTCGATAGGATCTTTTCGAATGAACCTTGTTATAAAAAATATAAATAACATTGGTTCAAGAGGGTTACATTGAAATTTGACCTCTAACTCGGGGCCCCGATCCTAAACCACTGCTCAATTTTTTGCACTTTTTATTTTTTGAATCCTTGAGAACGAACAAAAAATAATCTAAATGGGACCCAAAAATTACCTCACACACATTATTTGGAGAAGTTAGATTGTTTTCAATGGTGCCTCAGCTATTGTTAACATCTTTCATTGGTATCTGTAACTATGATGACAAACCCTAATTATTATGTGGGGATAAAATTTATGATTATTGGTGTTGTTGTAGGGACCAAATATATTCAACGCGGTTTGATTGGTGTAGTGGGGACCAAAATATATTCAATGCACTTTTATTGGAAACAAAATGGTTGGATTTTAGTGGGTAGAGTGAGAATGGTGTGGGAAGTTATTAGGTAGAGAGAGAATAATGTGGTGGGGACCCTTAGTAGAAAAAAATTAAAATTTCCTTATGGTATTTTGGAGTAGTAATTGGATGCCCTTAGCGTCACCCTTAAGAAAAAGGGGAGCAGTCATTTCCTCACTGATCAAAACGTGGCATTAATCCACATGCTCCTCAGTTTTGTGATAAGTATAGTTAAAGAAAATAGATGAGGTTTAGCCTTGAGATGGACACGTCAATTCGGGTGTGTTGTCAAATTTCAAATGGTTCACGCACTCATTCTCTGTTATATATTAGTCTCCCCTAACACATAATTGACAAAAATCCATTTAATACACCTAAGTTTTCTCTATATTTTATATAACACTTTAGCAATAAGTTGACCCAACATTCGTATATTATTATTTTCCTTGTGAGGAAAAAATAAACCATAGGAGTATATATTAATGGTCTATTCTGGAGGGGTTGTGAGGGTATATTTTTTGAAAAACTCTTGGGTTATTTTCAGGAGCATTTATTCAGAGTATTTCAATCGAGTTTTGGAGCACTTTCCCACAAAACGTTTGGAGCATTTCTTCATTAGAGGTGGGATTTATTTTATGGCATGTTTATATTATAATAATATATTGTGCATGCTAGGTATACATATTTATGAATATATATGTATATAGTGATATACATGCTATTTATAAAATTTATTGTATAATTTCATGTGAAATAAAGTGATATAAATGGGTTTAACACATGGTTTTCAAGTTGTTAAATTTTTAGAATATAAAATGGAAAAAAGTTATGAATTTATTGAATAATTTCATGAAAAATAAAATATTAATAGTGAGTTTTGAATATAGTTTCAAGTTTCAAATTTTCATAATACATTGGTTTTAGTGAAGTAAAAATCCTACTAATGTCTTAAAAATTGATATTTTCATGAAAATGCTTATGATAATGTGGGACTAGAATGCTTTGGATAATTTTCCAACAAATGTTAGAATATTGTAGCTATATTCCTATAAGAGTGATGAATAAAAATAATATAAATATATATTATTTCGTGAAGATATAAAAGAAATAAATAAGGTTGATACTTTATGTGTCAGAAGTCATGGAAAGTTACATATGATCACTTTGGACTTAATGTGGACATGTTTAAAGATTTATTTACATGAAAGTATTCGGGTAAATTTTTTAAAATGTCGTGGAGATAAAATAATGTGATTTTAAGGCAAAGGAAAGTAAAAAATATTGTTACATATTTTTAAAGGGCATAAAGTGGAGTGTAGTAAATATGGGTTCAAATGGTAAACTTTGAATATTTGATGATTAAAGTGATGAAGTGTAAATAAAACTTTAAATGGGCAATTTACATCATGAACCCGAAAGAAGATGAAAGTGAGATTTTTTACTCGACATGGTAATTGTGATAAAAAAAAGGCGGACTTTATTGTACAAGACTTTAAATGAACACTAAATGATGGAAATCATCCTTCTCAACACAACTCAACAAAGTTTTTTACCAATTATTTGTAGTCGGCTATATGAATACTACTTTTTCATTCCATTGTGTTCAGTGCAATATCTTCATTTAAACTACTTGATATCATGGAAATGGAATAAGACTTTGTAAAAGTAAGGATATTGATAATAAATTAAAAATATGTAATAAGGATTAAACACTAAAACGTGTTCAAGTATATAACAAGGATGACAAGGTGGTCTTTACCTCAGGTTTTGGCATTCAGACCGGTTAAAATGGTTAAAGTAACATAAGGGACAACAAGGTGAACTTAAGAAAATTAGTTACAACAATGTAAAAAGTGAAAAGATACTTAGAGCAACTGGGAATGTTTAAGGACAGACCATAGCCCTAGGGTATGGCTTCATCCTAGACCCAAAACAACCGGTCAGGGAAGCACATTGATCTGTTTGTGACAGTTGGTGCAAGTCTGTAAACACAAACGGGATTAGGTAAACTCCGATTAAGAAACTAAAAATATAGTTTAGAGCATAACACTCTTTAAAGGATAAAAAGCGTAAAAAAGATTAATAACATGGGATTGGTATTTTTTGAGGAAGAATAAAAGTATATAACATTATACGAATATGATAGTTCAGGTTTAACCGCTACATAATCGTATATGGGAAATTATAAAGCTGTGATAATTAATAAATCCATGGCATTATGGATTAAGGAATATATTAAGTTAATATGATAATGTGTTGGTAAAGTATTAACATGACAATTTTTGCAATGGAAGGGTAAAGTGTTGAACAAAAAGGTTGTAAGAGCAAAATATTCAGAAGTTGCTCATAGCTTAAGCATGTATTTGCATTTTTGGCATATTTGGCATATCCTGTTACAAATCGACACACACCAACACGTCAAATCAAACTCCAACATTTTCAAGTTCAAGACTACTCTACATCTCTTGAAGGTCAAAATCTTTTAGGAGTTCATAATTATTCATAGTTACATTTGGGATGCATTTTTTTAATAAAAAATCGAGGCCGGATTTTTAAGATTTAAAAATAAAATTTCATTTGGCCTCGTTCAAATAAGATTGAAGCTCGTTCAAATGAAATATCCATTTTGTTAGAAAATCATTAGATATTTACTTTGAGCGAACATCAAATGAGGGCATACAATTTTACAGGTAACTTTCGTTAAAAGCTCATTAGATGTAGACATCGAACGAACTTCCTTATTATTTGAACGACATGGCTTTATAGTTCCGATGCAATGACATTCTTGTTCGAAAGACCTTGGTTATCGTTCTAACGAGCCATCAACTTGAATTATACATGTTTCAAAAACGTTTTTTTGAGAGACTTTTGAAAATATAAAACCTGCATATCTGCTTCAAAAGTTTTCATTTTTTGTGTTTCTAAACACCTTTTGATTCATAAATTTACATCCTCTACATGAATTGTGAATCCTTTTGAAACCTTATAGTTTCATACCTTACATAGACTTTGTGGGCTTCATTGTCTACAGTTGATTTTGTGAACCAAGGGTTCACTGCTAAAGAAGAAAGAAAGGTTGATCGGTAGATACCAAGGGTGGATCGTCGCTTGTGGATGACTCTAGACTGAGCCATTTTATTTAGTAGTTTTTTGGAAGATTGTGTGTCATTCTTAGTTGTTCTAAGTGATTTGCAAGTCTACTTTCTTGTAGAACGTTCTAAAGTATTGAATATAGTTTTTGCCTTGAAAATTGATTTCTCCTCATATTTTTGTGATTGCATGGGTAGTTGATTTCTATGATTGGAACAGTGATTATATACAACCTATTTTAAACAGAAAATAAAATTTGGTGAAATTGCATTTGTGTTTGGGGCATTTAATTATATAATTAAGTTAATCCAAAAAGATCGTGCGCACTCTCAAATTGGTATCACAGAGGGTAGCACTAAAATATCTTATGATCATGATTTTCAAAGAGTTTATTTTTGGTGATACCAATTCTGTCAAATTGGTATCAGAGCAGGTTGCACTAATTTATGGTGTAGTTCTTTTTCAAAATTTTTATTTCAACTAATTTTTTGAAAAATTGTTGATCTTTAAAAACCTGAATTTAATGGATAATTTGTATAATTGAACTCCCATTTATGATGGTTCCAATTATGCTTACGTGAAAGCTAGGAAGTGGTCTTCTTTAAAAGCCATTAATGAACGTGTTTGGTTAGTTTGTGAAAGAAGGTGGACACCACCCTCAGTGACTGTTGAGAATATCGTTGTTCCTAAACGTGTCTCTTCATGGAAAGATGATGACTTTAAGTGGAGTAATTTTAACTCTCGCAGTTTAAGTGATTTCTAGAGCCATCATTCCTGACGAGTTCTATCTCATTATGATGTGAACCACGTCTAAAGAATCTTAGGATACCCTCCAGCTCACTCATAAGGGAACCAACGCTGTAAAGGCATCTAAGCTACAAAATTTGACCACCCAATTTGAGACCATTAACATGCTAGAGTCTGATTTTTTTGATGAATTTTATGCCCATTTGTCGGACATAGTTAATTTTAATTTTAATTTGGATGAGAAAATTCCTGAGACGAGAGTTGCTAGGAAAAAATTAGGTCGCTCCCTGCCCCCTTTATTCCTAAGGTCATCATGCTAATTTCATTAGGAATCCTAGATACTCTTAGGTTAGAAGAACTTGTGGAAGATCTTCAAACTTATGAGATATATATGTTTCCTAAAACTATTAATCCTAACGAAATAGGGATTGCATTGAAAAATCATACTAACTAAAAAATAAAGAAAAATTTTGTGATTCCGAATCTGAATTTGATTTTGAACAGGGTGACTTGGACCTTTTCGCAAAAAAAAATCAAAAAAATTCACAAATTTTCGAAACAAAATTTTTCCAAAAAAAAGATTTTTGAGAAAAATAAAAATTAGAATGAGGGAAAGAGTAATGGTGAGAAAGAGGAAGAGATAAGGTGCTATGAGTGCAAAGGTAACGGGTACAGGGCACATGAGTGTCCCACTAGGCTTAAGAGAAGGGGCAAGAAAGTTGCTAATAATGCCACCGTTAGTGACAGCGACGTCGATTCGTTTAATTCAGGGGGAATCACCACATGAACCATGCATTGCATTCATGGATAGTCACATTGTCACTTCTAGTTTATCCCACGCCGATGAGGACACATCTAAATGTGAAAGCCTCGATGATGTTTCGATTTATTCTCGAGATAGTGAGATTGAGGATGGAAATTTGAGTGAGGGAGAAGGTAATCTCCAAAAGGCTTTTAGTGATTTTTACAACGAGACTTTGAAAATGAAAAATCTTAATTAAGACTTGTCTCTTAGGGTGTTAGATTTGGAGAAAGAGGTGAAAATTTTGAGAGAGTGTTAAGCGTGGTGACTCAACTCGAGAAGGTGAAATTTTCATTGTGTGAGCAGTTGATTTTTTTAGTTAAGGAAAAGATTAATTTAACCAATATCATTGCTAGTCTTACGAGAGATCTTTAATCTTCATTGAAGACTCGTGAGAAACTTGAAACCTGTGTATCCCAACTCGAGAGTGATATCAAACGTGCTCAAAAGGTCAAGGTCACTTTAGAGGACACATTTAAGAAGGCTGGAAAGATTATCCTTGGTACCACATTAGGTAATGTTGAGAGGCAACAAATAGGTCATGACGGTGCTTCCACTTCCCATGTCATACCACAGCCGATTCTCGAGTTTGTGATTGATCTTTATGGCCCTCATCTCCTTATAGCCCTTGTCCTAACTGAGTAAGGAAACCTAACATACCTAGAAGATCCCATCCTAGACGTTTTGAGCACGGTGGACCCAATACCATTTATGTTTGTACCCATTACAAAAAAGAGGTTACCGTAGAAAGTTTTGTTTCAAGCTAGGGAAAGTTTCTCACATGTGTATTCCTCGATATGCCCCCACACGAGTTCCTACATATGTTCCCGTACGCACTCTTATACATGTTACTTCGCATGCTCCCGCACATTACTTTAAAGATTTTGAGAGTTTTTGATAGCAAGTAGATTATTTATTCAAGACTTCATAAAATTTGATGGTGGAATTTCTAAGGACGTCATCTCCTTTTGAGAACTCCTCCAGGCCTAATGATCGAGGTTGAGACTTGTTTCTGGAATATGGTACTTATCATGTTCATATCTTACATCCCTATTGCTAGATTGTATTATCATTGTGTTGTCATTGTATTTATATTTTTCATTTTGATATTTTTAGAAAAATCCAGAAAGAGTTTTGTTTTTCCGATTTCTTTTTTTTGAAAAAATAGAAAAAGATTTTTGTTTTTAAAGAAAAAGCTGAAAAAGGCAAAAATATTTTATTTTGATAAAATTTTTGAAATATCCAAAAAGGAGTTTTGTATTTTTTCCACCTTATATGTATGAACATTTAAGATGTCCGAATCACCCATTCATTCCATATTCATGTGACTATTTTATAGTGTTTTGAGATATGTCATCATTTCCTTTATGTTCTTAATAACGTGTGGAGTCGTTACGTCGATATTTAATGATTACTTGCTACATGTTTGACTCCTAGTCACCTTTAATGCACACATGCATGGGATTATTTGAATACTACACTTACCTATCACTTGTCGAACATAGCGTTCTCATCTCAGTTTTTCTTGAAAATGAACAAAATACAAAAACGAGATAAAAATTTGTGTACGTAAGAGCCATTGCCCGAATTTAAATTTTTTACCAAAAAATTTGTTAAATGTTAAGCAATGGAAATAGGATATAAAATATAAATTTTCTTTGTGTTAAAAGCTACCATTTACAATGAAAAGAGCCTAAAATATTAACGGCATATAAAAACAGAAGTTTAGGCCATTTTTTTGAATCATTGATGCTTCGCTACATATGAGCATTAATTAATTCAGAAATGATTGAGAGTATACTTAGTTATGTGATATTTTTAGGGAGTTTAGTTGAAGATCAATTGATTTTTTCCAAACTATGTAAATCTTGAAAAACTTTACATAGTTTTGGGCGTCATTAGTGTGAAAATCACTTATGTTCTTGAATTATTTTTTTGTTAAGTCAATTTCACATGAGTTCACCATTTTTACACCTAAGGTAGACTTTGAGATATTTCTTTAACGGTATCTCAATCCTTCATGCACATGTATTATGATTGTCTATGTTGATTAACCTATGGAATATGTTCACGCCCCTACATTATGCATTCATGATTCGGGTATTTTTGTGTTAATTCATGGTGTGTTGTATTTGTAAATTTTATACTTGAAAAAAATAAAAAAATTCAAAAATAGTTGGTTTCTTTTGAGATTATCATTACATGTGAGTTATTTCTATATCTTTTTGATGATATCTTACTTCTTATGTGTGATGCTTTATATTTCATCTTTAGAATCTACTACTTTGTTTATTTCGAACAAAAGGGGGGAGAACAAATTAAAGGGGATATTTGAGGAGTTTGATTTATGGATGAGAATGCATTATGAGTTTTCATTTTCTATTTCAAACTCTATGCATCACAGTATTTTCTTTTCTTCATGTGTGTAAGTATCTAAGAGGAAGAACATATTACACCGAGAGAAGACAAAGTTGCCAAAGGGAAGAACAAGATGAGATTGAAGACAAAGGTTCACTATGACATTTTGTTTCTAGGCTTTGGGAGGGCATTAGGATGTTTTGTCATAAAGGGGTTTTAATGTAATTTGGGTCTCGATTTAGGTCTGTATAGTTTTTATCGGAATAGCCAAAGGGGGAGATTTGTAAGAGCAAATATTCAGAAGTTGCTCATAGCTTATGCTTGTATTTACATTTTGTCATATTTGGTGCATCCCGTTACAAACCGACACGCACCAACACGTCGAACCGAACTCAAACATTTCAAAGCTCAAGACTCCTCTACATATCTTCAAGGTATAAATCTTTTAGGAGTTCATAATTATTCATATTAATATTTGGGATGTTTTTTTTTTATAAAAAATCAAGACTAGATTTTTAAGATTTAAAAATAAAATTTTATTTGGCCTCGTTCAAACGAGATTGAATCTCGTTCGAATGAAATAGCCATTTTACTAGAAGGTTGTTAGATATTTACTTCAAATGAACATCAAATGAGGGCGCACTATTTTATAGTGAAATTTTGTTAGAGGCTCGTTAGATGTGGATATCGAACGAACTTCCTTTGTCGTTTGAACGACAAGGATTTTTGGTTTGAATGAAATGACATTCTCGTTCGAACGACATTGATTTTCTTTCAAACAAGCCGCCACCTCGAATATTTTGTTAGATCTATAAATACCTATTTCGAAAATAGTTTTTGAGAACTTTTGAAAAAATGAAACCTGCATATCTGCTTCAAAGGTTTTCATCTTTTGTGTTTCTAAACACCTTTTGATTCATAAATTTACATTCCCAATATGAATTGTAAATACTTTTGAAACCCTATAGTTTCACACCTTGCATAAACCTTGTGGAGTTCATTCTCTACGACTGATCTTGCAAAACAAGGGTTCACTGCTGAAGAATGAAGAAAGGCTGATCAATGGATATCGAAGGTGGATCGCCACCTGTGGACGAATCTGGACCAAGCCGGTATTTTTATAAGTTTTTTTTAAGACCGCGCATCATACTTAGTTATTTTAAGTGATTTGTAAATTTACTATCTTGTAAAATGTTCTGAAGTGCTGAATATAGGTTTTACCCTGAAAATGGATTTTTTTCTCATATTTGTGTGATTGCATGCGTAGTTAATTTCTGTGATTGTAACAATTATTATATATAACCTAATTTAATTAGAAACTAAAATTTGATGAAATTGGATTTGTGTTTTGGGCATTTAATTTAATAACTTAATCCATTAAGATTGTGTGCACTCTCAAAGGTTAATGGCTTTAAACCAAAGTTAATGGAAATATTTTTGGATAAAACATAATTTATGCATACACTTTTTAGTTATTGTATGTTCAACATTGGATCATTTCCTTCTGTCGTTCATTTCTATACTGCATTATTATTAGGAACCCCACTAGGCATTGACTCAACATGTTCCCTTTTTTACGATATGTTAAGCGATATGCCTTCTTTTGAGAGTATTTTGTAGGTAAATAATTCTTAGTATTAATGTTAGCTAATCTAATTACACAAACCCTAGGGTATTTCCTAATGAGTTCTTCACTTGTTCTTATTTATTCGTATGTCTGGAAAATAAAATTGCATGCCCACTCGGTTAAATTAATTAAATAAAAAAGACTGTAAAGGTTATTTAGGTTGTTTCACAACCCTCTACGCTTAATGTAGCCTAACATGTTTCTGTTGACCCATAGGTGACCCTTAAATTTAGGTTGGGGCATTACAAATTGGTATCATAGTTTTAGGTTTTAAAGTTCCTAGGTAGTGACAAGTAATCGTGAGATTGAGTGTTGATCTTCAATCATTAAATGTTTGGAAACATTTAAATTCTTCTAAGACGGGTGACATCCCACACCGAATGGTAAAAGGATATTTAATTCTTGATAAGGATTGAAGGGTTTCTTATGGTGTTCTATGGTGAGCAACCCAATTAAAAATTGTGACAATTCGTGAAATTTGATTATCAAAGTAGCGTAACATAAGCATGGTAGGCCCATAACCCACAGAGTAGTTGCCCCATCTGGGCACCCACTATTATATAATGATAATAACACTGATCAAAGATGTCTTTGCACCTAGGCTATATTACAACCCATAATTTTTAATAATTAGGTTGATCAAGTCTATTTATTAATTATTATAGTTTATCAAACTAATTTAAATATCATCTTTAGCATGAAGTGGGAATGAATGATTGATGATAATAAAAAGAGTAGAGATATGATTAAACCCAAAATGATAATATAGATAGAATCAACCACCACAACTATGTAATAAGATTAGTACCTAACACAGCTAGTACATGCCAAACATCTAACGTAATACTATTTCCAAACAAAAATGAGTACAGTGCTATGATAACCCTTACATCTCTCAACATATCAAAATATAAATAAAAGAAAGAACTAAGTGCAGTTCCAATACCTATATAATAAAAATCGAAAGTGATTGAATGTAGAAAATGAATACTCCTCAAAGAAAGCCAAGTCTGGTACCCTATAACACATATAACAACGTGACGGATTAGGCCCACCGCAACAAGATAATAGCTATGCACATGAGTAGTAAAACTATCAATCGTGAGTATAAATAATAAGATTTAAACTTATTAGATGGAAAATTTTACCTCTCCCATAACGGTGTCAAATCATGTGAGCTGTGTATTTTCAGTAGCTATGTTTTAAACTCCAACATTTCCTATATAAGAAGAATTTACTAAGTAAAGGTGCACTTTTCAATTTTATTCAAGTCCTTTAATTTAATTAAGTTACAAACTCCACTGGATGTGTGTGCACAGTATAAAGTCTTAGTCGTGTGCACGCCACCGTTTGTTTGGTAAAAATAATGTTGTCCGCACGGCCTCCGTTCGTACGACTGTCGTTTGCACGGTAAAAACCATAGATGTTTGCATAGTGCATGAACTAAAGTTTCCTAAAAACAGACCTGTCTTCAACTTACACCCCCCATGTCCCAAGCCCAAAACTCGAAATCACCATAGTTTTTCCAAAAATGAAGTTCTATTCCCCACGACCCTCCAAGTATCGTCTAGGATAGTTGTTAAAGTCCATCCTTAGTTACAACTTTCACTTTCTCATATATACTTATAAGATTTCAATATATAATTATGTATCCAATTACTTCATTAAAATTTAAAGAGAAATATGAAATATCATGTAAATTAATAGTCCACCATGTGATTTCATATAAATAGAAACATCTCAAAGGAATATACAGTTCTCTAACCAATTCCATTAAACTAATTTAAGATAAACATTAAATTTCAAGAATTGGTGAACTAAATTAAAAGACACATGAATTTTCAAGAATTGGGTACATTCATATAAGTACAAAACTCACCGTTTTTCAGTACATAAAAAAATCCTAATTATTTCCACATCATTTTTATAATTTATAAGAACTTTTTTAGGCAGAAATCATTATATGCATCATGAGAGGAGAGAGTAGAATTATCTTGGCTTGAATGATGAATAATTTTTTTTAAATAAATATAAGATAACCCCCATTGATATTCCCTTGCAGTTGCTCCTTAAAAATTCCCAATTTGTGTAAAGAAGTTCCCAATGGTGTATAAAAGAACCCTCATTGAGACAGTAGTTGAATTGTTCTTCTAAGATGTCTCCAAAAATCTTTTTCTTTTGTAATTGGGTAGATGTTTTTCCAAAACCATGTATAGAATTATAGGATTTTGGTCAGAATAAAGGGAATTTTTTTTTTGACCGAAAGTAGGTACTTTATGTGAAATTTAGAAGTTGGATTGTGAGTTTGGGGGGTAGTAGGGTTACATTTAAGTTCTTATATATATATATATATATAACCCCTAATTATATTAGAAAAGCTTAGATAACAAATCCCTCTCTTGGTAGTTCACAAATGAATAAACTAAAAAGGAGACTTTACATAAAGGAATAAACAAATTCATCTAACTATTCTAATAAAAGGAAATCTAGTGGAATCTAGTCTAAGAGAACCTTTATATTAATTCTCTACTTATTGTGTTTTTAATCGTTTGTCCTAAACCCTAGATTTCTCTCCATGTAGATTTTAAATTCTCATACTACACTCATCCATCCAATTAATTACTTTACTTAGTTACTAAATCATTTGAAATTCTTATTTAAATTAAAATCAAAATTAAACATTTCAAATTTCATTCTTTTCTCAAATAAAAACCCAATTTCCAATTAACTCCAAATTAATTTGAAAGTTTTATTTTTCCACTTAAATAATTATAAAATTCAGTTTTCACATAAAGTTTGATTAAAATTTCTCATAAAAAGTTCCAAAAAATCAAATTAAATCCCAAAATAGGAATTAACTAATTATTTTAATTAATTAAATTATTTAAAATTTACGAGGTATTACAATCTTGCCCCTAATAAAAAAATCATCATTAGAATTCATAATTTTACAACTAATGTTTGTTTAGTTAAAAGTTATATCATCCAGTATAACATGTGTCTAAAACTATCTCATATAGAATGAGTCAAACTATCTCCTCATATAGAATAATTCAAAATATTCTCCTCATATATGAATGAGTCAAAACCATCTCCTCATATAAGAATGAGTCAAAATCATCTCTTAATATAAGATTGATTCAAACCTATCTCTTCATATAAGAATTAGTCAAAATCGTCTCCTCGCATGAGTCAAAATCATTACCGCAATTAAGAATGGATTCAAATCTACTAATAACTCATATACCTGAATCAAAATAGATGGGGATATTTTTGCCTCATTAAGTCCTCACGAACCCATGTGAATCCATCCTCATTTTTTTGGGGGGTGGGGGGTGGGTCCACTCCACTCGTACTAGTGGTATTGTAACAACCCTCGCTTTTGAGAACTTATTTTATATTAATTTACTGTGTGAAGTAATTATATAAAATGTCAGTATATGAAGTCAATATTAATTGAATGAGATAAAAGTTAATATTTACTTCATTGTTGCATATATACTGTATGTGTAAGTAAATACCACCATGTTGTGTTTTATAGTGTCATAAGATTTAAATGACATTTATGGTTTAAAATGAAACCGAAACCTGAAATGAGTTATAAAATTTCCAAATGATAATTTGGAGGGCGTAGTTAGTCCCGAAATGTGCGAGATAGTCAAAATAAGTGCCATATTGTATTTTTATGTTTCGGGCACTTTTGACTGGTTTTGACTTAAATGCGTAGTTACGAGTCATTTTAATGCGGTATTAACCAATTAAGTTGGGAATTAAGGAGAAAGACACAATTTATGTCTTTCATTTCATTTATTTCTCTTAAGTGCATTACTAACCTTGAGAGAAAGAGAGAAGAAGAGAGTGTGGAGGAAAAGAAGAAAAGAGGAGGATTGAAGCTTGGATTGTTGCCACTATAAGAAAATCTGAGATTTGAAGCTCACGACAAGTTTTCTACTTGCTAATATGTGATTTAAGATGAATAATTTGTATGGATAGTTGTGGATTGATTGTGGTTTAACAATTTTAGGGCTTAAATGGATTTATAGGTTTTTAAACCCTTAGAAGTTGATTTATATGTTTATTGGTGTAAAATGATTGTAGTTAGATGTATTTATTATTTGATGGGTTGAGTTACTGATGTTGGTTGGAGAAGAAAGGACATATAGGGGAAATTAGCGTTCATAACCCTTAACCCAAAATTGGCCAATTTGCCATAGGGACAATTTACAGGTCTGAGGGGACCGAATCGATTCGGCCTATCCGAATCGATTCAAAAATTATGCAGAAAGTCAGCTTTCCTGACCGAATCGATTCGAATGGTCCGAATCGATTCGCTTCCAGACCAAATCAATTCGGCCAGGCCGAATCGATTCGAAAATCCTGCAGTTTTGAGTTACTTTTCCAACTCAATTTTGATCCTTTTCCTTAGGCTTAGGACTTAGGAACCTTCTTGTATGAAGTAAACTTAGAGTCCTAGATGAGTTAGTTCACCACCCTAGATTAGAATTGGATTAAATGGGGTTATTTTGGGAGTGTACAAATTGAGGGTAGGGCCTTTCTTTCCTTTAGCTACTTATTAAGAGTCTAGGAGTTGTAAGCCCATACTTGGAGACTTTAGGGGCTCAATTGAGGTATATAAAACCTTATGACTCATAGAAATATTGTGATCTCTTGGAGAATATTTCGGGACTTAGTATACGATGAATACTAATGAGAATATTCAATGATTATGGTTTGGATAAAATGAAACATACATATGTAAAATGGAAATGAAAGTATGGTAAATGCTAATTTACTTAAACACACCTCTCTAAATGCCATCATAAGGGAAGTTGCGCGCATGAGGTAAAGCCCCCTGGCTATTGAATGCAGGGAGGATATATTCCTAGGCCATATGAGCATTGTTGAATATTTTTTTCTGTGATGGAGAGGTAATTTTGGGTGTGGTTATGACTCCTCCGCAGGCATATGGCCGCTTCCCGACGTCTTGCGTTGTAGGTGACCAGGTTGTCTTGGTATATAGGCCCTAGAAGATGATGTTCATTTAGGGGAACGCACAGTGGGGAAACCCGGACGGGCGGTCTTAGAATCGTTATATGCATAAGAATACAACTATTCTTAATCAAGTGGGACTTGATGTATAATAAATGCCACAAAGAGCATGTAGCGGTGATTATATTCCTGATAAGGAATGGAAAGATGAAATGAAACAGTGAAAGATGATGGAGGCTTTTAATTAATGATACTCATTTATATTCTCTTACATAAGTAAATAAAATTTATAATCATTTACATTGTCTGAGTTTATGATTTGAGATTATGTTGATAGATTCTCCTCTTTATCATTTATGATTTACTGTTCATAATTGTCATACTCTTTATTCATCTGGTGATCATATAAAATCGAGCCCTGACCCGTTCATATTTCTTGTTGTGCATGAATCTTGTATCCGCTCAGGTGCTCCGCCGCAAGGACGCCCGTACTGACTTTCCCATTCCGATAAATTTTGGGGAGCTGTGATACTTTGCAGATATTACGGGATATTTTGTATAGACGCTTTCATTTTTATACTCTAGTTATGATCGGGTCATTTACTCAGGCGTGTGGTCCAAGCTTTTATATTTGCTTATTGTAATGTATTATGTAACATTAACTAAATTGAGGTTATACGTTGTATGTACCTGTTGACCGACAGCATATTCAGTCCTCTTATTGTATACTTGATGTGGATGTAATATATGTTCTTTTGGATTTCCACTTTCTTTTCAAATTGGGTTGTTTAAAATGCTTTCTTTAAATTATAAAACAAAATTTTTGGCAACCCGTTTTCTGAATTATTGGGTGGTTATCCCGTATACTTGTTATATTGTTATGATGCTGAGAATGATTCCATCCATGCTTCTTGTTATATTGGAATATCGAGTTGGCCACCCCCTATTTCGGTGAGCGGATTGTCACACGTATCTCCTTGGAATGCAAATTTTGGATTTATCGATCCAAAGTACTCATCGGTTGCTCACTGCATGATGCATATGATTCTAACTCAATCACATCTAACTCAATATGGTAATATGCATCCTTAGGGTATAAAAACGAATGGAGTAGGAAAACATGAAATACATTATGCACTCGATAGAGATGGTTCAGAAGTGCTAGATGGTACGCAAACTTCCCTACCTTATTATTAATCGTGAACAACCCAATATAACGAGGGGATAAACTCCCTCTTTTTATTAAACTCATTACCTCTGTCATAGGAAAAACCCCAGTAAAATTTGTTCTCCTACCTAAAAATCTATCGATAGTCGATTCTTATCGGAATATCTCTTCTGTTTATTCTGAGAAATTTCGATTCAGTCTCTCATTAACTTTATCTTCTTAGTCGTCTCTTGCACATACTATGGTCTTAAATGTCCACCCTCACCTAGGTCCAACCAACATACTGGTGATGGGCACGGTCTCCCATAAAGTCCCTTATAAGGAATCACAAAAATGAACTTTTGGTAACTATTATTATACACAAACTCCATTAGTAGCAAATGGTCATCCTAACTACCATTTAAGTCCATTATACACAACCGATATATATCCATTAACAGTTGATTGACCCTCTCAGTATGACCATCCATTTATGGATGGTATGCCATGCTAAGATCCAACTTAGTACCCATGACATGTTGAAAAATATCCCAAAAGTGTGCCACAGATATAGGTCACCGTTTTGAAATGATTGATAATGGAACCCCGTGTAAACGAACAATCTCGGCCAAATATACATGTAAAAATGGAAAGGTATGACCAACCTACCCTCATAATGCAACCCGTCATTAGATCCCTTTGAAAATAAAGGTACACTATTAGAGAGAAGATCCATCACTTTACCTTTACACATTTCATCCCGTGACTATCCCCGAATCACTCATACCACAATTTCTAGAGTCACTAAAAGAATACTTATGAATTATTTGGTTAACTTGCCAATCATCTCTACTGAGCCCCACTCAATCGCCCGAAGTGCTGAAAGAGTATCACTTGGTCATTGACTCTCCGCATCTGCCACCAAGTTTGCCTTTCTCGGGTGATACTAGATTATGAACTGATAATCCTTGATGAATTCAAACCATAGTCGCTATCTCATATTTAGATCTTATTCATAAATAGATACTGTAGACTTGTATGCTCTCTTAAGATCCTAAACATCTCACCCCATAGATAATGTCTCCATGCAAGTAATACAAATATAATGGTGACCAAATCCATGTCATGAGTCGGGTAATGAACCCCATGCAACTTCAATTATTGAGGTGAGTAAGAGAATGACCTATCTTCATGCATCAATACCCCACCTAGTCCCTATGTAAAGGAATTGATATAGACAAAAAACTCAATTCCAATCCTGGGTAAGGTAAGAACTGGCTCATAAATCAACTTCTCCTTGAGAGTGTCGAATGTCTGCTAACACTTCTTATTCTAACAAAATACTACACCCTTTATAGTCAACTCGGTCATTGGACCTTCTATCTTTGATAACCTTAGGATGAATCTCATGTAATACCTAGCCAAACCTAAAAAGTTACGAATTTCAGAAGGGGTCGTGGGATGCCCCCAATCCAACACAACTAACACCTTACATGGGTCCATTGAATGTTTTTTCTTTGACACAACATGGCCCCAAAACTTCCATTCCCTTTTCAAAATTCACATTTTGAGAACATGGCATAAAGTTTTTACTATCGTAACGTTTGTAATGAAATCCAAAAAAGTCGATCGTGCTCCTTCTCAGTCCGTGAATAGATCAAAATGTGATCAATAAAGACTATGATAAACTGGTTGAAATATGATTGAAACACCCGATTCATTAAGTTCATAAATACAACTTGGACATTAGTTAACCCAAACGGCATCATTAGGAACTAATAAGACCCATAATCAGTCAAGAAGGTTGTCTTAAGAACATCATCCTCTTGCACCCTTAACCGGTGATAACAGAATTGCAAATCAATCTTTGAAAATAAATAATCTCCCTCCAACTGATAAAAAAGATCATCAATACTCGGCAGTGGATACTTATTCTTTGTAGTCACCATATTCAACTTATGGTAGTTAATGCATAGTCTTAATGGCCCATCATTCTTCTTTAGAAACAACACTGGGGCACCCCAAAATAGAGTTATACAAGGGATAAACCCTTTCTCTAATAACTGTTTGATCTAGTCTCTTATAACCTTCATCTCTATAGGATCCATACGATACGGTGCTATAGCTGTCGGCTTAGTGTCGGGTGCTAAATTTATGACAAAACCAATGTCCCTACTAGGTGGTAATCCTGTAATGTCATTGAATATGTCGGGGAACTCTTGAACTACAAAAATCATAAATAAACGGTCTCCTCACCAGTATCCTTATCAACAAAATACAAGTGAGTAGTAGACCCAGCCTCATGTCTAGGCATAACCATCAAATAGATCTTTTATCTCGGTATAGCAAATACAATCTCTCTACCTAAATAATCAATCTAAGCCTGGTATGTACACAGCCAATCCATCCCCCAAATCACATCATACGTGTCTGTATTTAACACCAATAAATTTGTTATTACCCATAGCCTACCAATATCAATTTTTACACCATCACAAGACTCGACAATAATCGTGGATATTCCTAATGGAGTAGATATAGATAGTCTCATAGTGAAAGGAGTTTGAACCATCCCCGATAAACTCATGAAACATCTTGTAACAAAAAGAGTGTATAGCACTTGTATCGAATAAAACTTTGGCTATAATACCATGAACATAGAACATACCATCGATTTCCTGAATAGGTGGTTGATCATCCCTAGATTCGACTTAGTAGACCCTACCATATTGTATTTGTGGTTGAGGTGTTGTGGGTGGTGCAGGAAGCGTTGTTGGTGTCTGGTGTCTAAAATTTGGAAGTCCTGGCAACTGATGTTCCCTTTGCTACTACTGCTGATGATAATTCGATTGAAAACCCTGTTGCCACTGCCCTACCTATGTTGTCCCTTTTGGACCTAATAAAATTGGCCCTATTGACCCCGTCCATACTAACTCTGCTAGTATGGATCGACCTCACTTTGGAAAATCATTTTGTTTATTACCAAATCTTTTACACTTGAAACAGAGTAGTGAAGACTTCTTCCGAGTGGTATCACCCTACTTATCCTAATGTTGTTGACCTTGCCCACCCTGTTGGTCCTCTATTGATTAGGTTGAAACTTCTTCTATGGTCCTTGGACTTGTTGGCCCAGACCTCCATTCCTATTATTATCGGATCCCGCCTCAAACTTAGGTCCACTTTCCTGGACCCCTATAAAGGGTGAATGTCGTATCCACTATCTGGGTGCATGTGTCATAAGAGACATGTGCCACCAGGATCTAACGAATAGGTTATATGAGTCTCAACATAAAATAAACAATCTTCGTCTTCTGTGTATTCACTTACTCTAGAGAAAATAGTGATAAATTTGTGAATTCCTTCTCGTATTTAGTAACCATATGAGTGCCCTATTCAAGTGCCAAAACTCCCATCTTCTTTTGGGTGCGATTAGAGTCAGGGAAACGCTTGTCATTAATCTTCTCTAAAAATGCAACATAAGTCATCTGATCTCTCTCCTTAGGAGTATTCACATTCTTCCACCACTGAAGAGTGTTATTGGTCCGTCAAAAAGTGTCTAAAATCTACTTCTGAACATTTGTACAAGACAAGAGTTGGAGATGGCGCTCTATGTCCTGACACCATTGGATAGCACTAGAGGATCTATAGACCATGAAAATGTGGGCGGAATATCTTTTATGAACACACAATGAATCTTCTCATAGGCTGCTGTGGGAGATCATACCACTGGCTATCATGCATCACGGGTCTGTCATATCTGCCTGCGGACAATCCTTCTTGAACCTTCTGGGAGCTCAACTCAAAAAGATGCTGAGCTCTAAAAAATATCCCTGAACATCAAAATCAGGGATGGATGGCATCTGTGGAAGTTATGCAATGGATGGTGCGGGTGGCACTCGTGTTGCTAGATCAGGGTAGAAAACACATGTAGCAGAATGGGTCTCCCTCTTCGGTGCCATCTAAGATATGACATGAAACTATTATTAATATTATGCATCTTACAACAAGAGTATAACTAGAATGACATATCAAAGAATGCTACACGAAAAACTATAATGGACCTACAGAACCTACTTTGCCTAGGACGATGCCCTGATACCAATTGGGACACCCCATAATTTTTTATAATTAGGTTGATCAAGTCTATTTATAAATTATGATAGTTTTTCAAAATAATTTAAATATCATCCTTAGCATGAAGTAGGAATCAATGAATGATGATAATCAAAAGAGTAGCAATATGATAAAACCTCAAATGAAGATATTAATAAGAGTATTACCTAACACAACTATTACATTCCAAACTTCCAACATAATACCATTTCCAAACGAAGATAGTACAACGCTATGATAACCCTTGCATCTCTCGACATAACAAAATAAAAATCAACACTAGAAATAAAGGTAGTTCCAATACCTACATAATAAAAATCAATAGTGATTAAATGTAACGAACAAGTACTCCTCAAAGAAAGTTACGTTTGGTACCCTTGAACATGTGTAACAACGTAATGGGTCAGGACCGCCCCATCAAGATAATAGCTATGCACTCGAGTAGTAAAACTATAAATAACGAGCATAAATAATAGGCTCTAAAATTATTCGATGGATAATTTTACCTTACCCTTAATAGTGTCAAATCATGTGAGCTAAGTCTTTCCAGTAGCTAGGTTTTAAACTCCAACATTTTCCATATAAGAAGAATATTGAGTAAATGTGCACTTATAAATTGTCATGCAAATCCTTAAATTTAACTAAGTTACAAACTCCACTGGATCCGAATGTACAATAAAAAATCTTAGTTGTGTGTACGCCTCCGTTCGTACGATAAAAACACTGTTGTTCGCACGGTAAAAACCATAGCCATTCGCAAGGTGAACGGAATAAAAGTTTCCTATAATCATATTTGTCTTCAACCTACACCCCCTGTCCCATGACAAAAACTCAGAATCGCCATTTTCCTCCTAAAATGAAGTTCTATGCCTCATGACCCTCCAAATATGGTCTAGGGTAATTGTTAAAGTTCATCCTTATTTAGTTTTTAAAGTCCATCATTACTTAGAAATTCCACTTTCTTATATATATTTGTGAGAATTTAATATATAATTCTATATCAAAGTGCTGCTTAAAATTCGAAGTGAAATATGCAATTACATGTAAAGGAATAGCCTACCACATGATTATATTTAAATATAAACATCTTAAAGGAATACAAAATTATCTACCCAATTCCATTAAAGTAATTTAAGTTAAATATGAAGTTTCAAGAATTGGTAAACTAATTTAAACTACACATGAAATTTTAAGAATTGGATTCATTCATTTAAGTACAAAAATCACCATCTTTCAATAGATCAAATAATCCTAAATAATTCTACATGATTTTTATAATTTATAAAACTTATTTAGATAGAAATCGTTATTTACATCGTGGGAAGAGATAGTAGAGTTATCTTTCCTTGAAAGATGAATAAAATTTTCAAAATAAAGAGAATAGAAACTCCTTTGAAATTTTCTTGCAACGACTCCTCAAAACTCCTTAATTTGTGTAAAGAAACACCTAATGGTGTCGAAAAGAACCCCCCTTAAGACAATAGTTGAATTGTTCTTCCAAGATGTCTCCAAAAATCTTTTATTTTTATTTTTTGTATTTGGGTATATGTTATTTCAAAACCAAGTTTATAATTGTAGGATTTTTGGTGAGAATAAAAAGAGAAAATGTTTAGATTGGAAGTAGGTATTTTGTGTGAAATTTAGAAGTTGGGTTGTGGGTTTTGGAGGTAGTTGGGTTTCATTTAGGTTATTAAATTAATTCTCTCCTTCATGTGTTCTTACCTTTTTATCCTAAACACTAGCTTTCTCTTCAAGTATGCTTTAAATTCCCTTATTACCCTCATCCATTCAACTAATTACTTTACTTAGTTTCCAAATCATTTAAATATCCTTATTTAAATTAAAATCAAAATAAAAGATTTTAAATTTAAGTTCTTTCTCAAATGAAAACCCAATTTCCAATTAATTTCGAAGTTTTATTTTCCCCTTAAATAATTATAAAAATTCAATTTTCACTTAAAGTAATTATGAAAATTTCTTCGAAAAATCAAATTAAATCCCAAAATCCAATTTATTTAATTATTTTATTTTAATAAATTCTTTTAAATTTACAAGGTATTACAGGTTATGTCTCGTCATAGCTAATGTTGCAACAGGTTTTGGAACATGTAAAAATGACGATAAAGAGTACAAGAATGTGCACAAAGGACATGTTGGTGGATTTCGAGTATATTTGAATAACTATTCCAAAGGAGTTGGATACCTAATGTGAAATGCACCCGTTACCCATGAAAAATGTCAAATTATAGTGAGGCATCATGCACCGCATCAGTTAATAGAAGAATTTTTATCCATTGGTGAAACACGTATTTAGAATTTGGAGGTCAAGCAGAGAATTCAGTAGTGTTTGCCTAAAATCTAATTAATGATGGTGTTGTCATTGAAAGAAGAAGTATAGTCTCAGGTGAGAATTGAGGTGCCTTATCTTGTAGAAATTGTAGACATTTAGAGTGTTTCTCATCGTCGGTGAATGATATAGATTATATAGGCATTTTTAGGCAAGAGTGTTACAAGAAAAGTCTTTGGGGTTAAGACAATTTATTAATCATGAATCATTAGAGGACCAAAAAAATATAGTTTTTCCATCTTTGTAAATTTGTTGACAAAGGCCTATGCTAACGGATAAAGTTTTTGTAGGTTAGGCAACTTCATCAGATGCATCGACATTAAGTATCCTAGTGTTGCGAACTTCTTAGACATTAGTTAGAATGTTCATAGAGATTTTGAATCACATAGTGATTTGATAGGGGATGTCATAGGAGAACATTCTGGTCTCGTGAATAGTGGCCAAGAAAGAATGGTGCTAAAGGCTCATTTACTCTTTATAAGTGGTATCCAAATATGGCTAATAGGCATAACTAGTGGAATCACATGTGTATGCTGAAGCACTTTTATAAAATTCCGATGAGAGAAACAAGTTGGACCTCCACGTGTCTCACGAAAGAAGTGGCAACTATTAAATATGATGCTAAAGGATAAATGTGGTTCGAGCATCACTGTCTTTTATAATGAGTCGACTTTGGTCGGTATAATTAGCATATAACTCAAGTAAAAGGATACTGCCTCAAAATATTGCAAAGCATACAACAGTTATTGATGGTCCCTTTCTATTTCTTAAGCGGAAAGTGTTTTAAGGATGACAAAATAAATTTCTCTTTTTATGAAAAACTTATTTCTAATTTTTAATTTGCACTAAGTTATGAAAAAAATTAACTTAATCAAATTTTATCTTGGTTAATTCTAAACATCCATCTAGGGATTAAAGCAATTAAAATAAAGTAAAGAATACTCACAACACCGGATGTACAAGGAAACCACAACTGGAAAAAACCCAAGCCAGACAATCACTATGAATGTGGAATTACAACGAACAGACACAAGTCTTACTCAATGACTCAATACCACAAGAGACTTAACTTTCTTCTAAGCTTAAACCACTCCTCTCACAGTGCCCAAATTTAAAGTCCTTCTTCCACGATACCAGTCCATAACACACACGTCCATGTATATCTCGATTTTCACTGATATGGCTTGTAATGTCTACGATGTTGAAATCAGACTCCACCAAATTTTCACCTCAAAACCAGCAATGTTCAAGTGTAGAACAACTCTTCTAGGTACCACAAAGATCACTATAGCATATATTAATGATAACTCGAATATTTGAAACTCAAAGGATGCATTTATTTGGGAAAACCTTAGAAAACTTGTGTGTATAAGCATACAAGTTCGTAAACATTTTTTCTAGAATGCACACTCACGAAATCTGAAGGAAACACGCCTATATATATTTTTGAGTAAATTACCTTTTTGGTCACTGAACTATTGGGATAGTTTTTAAATGGTCTCTTATCTTATGTTTGACATCTTAGTTCCTCAACTATGTCACTTGTGCCATATAATGGATTCCGTCCATTAGTCCATTAAATGTAGACAGCAAAATGACAAATTCCTTTTTTATCATCATTTGACACCATTAATAGCCCAGCAACAACATTTCCCACCATTTGTTCTTCATTTGGCGCCAATAATTCTATATCCCACCACTTGAAGTCACAACTGAAGAAAAAAATAGTGGTTTATTGCTATTATGGGCATTGGCCAAAAGACATACCTCGTGGATGCAACAGAATCTCGATAGAACCTTTTTAGCATGTCCAAGTCCTACCGAACAAGGTGGCTGCGAATTTTTTTATCTGGGAAGACATACTGAACTAGGTTCTCAAGGTTGGTAGCGTTCAGAAGAGAGAGAAGTTGTTATGGATTTTGTTATTGTTGTGTGTGTTTTTAATATGGGTTTTGTTGTCTGGAAATGAGGGTGACAAATGTAAGTGTGAAGTGAAATGGTGAATGAAATGTATGTGTCATTGTAGCAACTATTTGAATCAATGAATGAAATGCACACTTTGTTTCAATTAATGTGTGTTATTGTAATTGTTTTAAATTAATGAATGAAAATGTTGCAACTGCGAAATAAAAAACAATAGTATAGAAACAACCATATTCATTACCATAAAATGAGTTCAAACTATGCAAGATTAATTACAGTTCCAAATATGGAACATTACACCAAAAAACATCCAAAACTGTTAGAAGCAACACTAAACCTTCAGTTTCATACAAAAACATCGTTCCAGTTGCATGCTTTAAGGACAAAAGTCTCCGATTGAGTCTTAATATGGTATTGGCTCAATTCCATACAAAAATACTTGAGTCATAGGATAGAGTTCTTGACCATCCATCAAGCCTATGACATATTAAAGTTGAAGACGTTGCAGCCTTGCTTTTCAAGATAACATCATTGTCGAGTTTTGGTGATACGTTTCATTTCATCAACATCATATTTCAAGTATCCAAAGGTATGAATGCTTTTATATATTTGTAGGAGACTTCAAATAATTTTAATGGGTGTAAGTATATTTAAAATGAATTTTATTTTCATAAGGTTACTTTAGAACTTTGTATAAAAAGTTTTTGGGCTTAATTTTGAAAAAGACCATTATGGCATTTCGTTCGATATTGTCGTTCGAACGAGTTTGTCGTTCGAACGAGAATGTTGTTCAAACGATCTTGCCAACGAATTTTCCCAATTAGCCTATGGAACATCGTTAGTTAGGTCGTTCGAATGAAAATCTCGTTCGAATGAGATTTTCAACGGGAAAATATTTTGGCAGTGTTTGTTAGTTTTTCTCCACTATCCCACTCTTTTGGTCCCACTAACTTGTCCAGAATTATTAAGGACGGGAAACAACCTTTTCACAATAACTTTTCATCTTCTACAATTTCTAAAGAGAGTTTTTGAGAGCCTAATCCCTCCATGAAAAAGTTCATGTTTTGAGTGTTTGTTTTTCAAGAAAATTATTCAAAAACACTTTTGTTTACACCCATATTAGTTTATTCCAAGTACCACACACACACACACGCGCGCACACACACACACACACACGCGCGCGCACACACACACACACACACACACACACACACACACATATATATATATATATATATATATATATATATATATATATATATATATATATATATATTCTTGGAGTTTGTTTCGCACCGGGTTCACTTTTCTACCTAAGTAGAAAAGAGTTTGGGTTTACTTTTACATCACATAAAGAAGATGTTCGTTGTTTTCCTGCGGCATACTCACACGGTGAAAGGCATTGTGCGAGGGTTGACGGTTGTCCTAGAAGCTTCATTGGTGGATTCCAAGGTTCTGTTGGATTCCGGGATTGTCGACTAGGCGGAGGTTGGTACAAGAAGACGCATTAGGGGCTTGAAGGGAGTCGAGTCGAGTTGAGTTGAGTAAGTCATTTGTCTTGTACTTCTAAAAATACCTTACTTAGTGGACTTAAGGCTAAGGCCATCCGAGGTTTTTCCCATTTGGATTTTCCTCGTACATCGCGGCGTAGTGGTTGTGAATTTATTTTATCTTGCAAATCACCTAGAACGCATGCTTAGGATTAAAAGATAAAATATGGTTTAATTCACTTCTCCTGTTTAATTTGGTGCTAAAATAAGTTTGGGTAAAATTTAAGTTAATTTAATTTATATCCGAAACTCAATTTGTTATATTTGGTTTTGCCTATTTGGTAATATTGAAAATATTGTGTAGGCAAATTTTAGGACTTGTGTTATATTAATTTTGGGCTAAAAGTAAATTTCTCATAGTTATCTTCAGCGCTATTTTTGTTTGTGAGAAAATCCAAAATTGGTTTGTGTGAATTTTGTGTGCGTGTGTGTGTTCACCATAATTCACTCACTTAGGTTTAGTTTTAATCTTGTTTTTAGAAATTAAAATTTGTCATTCGAGTGTGTTGAACCATCTTTATTCCACATTAAAGGAAATTATATTTAAAAATTTAAAATTGGGGGTCATCTTTTTCAACAAGTGGTATCAGAGATGGAACGCTAATTTATTGCGTTATGGTCCCTTTAAATATTTTTGGTTAAAATGGAATTTTCCCCATTTTCAAAATTTCCTGTTTTCGATGGTTCCAACTATGCGTATTGGAAAGCGCGTATGAAATCGACACTTAGGCCCATCGATGAGAGGGTTTGGTTGTCAGTTGTTAACGGGTGGTCTCCACCTACATATTTGGTAGAAAATGAGCGTGTTCCCAAACCCGCAGATAGATGGAGTGAGAATGAATTTAAACTTGCAAATTTTAATTCCCTAGGTTTAAATGCCTTGTTTAGCGCGGTCACACCGGATGAATTCGACGCATTATGACGTGTGAAACCACTAAAGAAGCTTGGGATATTTTACAACACACTCACGAGGGAACTAGTGTCGTAAAATCTTCTAAACTCGAAAACCTCACCACTCAATTTGAAGCCATCAAAATGAATGAAAAGGAAACGTTTGATGAATTTTATGCTAGACTTTCCGATATAGTTAATTCATCTTTTAATTTGGGAGATAAAATACCCGACGACCAAGTAGTAAAGAAAATTTTAAGGTCCCTACCCGTGAGATTTTTTTCTAAAGTGACCATTTTAAATTCTTTACCCACCTTGAACTTTACCAAACTTGAGGAACTAGTAGGTGATTTACAAACTTATGAACTAGGTATGTTCCCCTCCAAAAATGAAAAGAAAATCGATACGAGCATTGCTTTAAAAGCCCGAAAGGAGGAAAAACAAGCTGTGGTTGATGAGAATGATAGTGACTCGGAGGACATGGTTATGTTTGCTAGGAAGTTTCATAAATTTCTTAAATCTAACAAAGATAAATTTAAAAATAATTTTAAGAAATTTAAAAATTCTAAGCATGACAAATCCAAAAAGATCCCTAAAACTTTTAATGAAAATTTAAATAGGGACGAGTCTAATAGGTGTTATGATTGTGAGGGTTATGGCCATAGGGCAATAGAGTGGCCCACTAAACTAAGGAGAGAGGGTAAACAACCAATTTCCTATAATGCAACCCTTAGTGATAGTGACAAGAAAGAGGGACACGATTCCCCTGCTAAGCCCAACTTTGTGGTTTTCTTGGCTAGTCATGTGAGCACCGATAATGAATCTTCCGATAAAAATATACAAATACATGACACTTCCAAGGCCTTTGTTTGTGAATCTATAAAAGATGGTGGTAGTGAGAGTGGAGAAGAAAGAGATTGTGAAAGTGAAACTGAGGTTGATGTAAGTGAACTTCAATTTTCATTTAGACAATTATATGAAGAATTTATTAAATTAATGTAATACCCCGTATTTTTATGACTTTTAAATTTGGGGATTTATTAAATTTAAATTGAGTTATTAATTTAATATTAATCCGAAAATTACTTAAATATTTACTAACTTGATGAGAGTTAGTAACTATTGGGATTTTGTTGAATATTATTTAATGGATAAAATAATATGTATGATCGAATTTATTAAAATTATCACGAGTGTATAATTTGATAATTGTGGAAATTAAATCGGGACGCGCTTCTGTCGTGTCGGGATTAAATCATTATTATTAAAAGTGAATAAATTATAAGTCACTCATATGGTCATTTTAAGTGCGGCAATGTGTCCGGAAGGGTAGAGATAGTCAAAATAATGTACTCGGGGGTTCAGTTTGGGTCTCGGGGCATTTTTCGGCATAATTAGCATCCTGGGAGGGTATTATAGACATTTTACATTTTTGGGAAATTAAACCCACGAATTTCCTAAGGATAAGTCATCCTTTAGAAGTTGAATTCTAGGTTACCAATCTGAAAACCAAAGAACGGCCATTGGAGGAGTTGGAGAGCTTTCTAAGCAACTCAAGGCCAAGAACTCAACCGTTTACACCGCCACCACCACCAAAGCGTAGATCGCGCGACGAGGAACGCAATCATACCGCTTCCGTCCACAAATCAGAAACCCAAATTCCAAGAAAGTATCTATCTCTCTATATTTTTAGTTAATGTCTCAATCATGTTAGTCTAGGGTTGTTTAAAAATTTTTTCATGAAAGAAAGTATAGTTTTGAGACTTAAATTCACATGTTGTAGAAGAAGTAATCATATTCTGGACATCTAAATCGCATGTAGAGGATAAAACATGAATTTGTATGGATTTAGAAATAGGAAATCTGGAAAAGAATTGGAAGAATTGAAAGAAAAAGAAAATTAGGGTTCTTGAAATTTAGGTAAATTTCACCCATTAAATTGTTGAATTGATGAATTGGGACATATTTTACATAGAAAATCATGTGTTTAGGTATATAGTACTTGTAGTAACGTTGGTTGGGAGTTTGGTAATGATATATGGATATTTGGTTAAGGTTGGAGAGGCAAACCCGTAACTGGGTTAATGCAGTTTTTGTCATAATAGCTTGATCGATCGATCGATCGTCGATCGATCGATCGACGACGATCGATCGACCCCTCCTGAAAAATTGCATATTCCCCTTATGTTGGTTTAATCCAATTAAAATGCGTAGTAACCCTTGATTATTATTGTTAGGGAATAATGGGATATAAATAGGACCAGTAGGGTCTAGGTAAACTCCGTTGAGTGAGAATTTAATTTAAGAGGAAATTAAGGGATAACGGGGAGTTATTCACACATATGAAATCATGCGTACGATCAATAAAATATCGAGACTTGAAAGGAAGTTAGACTAGAAGGTAAGTGAGAGTGCCTACTGAAATTGTACTTAGGTAGATAGAATACTTCGAGAGTCGAGAAGTCGGTATGGAGTAACTTATATATATGAGAATAAGAGTGACAAATCTGGTATGCGAGATAATCGAGTAAAAATGTGCTAAGAGCGGATAATTATAATTATGGGTCATGAGCGCACCTAATTTAGAAATGTGGATATATATATATATATATGACTGTGTGATTGTGCATATATTATATATCTGTATAAAAATCATACTCGGGCTACTTGTTATCACGAGGGTTTTCGCGCCGGGACGGTCTTATCTCTATTGGGCCTTTATGGGGGATATTGACTCGTACCCTAGAACATAGGATTCCTTGGTACAGGCTATCTGATTGATAGTCAGACGGTCCTAAGAGACGTGAGGGTATGTGCTGACCTCTTAGTGACTTGGAACTATGCTTCGCCTCCATTTGTATGTGTTTTATGTTAATACAGTTCGAGAGTGATTCCGAACTAGTATTTCCCTTAATATGTGTAATACGGGGACTTGATAGCAGAGTATGCCAGCATCATAGATTTTATGCGGGGTGCCGAATGTATATATATATATATATATACACACTTAAGTATGAGAACTTTCTACTCTGCATAAAAGTAGTTAAGTAATGAATGATTACTCTAATTTTGTTACAAGTGTTTGGAAATTTTGTGACATCACTGAGTTATTTCAAATAACCTAAGATATATGAGAAAGCTTGATTTTCAGAAATTAATTATATTAGCCATGGTATATGAGAGAATGAAACCTTATGGGGGAAGTTAAGTTAAAATAAACTTATGGGATCAATAGTGCAGTAGGCGTGCACACTAGATGAGAGGTGAGAATTTCTCAAGAGAGTGTCGCATACTAACATGGTTGTTACATTAGCCGATAAGCATTTTAAATACTTGCTAAACTAAATTTAAACCGTTTTACACTCGAGCTCTGACCCATTTCCTGTTATTTCTTCTCTCTTGTATATATATGTGTATAATACAGGTGCCCAACTACAGGGGCGTCATTCTTAGGTTCTTTGGACCGGACGCGCTGCAGCTTATGTGGGAGTTGCAGGCCATTGCTTAGACGACTTCGTTGTTGATTCTACTTGTTAGGGCATGTGTCGCCCGTTTCTCTATTCAGTTTGAATTTTTGTCAGAGATTTACGTTCCTTTATATTTCCATTAGTTAGTACTCTTTGGGATTTAATTACTGTCAGGATAGTTTTGTTTATAGATTAAACTGGTTTGGTTTATCTAGATGAATCTAATTCTTGTGCGTTATTATCCATCTTTAGTATATCAGAGTTCTTAAACTGTTAATTATTAAAGGTTTTCATATCTGGATTAAATAAAATGGAAATAATGTTTTAAATGGTTTTGACACTTAGCTTAATTATTTAGGGTGTTTAAATCGGAAATTTTATTTTGCGATAGTGATGCTAAGAATGAACGAACCGTTCACCTTGATTTTAATATAATAAAGGACTGATCACCCGGTATTTAATTAAGCGGGGTGTCACAGGTGGTATCAGAGCATCAGGTTCTAGTGTCCTTTAGGATCTGTACGGCTTATTTCGTTTCTAGCTTAGCGTCATTAATATAGAGCCCTATTTTTAGGACTATTGTATTCTTGTATTCACACTGACGTCTTCAGCTATTTGAAATTTGATAATAACTGTAGACTAATAGATTTCCTTCTCATTTCATATGCCTCCAAGATGCATACCTCGAGATATGAATGCTCAGGCTGAGTAGCCAGCAACTCCGGCTCAGGGGATAATGAACGCGACTGAGGTAGCCACTATTATTGCTCAGGCGTGAATGCCGCATTAGCGGTAGTACAGCAGGCTCCACCCTAGATTCAGGCAGTGGCGCCAGTACTAGCACAGCTTCCATCTGCATGGGAGCGGCTTAGGGATGCCTTTCAGAAGGCACATCCCCCGAAGTTCTCGGGTAGCTCAGACATCGTAGTCGCCAGCCAATGGAAGAAAGATATCCAAAGGCATCTGCGCATATATGAGTGCACTGATATGCAAAGATAGCTTTTGTCTTCCTTCAAGCTAGTGGGGGCCTCTTTGTAGTGGGGGTCGTCCACTAACACCTTGGAGGAGAGGGACAACATTATGATTCAGTCATTTTGAGCACAGTTTGACTGCAAGTACTTCCCATTCGTCGTGCAGACTGAGATGAGGCAAAAGTTACTAAATCTGAAGTAGGAGAATATGAATGTTGTTGAGTACGAGGAGGAGTTCACTAGACTTCTCACTATAGTGCTAGATGAGGCACCTATAGAGGGGAAGAAGATACTGTTGTTTGTGGATGGATTGGCCTGGAGGATCCGTCAGCAACTCATAGGCAATCTATCACTGAGTACCTACACTGATGTACTCAACGCTGATTTGTTACACTGTTAGGATCACCGCTTCCATCTGCAGGAGAGCAAACGAGCAGGGGAGTCTAGCCAGCAGTGAAGGACAGGGGGAAGTAGTACTGGTGGGGAACCAGCAGCCCAGGGGCAGACTCGTCACAGTGAGCAGAGTTCCCATCAGGGGGACCCTACCAAGCGATTATGATCAGGTGACTCCAGATAGGGATTTGGGGGATTTAGGCAGGGCCAGCTGGGCCAGCCTAATCAGTATGTCTAGCAAGGCCAACACCGTCAGTAGCAGGGACAGCAGTAGGGCCATCAGGGCCAACATCATTTCCAACAGGGCCAGTGGCGGGGTGGTAATGGCCAACAGGGCCGTGGTTAGCAGGGACAGAGAGGAGGTAACTTCAGGGGCCGATGTTTCAAATCTAGCAAGAATGGACATAGGCGCCAAGATTTCCTAGAGGGAGATAGGGCCCCACAGCAGCAGGGTTCCCATAATGAGCCACAGAGGCCACCCTTTCCAGCCGCCCTCCCAACACCAGCTCAGATGCCAGCCCTACCAGCCATCCCAGTAGCTCCAGTACAGCAGGGGTAATTACAATATGGACTTGTCTATAACGTCCACCAGGCAGCAGCTCCTCAAGCACCACCCGCGATTGAGGGTACATTTCCTATCCATGGCACTATGGCTCGGGTTTTATTTGATACTGGGGCATCGCAATATTTTATAGCTACCCATTTTTCAAAGGCCTTAGGGTTATTGGATAAGGAAGAGAGCACTGTGACATGTGTGGACTCACCACTAGGGAATGGGTCTTTGATTTTCTTTATATGCCGAGGTGTAGGAGCAGAGATTGGTAGCTTTATTTTACCGGCAGACGTGCTTGTCTTAAAGATGCATGAGCATGATGTTATTATTGTCATGGATTGGCTCGTCGGGTATAGAGCCATGATAGATTGTTTTGGTAGGAGTATTATTTTTTCCATTCCAGGGCAGGAGATGTTTTTGGTGGCGATGCCTCGCCCAGAGGGAGGATCTTCCACCCATTTGTACTACATAGAGGAGGATACCTCTAAGGAGGTCGTGATTCCCTTATATTTGATTCTAGTTTGTGAGTATTCTGATGTATTTCAAGAGATACCGGGCCTACACCCAGTCAAGAGATAGATTTCATCATAGACTTGATGCCGGGTACTCGACCGATAGCACATGCACCGTACCGTATGGCCCCAATAGGAATGAGGGAGTTACGGGATCAGATAGAGAAGTTGTTAGGTCAGGGCTTCATTCGTAGGAGCACCTCACCTTGGGGTGCTCCAGTTTTGTTTGTGAAGAAGAGAGATGGTTCACTGAGGTTATACGTGGATTACCGAGAGCTGAATAAGGTCACGATACAGAACAAATATTCGTTGCCTCGAATCGATGACCTGTTCGACTAGCTGAGAGGAGTAACCTTCTTTTCGAAGATAGATTTGAGATCAGGATACCATCAGGTACGAATTAGGGAGCAGGATGTGTCAAAGACTGCTTTCTTGACGAGATATGGATCCTATGAGTTTTGGGTCATGCCGTTTGGGCTGACAAATGCTCTAGCCATATTCATGGACTTGATGAACAGCGTGTTCAGAGAATTCTTGGATTATTTTGTCATCGTCTTCATAGATGACATCCTGACATACTCACACACTGAGGAGGAGCATGTCGAGCACTTGAGGTAGGTTCTTCAGACTCTAAAGGAGAATCAGTTGTATGCTAAGTATGAGAAGTGCGAATTCTGGCTACGAGAGGTACTATTTTTGGGGCATATCGTGTCAAAATTGGGAATATCTGTTGACCCGAGCAAAGTGTTAGCAGTGAGGGAGTGGGGACAGCCCACGACACCGATGGAAGTGCGTAGTGTCTTGGGGTTAGCCGGGTACTACAGGAGATTCATTCGTGGCTTCTCAAAGATAGCGGGTCCATTGACGAATCTATGATGCTTGTCAATTAGCTTTTGATGAACTGAAAGATAAGTTGACTTTGGCGCCAATTCTTTCTTTGCCCAAGCTGGGAGTAGAGTATCTAGTTTTCACTGACGATTCTTTACGGGGACTCAGGGGAGTACTTCAGCAGGAGGATAAGGCTATAGCTTTTTCCTCCCGCAAGCTAAAGCCTCACGAGTGGAATTACCCCACCCACGACATAGAGCTAGCAGCGGTCGTTTTTGCATTGAGGATTTGGAGACATTACTTATTGGGGGAGAAGTTTTGCTTGTTCCTAGACCACAAGTCACTGCAGTACTTGTTCACTCAGCGAGAGATGAATATGCATCAGCACAGATGGTTGGAGTTTATGAAAGACTACCAGTTTGAAATACAGTACCATCCGGGAAAGGCTAACGTGTTTGCTCATGCGTTAAGCCGTAAATAGGTGGGAAATGTAGCGGATTTCTGGAAAGCGAAGTGGAAGGAGTTGTGTCACCAGGACGCGATAGCCCGTTCCTTTGTATCTGTCATGATAGTCACACCCGAGATTGTTACGAGGGTTGATAGTACAAATATAGCACCCTGCCGCGGAATGTATTCTTCTCTATTCAGTTCGTAGACATACCTCATAGGTCATACAGGGCGCGGGGCGCGGTCAGACCTCACTCAGGGCGCGACATCTCTTCAAGACATCACAGATGATTGGCACAGGGTCCGGCCCTGTCCATTATAGGCCGCGGCACTCCTCCGTATGATGCGCAGCATGCCTCCAGCAGCTGCATACAACACCGCTTGCTTTGCAGGACGCACCCCCTTTATCCGCAACTACTGCAGACTTGGTATAAGTCACGTGCTCAGGGCACTTGACACGGCACACTTACCTTATATAAGTAGAGGACCACACCTCGAAAGAGGGTATCGATTCCACACATGCCCGAGGCAGGCTCTACAATACAGATTCTCACTACACAACCTCAACATACTTCTTAGGGGCCACCAATCTACATCATAGCCTCCTCCCTGGCTCACCGGAATCCTCCATACCGTCATGTACCCTCCTTTATTCTCAAACTTGTATGCCTCTTTAGGCATGATTATATTGTACAATGCAACCATATAATGAGAACGGAGCAACACAGTGGATATAGGCCTATTTTAAAGGCTGAACAACTATATATCTTGTCTTCTCTCTATTTACTTGCTTTACTTGTTCATTACGCACTTTACTCATGATTTGCTGATGCGAGAACGATAAGTGGACGATTTCTTGTATCATCAGTCTGGCGCCGTCTGTGGGAAACGAGACATTTTAATCTTGTTTCTCTACATATATGAGTTCTTAAACACCTTATTCGACCCATGAGGGTCCTATGGATCATCTTCTCACGGGTCGATTACTGGTTATTGGGCTCCGCTTTACATTCGCCCCCTTTAACGGGTAATTCATATTTCTGGATCTGTCTTTGGATCTTCATTTAATGGATTTGGATCTATTTTACATACCCCTGTGATATCATTCCATCTAGATAATGCTGAAAAGCATGGTGGACTTTAGTCCCGAAAAGGTGGATGATTAGGGAAGGGTTATATTTACTCCCCTTTTTGTTGCCATCGACCTATGATCTAGGAGTTATCATTGAAATTGTACCGTCTTGCGCACCGCAAGGGAATTCTCTCATCAATGGACCCTAGTAGGTTTTCTTCACGTGTTGGGGGAGAAAATATCAGTTCCTGTCTTGGGATCTCTCCATTGCCTAGACAGGGGTGCGACTTGTAAGTTCAACAGCCTCTCGTGCCGCGACCCCTACTAGTGCGGACCTATTACAACAGCTCAAAATCACCGTGGGAAGGACTTAAGTGGCCTTCGGATCGACCTTGGTGAATAACATTAAAGGGTTGCGGCAGTGCACTTGTGTGCCATACTAGCCGCGGCCTCGTCAGCATATCATGGAGCAGTTCAACCCCTCCTTCCCAATACTTCTGTGATCACTCACTTCTGTTAGTTTTGTCTCAGATTCTATATACTTTATAAAGACTAACAAAAGAAGAAATTGAAGGAGAATCCAGCCAGAGCGCAAAAGTCAAGGATGAGATTGTGCAACTGTATAATCACCTTAATCACCTCTATGACAGTCATGCCTCACTTCAGACCCAGGTCAATTATCTAACTTCGAGGGTGATAATGCTAGAGCCTGCGGCCTCTCAGAATATAGGCGCGGGTGCGGAGGAAACAACTCAACCAGCCTTGTCTACCGCGACAGTGAAAAAAGCTGTGGAATCAACCGACAGAAGCCAGAAAAGGAGAACAAAGAAATCAAAGAAAAAATCGGGTGTGTATACTCCGTTGACCTTCCCGATTGAAGAGATCTTTGAGTTCATCAAAGAGGACAAGCTTTTGAGGTGGCCAGAAAAGTTGAGAGCTCCACCCTACAAGAGGAACAAAGCTACCTGGTGCAAATTCCATCAGGACCATGGCCATGACACAGAGCAATGCTATGCTCTGAAGGATGAAGTTTAAAGGCTAATTGGGCAAGGGATGCTGCAGCGATTCCTGAAGAGTGCATAAAGGACTCAGCCGGACCTGACAGAGGCTGCATGCCACATCTCATCCTTAGTCTTTCCAATTTAAACTGTTTCTGTTTATGTTTTATGAAGCTCATTATAACCTTAATACTCAAGACTTTATGTTTTGTTAACAAAGTCATTAGCTGAAGCATACATATATAAATATATGAATTAGCAAATTTTTCCATATCTGATATCTCTCTTGGTTTCATAATCTTTTATCTCACAAAAAGACTTTTTGTCTTAAACAGATTCCAAAGGAAGAATAATAAAATTATCTCGAAGGATTATTTTACTTCGGGATGCACTTATGGAGGGATTGCAATCTTAATTAGCTCAGAAGTTCCCCTCGCGATGTGCAATTATATCTTATCTTCTGATGATCATATTCGCGAAAGCATCGGAGAATTCAAGGAGCTCTTATTAGCCACGGGGGCTTACAATGTCCGTTCTCAGCTTTTGGAAATCATAATTAGCCGCGGGGGCTTACAATGCTCGCTCTTGGCTTTCGGGATGCGTCATCGAGCTGGGAGGCTTATAGTATCCATACAGGGATGGCTTTATATATATCAGCAGCTGTGGGTGTCTTAATAACATAACCCAGCCTGGGGAGGCTTGATAGTGTCCCACATATCAGCTGTGGGTGGTTTAATAACATAACTCAGCCTGGAGAGGCTTGATAGTGTCTCGCATATTAGCAGTGGGTGGATTAATAACATAACCCAGCCTGGAGAGGCTTGATAGTGTCTCGCATATTAGCTGTGGGTGTCTTAATAACATAACCCAACCTAGGGAGGCTTGATAGTGTCCCGCATATTAGCTGTGGGTGGCTTAATAACATAACCCAACCTGGGGAGGCTTGATAGTGTCCCGCATTTATCTGTGAGTGGCTTGATAACATGACACAGCCCGAGAAGGCTTGGAAATACCAACGTATGTCTACAGAGGCAGATTGTTCAGATGGACCAGAAATGTGCCGCAGCCCATCGATACGGTTGCAGAGCTCTAGGAGCCATTCATTCATGAAAGTGCCGAGGCACTGACATCTTGAAGCATGAGAAAGATATAATGTCAAATGCCATGGTGGAAGGGAATTAATTGTACCAATACTAAGTAAAGGCTTTCTCTACATGTTCCATGTTGGTTATGGGATGACAAAAGATAAGCGGTTCAGACAACCATGTGCAATGAAAGCAGCCGAGGATCCATGTAACCAGTAAGCCCCAGCCTTGAAATCATGTCCGCGGCAATCAAGTGAAGACGTTTAGATGACGCGGCATAATAAAGGGTCGCGGCTTACACGCAACAGCCTTATGACGCAGCAGTCGATGTCCTTTGGAAGTAAAATTGCACCATGTATGTGGGCGCAGACATTGGCAAATAATCATACTACGAAGGAATCGATCTCTGTCCGCGGACTTAAAATGTCATGTTTATCTAGAAAATGATGCATTTTCAAATATGAAGCAGTTACGTTCAACCATTCATTATAGCAAGCAATGTAAAACATGAAATGTAAAAGAGCAAGGAAATGCAAGCAATTAATCGTATACAAAGTAGTAAATATGGCCGCAGCCTTGGTATTAGTAGTCAAGATTACAGAATGAAGGCCGTAGCCACAACAGAAATTAAGATTACAAAAAGGAGGGACGCAGCCCTGTGTTAATGATGAGCAATAGAAATTGAATGAGTTTAAGAGGCTGCATCATCATCTTCATCAGCTTCTTCTCCATCCGCGGCAGTCTCTATCTCTCCGTCTGCAGCCGCTGCTTTTGCCTCAGCCCTCAGCCTCGCTCTCTCTTCCGATGCGGCCTTAAGTTCAGCGATGCACTCTTGATGTTCGGCATCGCTTAACTTCCAAGCAAGGACCTCCTCCTTAGCCTCAGGGAAGATCTTAAAAAATCTCTATCGCAGCTCTTGATAGCCGCGGAGATACGCTCTGTTGTTGATAAGAAAGAAGTCCTTGGAGCCTTTAAATGACTCCACGATATGGTCCACGGCTAGTTGGAGGGTGTCACCATGATCAACCTCCAACTTTTTTATTATCGCGTCATGATCTTCAGCTTTTTGAGTGGACTTGGCTTCCAGCTCTTCGTACTTTTGCTGGAGGAGGGCGAGCTTACTTCTTGAAATCTCCGTGACATGGGCGGCTTCCGCAGATTGGGCCTGGGAGGATTTCAGGGATTCCACGGCTTGTTTGAAATTCTCTTTTGCTTCTTCCCTTGCCTTGATCGCCTTCTCCAGGTCCATATGGGCTGCCTGAAGCGCCGCGGCAGCAGACATCTTCCCAGCCTTAAATGAGGAAGTTCGTGCAGCCTGCAAGTCCGCGGCATGAGTACTCTTCTCGGCCTCCTTCAGTCTGTACAAGGCCTCGTACTTCCTCTTCTGGACGACCATCACATCCGCGGCCTGAAATAAAAGAAGTTAGAAAAAATATGGAAAAAATATGGGATGCAAAAGTTAAAGAATGACAACTGGCACGTACCCTCAGAAGACTATGGAGGCCACAGTCCTCCAGATCGTCATGATCTTCTCCCACTAGCCTGTCAAGGTTCGCGGCATCCAAGGCTCTTTTCATTCTCCGCGTAGCCTTTGCGGTAGTGTCCCAAGAAGAATTGGGGTCAGGCTACCTTAATTGGGGCCTTGGTCTACCATTAGGCCCAGACTCTCCGCGAAATTGAGGAGGTGGAAAGTTCGCGTTAACTGCCACAACAGGTGGCGACGAAGGAGAGGATGAATGAAGGGGCACATCAGTTGACATCAAGCCCGCCGCGGCTAGGTTTTCCCCTATGTCATCATCAAAATGGTCATGCGGGAGGTTCTCATCATTAACCATTTTATCCGCGGCAGGAGTTGTAGTTTTGTCGACGGAATATGCCACGGTAGGAGTGGCATTCATTTTTGCGGAGTGAACCACGGTAGGTCCCTTGGCTTTGGACCTTTTCCTCTTTCTGCTCCGCACAGTGTTGTTTAGGACGATTGCGTCCTTGTCCATCTACGCTAGTTGCGCCGCTAGCAGTTCCCTGTCGACTTCTTCACCTGAAAAGGCAACAGCATGAGCTCAAGAGAATAAATGACCGCGGAGTAAAAATCATGGCACAGTTAATTACCTTCCATGCCCATCTGTTGAGGAATGGACTTGTTTGGGAAAAATCCCGCTTCAAATATGGTTGTTGACGTTACGAGTGTGCTGAACTTCTTATGTTCAGCAGGAACTTCCGCAGCCTCATTAACTCTCTTTTCTTGTCACTTGTTCAAATGAAGATTGTCAAGGGCTGCAGAAAAGACAATTCAAAGGTTAGTGGAAGTTATGCATATTTATGTGAAATGAAAGGACACGACTATAGTCTTATTACCTACTTTTGAGGGAGACCCCCACTGTCGCGGCATTATATACGACCTTTCCCTCTCATTCTCATCGGGGTGTATCTCCCAGCCTTCGTCGGAGATGTAAAAATATTTCCCCTTCCAGTTCTTCACACTGGTCGGTCTCCCAGTGTAAAGGGTCTCGTCCCTGCCATGGCTTGAGAGGTAGTAGTAGCCCGCGAACTTCACTGAGTTCTCCTTTGGGCAGTAGAAGTGAAAGAACTCCGCGAGAGTGATGTCTTTTTGAACAAGTTCTCCTAAAGAACAATTGCGGCGAGAATGGCTCTCCAGCCATTAGGATCCAACTGTGTTGGGGATAGGTTCATTGCCTGAAAAAGGCGGCGGATAGGAACTGGAACAGGCAGTCGTAGCCCGTAAATAAAGGCATGCAGAGAGAAGTAAATTCCATCATCGGATAGAACCGTGCACGGTCTTTGGTTAGCGGCAGGAGCTGAGCACGTCAAATTTTCTGGAAATTCGAAGGCCTCAGCCACCTGCTCAACCCAATCTTGGGTCATGGATCCGCGGCTATCAAGTGCGGCCAAGGGTCTCTCAGCCCTCCCAGATACACCACATGGGTTATCTCTAACTGCAGCGACATCGTCTCCTACATCCATTGGATGAGTGCTTCAGTTGGCTTCCTCTTCCATCGACGCGGATTGGAAATCCTTCCCAGATGCAGTGTCCGCGGAGTCTGAGTCAAGTATCACGCAGTTTGGGCAATCTTTTAGTTTGCAAGGCCCTATTTATCTTAGAGGGGGAACGAAAGTAAGTTCAGGAGGAGAGGTTCCAAAGTGCTTTGCCCAAAAGCCTCTCAGGAACTCTTCTGGGTCAAAGCTCATATGGCTGCAGCAGTACCTGAAAAGCAGAGTTCGCAGTTAGGCGCCGCAGCCAGTATGGTTTGGAAAAAACTTTAAGAAGCCGCAGAAGAATTATTTATAGGTCTTGAAAATGTGTTTGGAATTATTTCCCTAACGTAGTTATTAATGGGCCAACTCTACTACTTGAACTTATGGGATCGTACTATCCCTACTAGCCGCGGCCACCTCCATATCAGCAGAGGAACATAGGCTGCCGCAGTAATAAGATCGAATTGCTTTAAGAGATTTCTAGCCACGGCCATTCCTAAATTTGCTCAAATTCAATTTGATGTGCTTTAGTAGCAATTACAGTTATTTAACATAGATATGTATTGGGCTCATGAAAATTTGAAGGCTGTTCGAAACTACAAAAGGGTGGTGACTTGATGTCGCGGATGATAATTTAAGGGACTGCGGCCATTTGGCACGGTATGACGCAGATAAGGATCGAATCAGTTCAAGGGAATGGGTTATTGTAATCCTATCATGCCGCGGCCTCTATTCTAAACAGTTGATTATCTAATTTTTAATCATTTTAAGATTAAACTCACAGAATATGATGAGTTCGACTATGAACACCAAGAATAGTTATATGTGTTTCATGTGCAGCATACGAGGGAAAGAGAAAATTGTACAAACAAACCCCTAGATTTCTATCAAATGATCCAGAAAAAGAAAATCATATCAAAAGGGAAGAAAACTATAAATTTCGAAGGCTTTTAAGAAAGTGAAGTGGTTGAAAAATCACCTGGAAATGAAGAAACTTGCAATGATCAGCTTCAGACCGCCTTGTACTGCCACACAAAGCCTCGGAAGGTTGCCAGAATATGCAAGAGAAAGAAAGTGCAAAATTTTGCTATCGATATGCTCTCAAAGTTTGGGAAACGTAACGAAGTCCACGGCCAGGAACAATTTATTTAAGGGAGTGCGGAAGACAAATCTTCGCTTTGGAAGCACCGCGGCACATTAGCCATTAAGCCGCAGCCCCAATTAGTTTCTCTTGGCACTACAGCTTGGGGGCTTATTGATAGTACAAATATAGCACCCTGCCGCGGAATGTATTCTTCTCTATTCAGTTCGTAGACATACCTCATAGGTCATACAGGGCACGGCCAGATCTCACTCAGGGCGCGGCCAGACCTCACTCAGGGCGCGGCATCTCTTCAAGACGTCACAGATGCTTGGTACAGGGTGCGTTCCTGTCCATTATAGGCCGCGGCACTCCTCCGTACGATGCGCGGCATGCCTCCAGCAGCTGCATACAAAACCAGTTGCTTTGCAGGCCGCACACCCTTTATCCGCAACTACTGTAGACTTGGTATAAGTCACATGCTCAAGGCACGTGACACGACACACTTACCTCATATAAGTAGAGGACCACACCTCGAAAGAGAGGATCTATTCCACACATGCCCGAGGCAAGCTCTACAATACATATTCTCACTACACAACCTCAATATACTTCTTGGGGGCCACCAATCTACATCATACTCGCCTCCCCAGCTCATCGGAATCCTCCATACCGTCATGTACTCTCCTTTATTCTCATACTTCTACGCCTCTTTAGGCATGATTATATTGTACAATGCAACCATATAATGAGAACGGAGCAACACAGTGGACGTAGGCCTATTGTAAAGGCTGAACCACTCTATATCTTGTCTTCTCTCTATTTACTTGCTTTACTTGTTCATTACGCACTTTACTCATGATTTGCTGATGCGAGAACGATAAGTGGACTATTTCTCGTATCATCAAGGGTGATATAGGCACAGTTGACGAATTCATTTTGTCAGGAGCAGATTGTACGTCTTTTAGCTGAGGGTACCGAGTCCTATTCAGTAAGTTTTGATGGAGGTTTGAGGTTAAATGGGAGATTGGTAGTCCCAGAAGGGGAAGACTTACGTCATGCGGTGATGACACAGTCTCACGGGTCCAGATTTACGGTACATCCCGAAGGAGATAAGATGTATCAGGATATGAGGCAGCAGTACTGGTGGAGTGGGATGAAGAAGGACATTACAGAGTTCGTGTCCAAGTGTTTTACCTGGAAGATGGTAAAGGTAGACCACCAGAGATCGTCGGGTTGCTTCAGTCGTTGGAGATACCTACATGGAAGTGGGAGAGTATTTCCATGGACTTCATTAATGGGCTGCCAACATCACAGAGGGGTCATGACTCCATCTGGGTTATAGTGGATTGGTTGGCCAAGGTGGCTCATTTTCTGCCAGTACGGACAGACTATACCACGGGCCAATATGCACAGTTGTTCATTGCAGAGATTGTTAGGCTACATGGGGTACCCCTGGATATTGTGTCTGATAGAGACAAAAATTTGGTGTCGCGCTTCTAGGAGAGCTTTCAGGAGGTTATGGGTACAGAGTTGAGATTGAGTTCAGCTTATCACCCATAGACGGATGGACAAACAGAGCGTACCAATCAGATGCTGGAAGATATGCTATGCATGCGTGTCCTTGATTTTGGAGGAGGATGGGAGCCGCATCTTTCATTGGTGGAGTTTGCTTACAATAACCCCTATCAGTTTACGATCGGCATGACTCCATTTGAGGCATTGTATAGCAGTCCTTGTCTCTAGAGGTGGGGGACAACAAGTTGCTCGGACCAGAAGTGATTCACAAAACCTCAGCCAGGATTGAGCTTATCAGGAGTCGCATTCGGGTAGTCCAGGATAGGCAGAAAAGCTACACCGATGCAAACTGATCTTTTCAAGAATTTAATGTGGGGGACCAAGTATTACTGCGTGTGTCTCATATGAGAGGAGTTATGAGGTTTGGTAAGAAAGGGAAGTTGGCCCCAAGGTACGTGGGACCATTTCCCATTATCGAGAGGATTGGGTCGGTAGCATACAGATTGGGGCTGCCAGAGCACTTGCACCGCATTCATGATGTATTCCACATTTCGACGTTGAGACGATACCTTCGGGATGATATGACCCACACCCACATCGCGATAGAGGAGATTGACTTATAGCCCGACACCTCTTACGAGGAGAGACCAGTGGCTATCCTAGACCATAGCGAAAGGAGATTGAGGTCGAAGGTAGTTCCACTTATACGGCTCCAATAGGAGCATCATAATGTGGAGGAATCCACTTGGGAGCGTGAGGAAGATATGCGCGAGAGATACCCAGATTTATTCTTACCAGGTATGCCTTATTTTTTGAATTTCGGGACGAAATTCCATTATTAGGGGGAAGTATGTAATACCCCATATTTTTATGACTTTTAAATTTGGGGATTTATTAAATTTAAATTGAGTTATTAATTTAATATTAATCCAGAAATTACTTAAATATTTACTAGCATGATGAGAGTTAGTAACTATTGGGATTTTGTTGAATATTACTTAATGGATAAAGTAATATGTATGATCGAATTTATTAAAATTATCACGAGTATATAATTTGATAATTGTGAAAATTAAATCGGGACGCGCTTGTGTCATGTCGGGATTAAATCATTATTATTAAAAGTGAATAAATTATAAGACACATGTATGGTCATTTCGAGTGAACCAATGTGTCCGGAAGGGTCGAGATAGTCAAAATAATGTAATCGGGGGTTCAGTTTGGGTCTCGGGGTGTTTTTATGCCTAATTAGCATCCCGGGAGGGTATTATAGACATTTTACATTTTTGGGTAATTAAACCCACGAATTTCCTAAGGATAAATGAGCCTTTAGGAGTTGCCTTCTAGGGTTAGCAATCATAAAACCAAAGAACGGTCATTGGAGAAGGAGTTGGAGAGCTTTCCAAGCAACTCAAGGCCAAGAACTCAACCGGTTACACCGCCGCCACCACCAAAGCATAGATCATGCGATGAGGAACACAATCATACCGCTTCTGTCCACAAATTCTAAACCCAAATTCCAGGAAAGTATCTATCTTTCTTTATTTTTAGTTAATGTCTCAATCATGTTAGTCTAGGGTTGTTTAAAACTTGTTTCATGAAAGAAAGTATAGTTTTGAGACTCACATGTTGTAGAAGAAGTAATCATATTCTGGAAGTCTAAATCGCATGTAGAGGATAAAACACGAATTTGTATGGATTTAGAAATAGGAAATATGGAAAATAATTGGAAGAATTAAAAGAAAAAGAAAAATTAGGGTTCTTGAAGTTTAGGTAAATTTCACCCATTAAATTGTTATAATTGATGAATTGGGACATATTTTACATAGAAAACCATGTGTTTAGGTATATAGTACTTGTAGTAACGTTGGTTGGGAGTTTGGTAATGATATATGGAGATTTGGTTGAGGTTGGAGAGGTAAACCCGTAACTGGGTTAATGCAGTTTTTGTCATAACTGCTTGATCGATCGATCGACCCCCTTTCCTCGATCGATCGATCCCTCCTGAAAAACTTCACGTTCCCCTTATGTTGGTTTAATTCGATTAAAATGCGTAGTAACCCTTGATTATTATTGTTAGAGCATAATGGGATATAAATAGGACTAGTAGGGTCTAGGTAAACTCCGTTGAGTGAGAATTTAATGTAAGAGGAAATTAAGGGTTAACGGGGAGTTATTCACACATATGAAATCATGCGTACGATTAATAAAAGATCGAGACTTATAAGGAAGTTAGACTATAAGTTAATTGAGCGTGCCTACTAAAATTATACTTAGGGAGATAGAATACTTCGTGAGTCAAGAAGTAGGTATGGAGTAACTTATATATATGAGAATAAGAGTGACAAATTCGGTATGCGAGATAATCGAGTAAAAGTGAGCTAAGAGCGGATAATTATAATTATGAGTCGTGAGCGCACATAATTTAGAAATTTTGATATATATATATATATATGTGTGTGTGTGTGTGTGTGTGTGTGTGTGTGTGTGTGTGTGTATATGACTGTGTGATTGCGCATATATTATATATCTATATAAAAATCATACTCGGGCTACTTGCTATCACGGGGGTTTTCACATTGGGACGGTCTTATCTCGATTAGGTCTTTATGGGGGATATTGACTCGTACTCTAGAACATAGGATTCATTGGTACACACTATCTGATTGATAGTCAGACGGTCCTAAGAGACATGGGAGTATGTGATGACCTCTTAGTGACTTGGAACTATGCTTCGCCTCCATTTGTATGTGTTTTATGTTAATACAGTTCGAGAGTGATTCCGAACTAGTATTTCCCTTAATATGTGTAATACGGGGACTTGATAGCAGAGTATGCCAGCATCATAGATTTAATGTGGGGTGCCAAATGTATATATATATTATATGAGTGGTTAATTTATATATATATATATATATACACACACACACACACACACACACACACACACACACACTTTTAAGTATGAGAATTTTCTACTGTGCATAAAAGTAGTTAAGTAATGAATAATTACTCCAATTTTATTACAAGTGTTTGGAAATTTTGTGACATCACTGAGTTATTTCAAATACCCTAAGCTTATGTGGGGGTTGCAGGCCATTTCTTAGATGACTTCATTGTTGATTTTACTCCTACTTTTAGTTCTTATTAGTTAGGGCATGTGTCGCCCGTTTCTCTATTCAGTTTGGATTTTTGTCAGAGATTTACGTTCCTTAATATTTCCATTAGTTGGTACTCTTTGGGATTTAATTACTGTTGGGATGGTTTTATTTATAGTTTAAACTAGTTTGGTTTATCTGGATGAATCTAATTCTTATGTGTTATTATCCATCCTTAGTATATCAAAGTTCTTAAACTGTTAATTATTAAAGGTTTTCATATATGGATTAAATAAAATGGAAATAATGTTTTAAATAGTTTTGACACTTAGCTTAATTATTTAGGGTGTTTAAATCATAAATTTTATTTTGCGACAGTGATGCTAAGAATGAACCAACCGTTCACCTTGATTGTAATTTAATAAAGGACTGATAACCCGGTATTTAATTAGGCGGGCTGTCACAATTAAAAAGAGCAAATTTGAAGTTAGAAGCTAGTTTAAGAGAGCGTGTCAAGGTAGTTGATGATAGTGTGTTGGTTGAAGACCTTAGGACATGTGAGAGAGCTCTTCGAGAGAAGCTTGAATATGTAGAAGGCGAGAGAGATAGCCTTAGAGGTTTAATGGAGTCAATGAAAAAGGTGCTTCTTGCGTTTGAAGAGAGCACTGTTTTATTGGAGTCTCATATTTTAGATTTAGAAAACAAACTAAAACACTCTAGTAAAGTCAAATTTGATTTGGAGTGTCGTTCGGAGAAATAAAATAAAATATTAGGAACGGTCCAAATTAAAAATGACACGTGTGGTTTAGGCTTCGATACTTGTAATGAGTCAACTCTTAAAGACAAAACCATTTTTTTGGGAGAATCCTCTATGAATAATGTTATAGATCATTCCTTAGGTAAGTCTTTTCGTCGAGTCTTTAGGTGTCCTCATTGTGGTCGAAAAGTTCATCTTAGGAAGTTTTTCTTTGATCTTAAACAAGGTCCTAGAAAATCCCAACGTAAGTCAACCGAGGTAGCCAAGATTACTACACCCCGTGACCGTTATTCTTCATTAGTTTGGGTTAGGAGATCCGACTTGGTAGCTTTACAAAATAGGATTTTTCATTATCATTTAATTTCACATGCTTCCTCCCTTGATATATCTAAAGGTTGAATGTGTTAGTTATTTGCATACTCTAACTTTTTGTGCTTCATATTATATATCATTGCTAGGTGTATGCATGTTTAGTCATTTTCTAGTCATTGCTTTATATCATATCTCATGCTAGAATTATGATGTTTGTTTATCTTTTGTATTATACTTCTTTCATTTTAGTTTGCATTAAATGAAAAATACAAAAAGATTTTTATTTATCATTTGTGTTTCGCCTTTTAGTAATTTAGGCTTAATGAAAAATACAAATGATTTTTTTTTGTCTTTTGCGTAAATATTTTTGTTTGGTTGGTTAAAAATTTAAAAAACTCAAAAAGATTTTTGTTGTGTGTATTTGAGTTTGACAGACTTTATGTGGCATATACGTGTGTTTGAATCCCTTCTTTTTCTCTTCCATGTGGCTAGAACTTTTGGTTAAGATTGTCAATCCTTAAAATGTTATTTACCATACTTACATGGAGTAGTTGGATTTTGTGTTGCTATAATAGACTCTATTTTTATATGCTTCAATTTACACATGCACGAGCTCACTTGAAATTATAACGTCACGTGTATATTTGGGCTTTGTGAGGTGTTCTCCTACCAATCTAGTCATCTGCATGATATTTGACCTAGGAGGACTAGGGCATGTTAAAATCCATTGCACGCGAGAATTGAGCGATAAAAGATTATATATATATATATATATATATATATATATGTGTGTGTGTGTGTGTGTGTGCACGTAGAAGGGTTCCGAAAGGAAATATCATCCTTTGCGAGTAAGCCACCGTTTGCTTGGACCTAAAATAAACACGTGGTGCAAAGGCCTAAAAGAATAATGGCATTAAAAGAAAATATTTGCCAAGGCCTATTTTGTTTAGTTGATTTATTCATTCAAAAGATTAAACTATATATGAATATTTTGAGGGAGATAGGATGGTATATCAACGGTTTGCACAATGTCCGTTTATCCTAGTTGCGCTTTCATTGTCATTAATCTATTGGTTTGTAGAATCATCAAAATTCTAGGCTCATATGCATTGTGTATGTTTGTTCATTGAGTTCAATTTATATTTTCACACGAGGTTATATTCGAATGTGATAAAGTTTGCAATCAAATGAGAACTCCGTGAACATATTTTACTAGGTCACACCCCTGCACTTCCGTTTCCATATGACACATTTTTGCCATACGAGTGTGAAAAGCTTAATGTATTTTATGTCATGTGTGGTGTTTATACCTATATATATGTCCGTGTACGTTATTGATATTCATTTTGTCCTCATATATATGGTAATTTTTTCTTTTGTCTTGCTTGCTAGTCCATCTATGCTTCGAATTCATAATAGGTATCTATCTTGTTGCATATTTTAATTGATATCACATGCTTAGTATCTTATGTATCATATTGGTATCATTATTTTTGTATGGATTAGTTATGATTTTGTTGCCCATATTATTTCATGCTCTTATCACCTTATGCTTCATCTTGCTTTTTTATTTCTTTTATCCTTTGTCTATTCCTGAACAAAAAGGGAGAGAATGATAGGGGGAGAAATGGTATCTAATCCTATTATAATCTTATCTTATTTTAGGAGATTTAACTTAGGGGGAGACGTGTTTCTAAGTAGTTCATTTATTTGATAAAGGGGAGAATTAATTTAGGGGGAGTATTTATTTAATATTCTTATTCCCTATGCATTTGATAGTTTGCTTAAGTGTGCAGGAATTCTTCTAAATGGAAACTATCATCGACAAAGATATTAATCCTTGGGTTTTGAGTCAAGCAATGTAATTTTTATCTTGGGTGGGTTGTTTTCAGTCTAGTAGAGCTTGACGGCCCTTTAGGATTTTGTTTTGGGTTTTGTCCCGGAATAGCCAAAGGGCGAGATTTATAAGGACACAAGTCTTCGATTGAGTCTTAATGTGGTATTGGCTCAATTCAGGACAAAAACATTTGAGTTATAGGATAGAGTTCTTGACCATCCATCAAGCCTATGACATATTAAAGTTGAAGACGTTGCGGCCTTGCTTTTCAAGAGAACATCATTGTCGAGTTTTCGTGCTCCGTTTCCCGTCATCAACATCATATTTCAAGTCTCCAAATGTATGAATGCTTTTATATATTTGTAGGAGACTTCGAATAATTTTAATGGGTGTATGTATATTTAAAATGAATTTTATTTTCAGAAGGTTACTTTAGACTTTTGTATAAAAAGTTTTTGGGCTTAATTTAGAAAAAACCATTCTGGCATTTCATTCGATATTGTTGTTCGAACGAGTTTGTCGTTCGAACGATAATGTCGTTGGAATGAGATTGCCAACGAATTTTACCAATTGACCTCTGTAACATCTTTAGATATGTCGTTCGAACGAGACTTTGTTCGAACAAAAATCTCGTTCGAACGAGATTTTCGGCGGGAAAATATTTTGGCAGTTTTTCTCCACTATCCCACTATTTTGGTCCCAATGACTTGTCCAGAATTATTAAGTGCGGGAACCAACCTTTTCAAAATAACTTTTTCAACTTATACAATTTCTAGAGAGAGTTTTTGATAGCCTAATCCCTCCATGAAGAAGTTCATGTTTTGAGTGTTTGTTTTTCAAGAAAATTATTCAAAAACACTTTTGTTTACACCCATATTAGTTTATTCCAAGTACCACACACACACACACACACACACACACACATATATATATATATATATATATATATATATTCTTGGATTTTGTTTGGCACCGGGTTCACTTCTAAGAAGAAAAGAGTTTGGGTTTACTTCTATATCCCATAAAGGGAAAGTTCATTGTTTTGCTGCGGCATACTCACATGGTGAAAGACATTGTGCGAGGGTTGACGGTTTTCCTAAAATATTCATTGGCGGATTCTGAGATTGTCGACTAGGTGGAGGTTCATACAAGAAGACGCATCAGGGGCTTCATGGGAGTCGATTCGAGTTGAGTAAGTCATTTGTCTTGTACTTGTAAAAGAACCGTACTTAGTGGACTTAAGGCTACGTCCGTCCGAGGTTTTTCCAATTTGAGTTTTCCTCTTACATCGCGGAATAGTGGTTGTAAATTTATTTTATCTTGCAAATCGAATGCATGCTTAGGATTAAAATATAAAATATGGTTTAATTCACTTCTCCCGTTTAATTTGGTGCTAAAATAAGTTTGGGTAAAATTTAAGTTAATTTAATTCAAGTCGAAAATTCAATTTGTTAGATTTGGTTTGGCCTAATTTGGTAATATTGAAAATATTGTGTAGGAAAATTTTAGGACGTGTTAAATTAATTTTGAGCTAAAAGTAAATTTCTCATAGTTATCTTCAAGAGCTATTTTTATTTGTGAGAAATTCCAAAAATTGGTTTGTGTAAATTTTGTGTGCGTGTGTGTGTTCACCATAATTCACTCACTTAGGTTTAATTTTAATTTTGTTTTTAGAAATTAAAATTTGTCATTCGAGTGTGTTGAACCATCTTTATTCTGCCTTAAAGGTAATTATATTTAAAATTTTAAAATTGGCAGTCATCTTTTCCAACCCATCCTCATCAGTTGCATACAAAAAACAGTTAAATCTAACACTAAAGCTTCAGCTAAACACATCCATATCTGCAATTCCAGTTGTATCATTCTTTGGGAACCTAATGTCCTTTTTGTTGTGAATTTCATACTCTCTAACTGCTTGTCTAAACACAAGAGTACTTGCAAACTTCTGGCCAAGTTCAAGTTGAGAGTTTGCCATATCCTTTTCTGGATCAAACTCAGTCCATCTATATTTACAAGAATTACCTCCCTCATCTTCAGAAGAAGCCAAGCTAATAAGCTCATCTGAGTCATCTATTTCAGACACAAATCCCAAGTTATCTTCATTAACTCCCACATCCTCATCCATAGCCATATTTTCCTTTCCCTTATTTTTATCCCCTCCTCTATCTTTATTGACTCCCACATCCTCATCCATAGCCAACCTTTATTTTCCCTTATTTTTATCCCCTCTCTATCTTCAATATTCTCTCATGTATCTTCTTCACATTTAGACCTAGGACCATCATGTTCAAATTTTTCTATTTATATTTCATCAAAATCTATCCCAAGTACACTAGGATCAAAGCACAAATCATCTTTAGGCATATCCATGTACAAATCAACCTTCCTATATGTAGGAACCCACTTACACATTTCCAACACATCTATGTCACTTTCTATTTTGTACAAACCAAACCTTAAACCTAAATCTGGATCCTTGTACCACAATTGGTTGGGATTATGACATCCTAATTCCCTAAGCATTTCATACAAGTATTGGAGTGATAGTCTATCTAGATCAGAAAAATCAAAATGGTTGACAAGTCCACCAACATATGATTTGTATGGTTTATCATCAAAACAACCACCATGGTGCAACTCAACAGTGAAATAGGGCTCACTTCCATCTGTAATAAAACATGCATAATGGAAAAAGGGTAAAAAAATGCAATTTTATGAGGCATGCACATATTGAAAAATGGGTTTTTGATGAGAAAAAATGGGTTATTGCAGACAATAAATCTATTAGGTACAAAAATTACAAGAAAATTAGGGTTTTTGATGTATAAGATAACGATCAACTACAATGTCAAGAAGAATAACTAAATAATTCGCCTACTCTTAACCGAAAGAGAAAAAATACGGAATTTCACATACCATATAGGGTTTGAGGGTCGATGAGCAAATCTTCAGAAAGAACACGATGCAATTTCCACTCCATTTTGTCCACGAACGATTTCAATGTTGGGTTGAGCAGTAGAGAGTTGGGGATTTTGCATGTGGATAATCAAAGAATGCCAACCGTTTTCAACATTGGGGGTAAATATGGGAATGCCCTTAGAAAATTGACATGTGAGAAGAACATGTCGATTTTCTATCTACATTTAACGGACTAATGGACGAAATCCTTTATTTGGTACAAGTGACATTGTTGAGGGACTAAGATGAGTCAAACATAAGATAAAGACCATTTAAAAACTATCCCAATAGTTCAGTGATCAAAAAGGTAATTTACTCCTTATTTTTCCTAAGGAGGTGGATCGCTCGAACGACTGAAGCTGTCGCTCGAACGAAATGCCATGTCCTTCGAACGACATGGTGATATCGATCAAACGACTGCTGATGTCATTTGAGCAACGCGCGAATTAGAGTTGCAATAAAACTCTACTCTAATCCGCCCTTATCATATTTAAAACGAAGTGTAAAACATTTCAAACACTTATAAAACATTTTAAAACCATTTATTTAATAAAATAGCATCCTTATCCTTCTTAAAATTAAATTTCGAGTCCCATTAAAATTACGCATATATACATGTGTGATGTCGAAATGCAATTGAACTTAAAGACGAATAAACTTGCACCAATTATGCCTTCGGCATAAATAATTCCTTTAATCTTTGCCGCAATGTCTTCAATAAACTTTGATGAATTGGTTTTTGTGTATATTTGTCGTTGTTGTAAAAGCTCTTCAATCAAAAATCTTTACAAACCTATAAAACTTGACAAAACTAGAGTATAATGGTAAGTGAGGTATCAATCCAAATCTAAGGTGTGAGCATGCTAAACATGAGAAGATAATGAATATAATTCACTTGATTATTTTTTTAGACTTTTGGGTTTTTCTAATTTTTTTATGTTTTTCAAATATTAAAACATTTTTTTAGGTGAAAATGTGAAGTAACACTAAACTAAAATGAGAGATGAAATTAACAAACTAAAAAGTGTGCTAAATAAGAACTAAGTAATAAAAATGAGATGAACTTAAATTTGAGAAATATTCAAGGAGTGAAACTTAACCTCCACTTTATTAATTAAATGTGTTAATTATTATAGTTTACTAATTTTCCAAATGTTAATTTATTTTATCAATTGATTCTCATCATTTGACAAAACAAACTAATATAAAATTAGTTAATCCAATTTTAATCCCCACAACTCAAATGAATAATTGATTTAGAAAAATTATATAAATCACTCGCTATAGTAGATTCCTATAATAAATCATAAATCCAACAAAAATTTAATGTATGAGTATAATAAAATATAATATACTCTAATTAGTGGGTCATTCTATCTCTAGTTTGAATCCAAAAATTAAGATTATATTAGATTTTAATCCTTTCTCAAGGATAGTTTACTATTTCTCAATGCATAAACTCATGTAGGAATGAAAAGAAAATTAACTAAATGAAACAAAGTAAACTAGATTAATTAATACATTCAACTGAATATATGGGGCTTCATTCCACTCCTTGAATGGAGTGATTAGCCAACCATAGTCATAATTCACTTAATAACAATCTAATAAAAGTTACTAAATGAAATTAACAATATAGAGAGAAGAAATTCAAACCAAAATGTAGGAGAAAAGAAATTGCACTTGTATTAAATCCAAGCTTCTCTCAATTGTGTACAAACACTAACAAAATTGAAGTACAATTTAATTCTCCTCTCTAAAATATTTTTTTCTCTCTAGAATTCCCTATTTTTCTAACCTAGTCTTTCTCTCTCTAGAATTCTCTATTATCTAGTCTTCCAAATCTTCCTTTTATGGAGTGAGGTCTTCTTTTTATAGTGGCTTATGGAGCTAAAGGGGTATTTTGGGAATGGGCTTGAGTGTGCATGGAAATGGTGAGAGGAGTGTGAGGTCATGTGGGTGAGGGGATTGAAATAAAACAAATCACATTTAGTTTAGGGTTATTTTTGGAAATTGTTTAAAGTTGATAGTTGGGGGGATTTTGGGTAAAGGTTTAAGTGGGCTTTATTAAACATGTGGGCTTTTTGTTTGGTTTTGGTTTTTGTTTGGTGACTTTGGCAGGAGGTTTAAAATCGTGGCTATTCATTTGGGAGAAATGGGTATAGATGTTTTGGAACCGGGTAAGGGTATATGGGTTTTGAGCTGGAGATGGGTCATGAAATGGTCTTGGGTGGAATTTGATAGGTTCGGGTTGGACTGCAGATCGAAGGTGGGTTTAATTCGCCGGAGTGAGGTCGCTGATTCGGGGGCTCAGGTTGGTGCTACTGGTTCGCGGGTTGCTTCGATTTTGGAATTGGGTTCCGCCGTCGAGAATGGCAAGAGGGATGGGGGTCGATTGGGAGGTCGGCGGCGCCTGGGTGGAGCAGAGGGGGTTCGCGACTGGTGGGGGCATTGCCATGGATCTCGTAGGTTTGGAAATGGTGGACGAGCAGGTGGGTCAGGTCAGGTGGGTAATTGGGCTGCCGAGGAGGTCGCACTGGAGGGGGCTAGCAGGTCGGTTTGGAGGTATAAGGGGGATGGGTTGGGAACTTCAGGCCATAGAAGGTGATGGGTTTTTTTCTCGGGTTGTTTCATCCAGGTTCAGTTGATTGTTGGCCATGATGGGTCAACAGGTGAGGGGGTAGAGGTTGTGGTATCAATGGAGGATTAGGAGAGAGAGTGAGGTTGGGGGTTGAAGATGGAGTGGGGTATTAGTGTGTGTGAGGTGTATGAGAGTAGAATGAGGGTGTGGGTGAGATTGGGTTTATGTGAGTATATGGTAGGGGTGAGGGTTTGTTTGTGTGTAGTTTAGTGTATGATAGGTGGGTGTGAGTGGGTTTAGGTGTAGGGGAGTTTATGTGTGTGTTTTATTTGGACACCTAAAAATAACATTAAAAAAATTAAAACTAATAAAAATAAAAATCTTACTTCTAATAATAAAATAAAGACTCAAATTAAAAAAAACTAAAAAAAGAAATAAAAAATCTATTAAACTAAAAACTAAAATTCTACAAAAAAGTAAAATCTAATAAAAATAAAAAATAAATGAAATCATAAAAAATCTAATCCTAATAAAAACTAAAAACTAATTAAAATCAAAATAAAATAAAATAAAATTATACTAATAAAGATAAAATAGAAAAATAGAAAACAAAACCTAAAAAATACTTAAATAAATAAAAAATAAATACTAAAAGTAAAACGACTCAAACTATAAATCTAAAAAATATTAAAAAGGGACAAACAAAATACACACAGGGTTTGGGGTAGGTTTAGGCTCGGGTAACGTTATGGGGGAAGGAATTTAGCTCCATTCAACGCGCATTTGTCTTTATATATAGCTATTGACACCGCAAACGGACGTTTGACCTACAAGATAAACATTTAAGCACATAGGACCCATATTCCTGATAATTAGCAACTAAAATACATCTATTCGGGGTATAAAATATACAATTTTGGGTTCTTATCAAACTTCAACACGTCATAGTTTTTGTGGGATCGTGATAATAAAACTACGACCTATGACTCAAACGTATAAGTCAAAACTACAATTGGAAATTTTATCCTTACAAATCTCCCCCTTTGACTATTCCGGGACAAAACCAATAGTGAAATGCCTAAATAGGGATGTCAAGATGTATGACGCCTAAATCCCATCCCATAAACCCCAAATAAAAAATTACAGTACAAGACTAGTAAAAGTGGTTCGGCAAGAATGAACTATCTCTGAATGTCTGAATGTGATTTAGACTTGAAATCTCGAATCTCTTGAACATACCTACACACATAAAACACACAAATACCCAGTGAATTATGGAGGAACAAATGATATAAATCATTATGAAATATGTGAGCAAAATATTTTAATACCAATTTGAAGCAAAATATAACTTGTCAATTCGGATATCAAATATGCACATAAATAAGATACCAATGTAGATACAAATGTGTGAAACAAACAAACACAATGCTTAACAAAAATATCCCCTTACATCAAATATATATCTCCCCTTTTTTTTCTCGAATAGACAATTCGGTGAAAAGATAAACAATTTTTCTATATATCTAGCATAAGCATAATGAAAGAAATATATCTAGATAATTATGAAAACAACCAGTTAATAATGATCAATAATGTCAAATTCGTAGCTAGCAAACCGTGATCACACAAATAAATTAATCAATCTAAGCAGGTGTGATTAAACGCAATCCTATGCAGTAAAAGATGTGATCAATATGAATCTCCATATAACAAAAAAATCAGAAGCAATCGAACAATACCAAAGATATGACACATATGCAACAAGGTACTGAAACAGGATGAATTTCAAAAACCAGACGTTGCTCGAACAAAACTGAAGCGTCACTTGAACAATAAAGCCTTGTCGCTCGAATAACTACTATGTGCGACAAACATATCTCGCTCGAATGATCACTTAAAAATTTCATAGTTAGTACAGAAAATCATACAGTTTTTCCCAGTGAAATTTTTTCCAGAAAAAACTAACTGGAAGGGGCTCAAAACTGCAAAACAGTAGCTAAACTATGAAAACACAAAACAAACAAATGTGAGTTTCATGATAAAATAATACTGATGAGCTCAAACATGAACATGGAATGTATGGGCATGAACTACAACAAATGAATAACAATTCCAACACATCGAAAAGATCAAGAAGCTCTATTTGATAGCTATAAATCATCACACTTTATTTTAGCCATATGTGACAATTAAAGTGTGAGCTAAATGAACTAATTAATCAAACATGCGCACAAATCTGAATTTTGACAATTCTACAAGTAATAAAGTCATGATACGAGTTTTTCAATGTTAAGATTCATGGTGCAAACCTGTTTAATTTTATCCATCCAAACTCCCTCAAGTATATCATATTTTTTCTTTTGGAATGAACATAAAATAATTTGGCCCATATTTTGGCATAATTTGGCTCTTTTAAACAGTGGATTTCAAGACTAGTTCATTTTACACTCTCGCAACCCTTTCCCGTGAACACTCGTCATTTTTTCAATTACAATCCTCACGGTAAACGGTTCTTACATGTACACCTCCTCCTTATGTCTACTTACGCATAGATGAAAAAATTGAGATAAGAATGTCTCACCAAACTCAAATATGCAAGAGATATAAAACATTCATATTGTAAGGCCCTAAATGTGATTAGGAAGGTTAATTATTTGATTAAGTATGATTTATATGTTATAAGTTGATGAGGGGTGTTAAACACGTTAATTATTATATTTGGGGGATGCATAGTCATGTGACATATGTGTTGGTTGCATTAGATGTTAATTAAGCTTATGATCGGGGATAACTTGTTTAGATCATATGATTAGTTATGTGGTTAAATGCATCATGAAAATATGTTTCTAATGCATCATTATGTTTATAAATATTAAACCAAGGTGTTGGTCCGAAATTGGCATTGTTAGGTCGCCAAATGTGAAAGTTTTGAGATTTTCGGTAAATTGCTACCCTTGTTCGGGCCCAAAATAGGCATACTAGTTTTATGATTTGTGGAAAATAAAAAATATCAAAGTTGTAGATATATGAGCTAAGTTTATAACACAACAAACGGTGTGTAAAACAGAGGTCCAAGTAAGGAGTAATGCTGAAATTACAAAACAAGGGCAAATATGTCTATTCGTTTAATGGTATTTTGTCTTACTAGTGGAACACATGGCTTGTTTTGATTGGACCAAGGGGAGTTGACTTATGCCGACTTAAAGAGGTTAAAAATACCCCTTGTTATTCATTTTCATCATAATTTCAAGTGGGGTTGAGAGTTACTTGGAACAAAGCAAGGTTATGATGAATTAGTGAAGGATTAAGGCAGATTATCGAGAGATAAACAAGCTTATGTATCCAAAGGTGCTTAGGTAAGATTTAGCTTATAAATTTCATTCTTTACATGATATAGGGTGTTTTATATGATATTAAAGATCATATTTAGGGATGATATAATACGTGTTGTTACGTGTAGGTGGGTATGTGTAGGTTGTATATATGAAGTATGTTGAATTCATACAACTAAGGGTGTAATCATCATGTTAATCAAATTGGTGTATTTTTGTTAATACTCAATGGAATCGATTGATTCCAGTTGGATATGAAACTAAACTTATACATACATGTCATATCCGAAAATTATGTAAAAATACCAAGAAATGAATCTTAGGTGATAGTTTGAAGTTTGGGTATGAAATCTGCCCCAAAAACATAAGTGCGCACACCAGGTGTTCGATGTTTTGCTTGACTTAGTAAATGAACTCTAAAAATTATGCAACATCAATTTTATATTATTCAATGTGTTTAATATATGTTTCCATGATTTATAACCGAGTAGGACATTATATATTCTTGAAAAATGTTAAGTTATGCTTTGGTGGTCTACTCAGACCTAGATGTGTTAAAAGTGGCATAAATCATTGAATACTTATTGGAATCAAGAAATTCCAATTGGAAATATTAGAGAACATATATGGGTATGATATACTTGATGGGGAGAATAAAATACCTTCTTTTTTGGCTTGGTGGTTGTGTTTAAGTTGAAGTTTTATTGTTGTTTTTCTCCAGAAATTATTTGGAAAATGTTGTAATAAAACAGGCATAACTTTGTCTAGAGAATTCATAATTTAATTCCGTAAATAGCGTTAGAACCCTAATGAATAAGGTGTTATAAAAATGTGAAGTATCATATTCAATTAGTTTTCAGTTATATTAGATTGACCAACTGATGTGATGTCTAACTGAGTTTAATGTGATTTGGTGTATTCAAATACTAATGATGTTGAATTGTTAGGTGGGGAAGCGACTAACACTACCATACCAAGAAAATAGTTTTGGTATTAATCTTAGTACCAAATTAAAGGTGAGTGACATATACTATGAAATATAGATGCTTATATGTTCATATGGGAATGTGTAGTAAAACTCATGTGTTAAGATGCTTATGGGAGTGGTGTTGTATTTATGAAACATATGCATATGATTAAGAATGTTATGTGATGTTATATAATGTTATGGACTGAGGTGGGTCCTTTATCTAATGTTAAGGATTATGGTGGGTCCTACGAGACGTGGCGGTCCCATTAACTCAACTTAAAGGTTTGTTGTACTCGGGCCTAATTATGGGATGTGGTATCCCCATTAACTGGGAGTTAATTGGACTGGCGGGTCCAGGCTTGCGAGAGTTACACAATTCCTGTTGGGTTATGACATAAGAAAATAAAAATTGTTATTCAAATTGGTTATATATATGTGATGTATGTGTGGAATATGATCATTCACTAAGCTTGTGTTGCTTGCACTCCTATAATGTTATGTTTCAGGTATGCCTATCGTTTGGAGTTCACTGCCAAGTTAGGACATTGAATGGGAGAGTGGAGGATAAATAACGTGAGTTTTATATCAACAAATTTTGGGTAAATGTTAAACAAAGGAACTTATGTAAGTAAATTTGTTTGTTACTTTTAAGTTTTGAATAAAGATAGCTATGGTTTCATCCAAACATGCCTTTGGAAAAAAAAAATCTTGTGTTATTTTTCAAAAGGTTTCAAGTACCATATTGTCTAATGGGGATTTATCTCTAAATAAAAGGTTGATTTTAAGTTAATTAAGTTGGTGCGCAACAACTTGGTATCAAAGCATGGTTATTAGGTTCTGGACAGGGTGTGAGGGTCTAGATTGGCAGTGGACGTAGAAACTTTTTTGAGTCATAAGTATTCAGTTTCAAGGGATACATTTAAGTATGTTAGATTCTTGAGGCATGGACAAGAATGTTTTGTTATTAAGTTTTAAATTGGCTTTGTTGACTAACATCTGTCAGTTATACATATATATTGTTGTACGTGATATGAAATGCAAGGATCTTGCAGGAAAGGAAATAAGATGTTAAGGTTTATTCGGGGATGATAGCGAATACAGGTATTTTAATATAAAGCATTGCATTGTTTTATATGTTGTATGAACAAGTGTTTCATTGAAGGAAAATATTTAAAGACACAATGTGGTATAAAAGTTGTAATCTCTCTTTATACTGGTATATGTGAACTTGGCAAAAATTATAAAGTATTGGAGGTGATCGCTTCCTATGTTGGTATATGTGGACTTAAGTCATGTTACGTGTATCATTATGAATGGGTTCTCTCCTCATCTGTATGGGAGAGTGATATACAGGAACAAATATTCAATTAAAGGATGAGAAATGAGAAGAATTATTGTTACATGATTATAATGAGACTTAAATTGTTGGAGTGTAAATAAAGATGAAGATTCACATAGTAGAGGTTAAATGATAAGGTTAGTAGTGGTATATGTTTATATTTAACATGTGAAATAAGTATGAAATTTAATAACTAGTCGATATATCACAAGTGATCAGAATATGAATTCATAGTGAATTATTAAAAGAAGAATAAAGAGTAATAAGAGTTGAGATGTACGTCTTTAATAATGTGATTACATATAGTGGATATTACTCTTGTGATGTTTTGAAACGCTCATAAGAATAGTAAAGTTGAGATGAGGTGTTAAAGAGTTAGAAGTTTAAAAATATTGAGGAGTCCTTTTAAGAATATGTGTTGTGGATGAGTATGGGAAAGATGTTTGTCGGGTTTAAATACTTACAAATGAGTTGAGTGAATATTGAGTTGTATTTGTCATTGTACGTATGTGTTACCACTAAGAGTGTTATATAAGTAATATGATTGACATTACACGGAGTCACCAAGAAGTATGTGTAAGGAGAATGTGCTATGTGAGATACCATAATGTCGTACATTGAGGTATTTGTACAAGTTATTTGAAAGAAATACGATATATAATAGTTAGAGAAGTATTATGGGTTTGGTAAGTATGGTTAAAGTTCTTTACGTTTAACATCCATGTTATCAAACGGTTAAGATGAGTGTATTAATGATGTTGCGTAAGACTATCATGTTAATAAGGATTGGAGTAAGATTATGATTGTAAAGTTATTATGTTGGATAAATGACTTGTTAAGGTCATTGTATGTTTAGTTAAAGAACAATCAAACGTTACTAAAAAAAAAGGGGAATATCGTGAGAAGTTATATTGAATTCATAGTCCATGACTACACAATATACATGAAAGTGAATATGGGATATTGGCTAAAAGTAAACATTTGGTGAATGATTGTTCATTATCGATATATGGAAAGTAGTGACGCTATGTTTAGATTAAGGAGCGTAAGAACGATATTTAACATACTCTAGATTTCAGAGATGATACGGATAGTAGTCCAAGTCGAACACATGAGTTTGGTATTGAGTGGAAGATGAGAAGATGTCATATAGTAAGTTAGTATTATAATATGATGTTTATCATTTGAAGTAATGAATTGAAGTTGGGGAGATGAACTATAAGAAGTTAGTCTTGTAATAGAATATTTATTATTTGAAATGTTACACGATGATAATGATAGATTATATGAATGAAGTGAGAAATGTACATAATGATGTTTGGTTTATTAAGAATGTTTACTCATTGTTAATATAAGAGGATACAATCGATAATATATTATGTGTGAATGTTCGACATACGTATATAAAGGTATGGAGTAATATATGAGCTGGGAATTGACTGTTATTGATAAGAAATCACTAGACGATTATTCTTGCGTATGAATGATAAAGACGCTTATGTGTTGATATATCCTGATTCTACACATTCTTTATGTCTTGCTTTATCTATTGCATCTTAATAAACCACTATCATCATTAGATTCTAGTTTAGCTATTATTACTCCAGTGTGGGAAGTTTGTTTTTATTGATAGGGTGTGTAGGGAGGGTATGGTACGAATAAGTGAAAAGGAGTTGTTGGTTGACTTACTACCTTTCAGTAAGCATGACTTTGATGCGATTTTGGGTATGGACTGGTTGTCCTCATATCATGTATGTTTAGATTGCTTTAGAAGGAAGGTAGTGTTTCGGTTACCGTGTGAACCTGAATTTAAATTTATTGGGGAATGGAATGTCACTTGCGTATTATTTTACAGACCTTGCGAGAGAAGCAATTATATGCTAAATTTTCTAAATGTGAATTTTGACTAGACCAAAGTAGTGTTTTGGGGAATGTTATTTTTGCTGATGGTAATTATGTTGGTTGAAAAGAAGATGGATGGAATTTATAAAGGATATGACTACACAATACATCACCATCCGGATAAGGCTAATGTTGTTGCTAATGCCTCGAGTAGAAAAGCTCTAGGCAGAGTATTTTATATTTACTATGTTCGAGTTAACTTGCTGAGAGAGTTAACTTCAATAAGGAAGAAGTTAACGTTAAATGAGTTGTGGAATACTAGTGCATTTAAATGTTAGACATATGCTAATAGACTGGATACGACCATCACAAGCAGGACATATAGAATTGGATAAAATTAAAGATAATATGAAAATGAGTAAAGCAAATGAATTTTCTATTCATAATAATGACATTATTATGTATGATAACCGTTTGTGTGTACCTAATGTGCCTAATTTAAGGAGAACGATTTTAAAGGAGGCCCATTGTTAGTTATATGCTATGCTTCCAGGAAACACATAACTTTATAGAAATTTGAAACAATGTTATTGGTGGCCGGGAATAAAACACGATAGTGCAGACTTTGTTGCTAGATGTATGGTTGCCAACAAGTGAAGGCGGAGCATCAAAAGCCTAATAGCCTACTATAGTCCTTACCTATTCCTGAGTGGAAATAGGAGCATGTTACTACCGATTTTGTTATAGGTTTGCCAAAATTATCATGAGGGTTTGATTTTATTTTGGTTGTCGTTAATAGATTGACTAATTCGACACATTTTCTTCCTGTTAAAGCTACTTATTCCATGGATATATATGCCAACATATATGTGGATGAGATAATTAGATTGCATGTTTCACCTATTTCTATTATCTCTTATCGAAATCCTAGATTTAATTCCCACTTTTAGCGTAGTTTACAATAAGTTTTGGGGACTAAATTGAGATTTAGTTCAACTTTTGATCATCAGACTGATGGGGCAGTCAGAAAATGATCCAGGCACTCGAAAACATGTTACGAATTTATATATTAGAGTTAAAGGGAAGTTGGGATGAACACTTATCACTAATTAAGTTGCTTATAATAATAGTTATCATTCAGGTATTGAGATGGATCCTTATGAATCCTGGTATGGGAGAAAGTATAAGACCCCAGTGTGTTGGGCAAAAGTAGAAGAATGAAAACTACTTGGGCCAGAAATTGTGCAACTGACTACTGAGAAGATAAATTTTATTCATAATCACTTGAAGGTGGTGCAAAATAGACAAAAAGGTTATCCAGACAACGTAAGGAAGGAATTAAAATTCGAGGAAGGTGATCAAGTTTTCCTACGTGTTTCTCCTTAGAGAGGGGTTATGAGATTTGAGAAAAAAAAGGAAAATTAAGGGCTAGGTACATTGGCCTTATGAAATAGTGAAACGAGTTGGATTTGTATATTACAAATTGGCTTTGATACAATAACGATCTCGTATACATGATGTTTTTTTTATGTATCAATGTTACGTAAGTATGTGGTTGATCCTTCACATGTGTTTATTTTATAACCGATAGAGCTTAAAGATGACTTGACCAACATGGAGGAACCAATTGTTATTTTTGATTGAAAAGAACAGGAAAAACCATTACATTAGTTAAGGTAACGTGGAGAAATCAAAATGTGGAGTATGCCACCTGGGAAAGAGAAAATAACATGAAGGTGTGATATCCTCATCTTTTGGTAAGTTCTTATGCGTTAAATTTCGAGGACGAAATTTTTATAAGAGGGGTAGAATTGTAAGGCCCTAAATGTGATTAGGAAGGTTAATTATTTGATTAAGTATGAGTTATATGTTATAAGTTGATGAGGGGTGTTAAACACGTTAATTATTATATTTGGGGGATGCATAGTCATGTGACATATGTGTTGGTTGCATTAGATGTTAATTAAGCTTATGATCGAGGATAACTTGTTTAGATCATATGATTAGTTATGTGGTTAAATGAATCATGAAAATATGTTTCTAATGCATCATTATGTTTATAAAAATTAAACCAAGGTGTTGGTCCGAAATTGGCATTGTTAGGTCGCCAAATGTGAAAGTTTTGAGATTTTCGGTAAATTGCTACCCTTCTGTTCGGGCCCAAAATAGGCATACTAGTTTTATGATTTGTGGAAAATAAAAAATATCAAAGTTGTAGATATATGAGCTAAGTTTATAACAAAACAAACGGTGTGTAAAACAGAGGTCCAAGTAAGGAGTAATGCTGAAATTACGAAACAAGGGCAAATATGTCTATTCGTTAAATGGTATTTTGTCTTACTAGTGGAACACATGGCTTGTTTTGATTGGACCAAGGGGAGTTGACTTATGCCGACTTAAAGAGCTTAAAAATACCCCTTGTTATTCATTTTCATCATAATTTCAAGTGGGGTTGAGAGTTACTTGGAACAAAGCAAGGTTATGATGAATTAGTGAAGGATTAAGGCAGATTATCGAGAGATAAACAAGCTTATGTATCCAAAGGTGCTTAGGTAAGATTTAGCTTATAAATTTCATTCTTTACATGATATAGGGTGTTTTATATGATATTAAAGATCATATTTAGGGATGATATAATACGTGTTGTTACGTGTAGGTGGGTATGTGTAGGTTGTATATATGAAGTATGTTGAATTCATACAACTAAGGGTGTAATCATCATGTTAATCAAATTGGTGTATTTTTGTTAATACTCAATGGAATCGATTGATTCCAGTTGGATATGAAACTAAACTTATACATACATGTCATATCCGAAAATTATGTAAAAATACCAAGAAATGAATCTTGGGTGATAGTTTGAAGTTTGGGTATGAAATCTGCCCCAAAAACATAAGTGCGCACACCAGGTGTTCGATGTTTTGCTTGACTTAGTAAATGAACTCTAAAAATTATGCAACATCAATTTTATATTATTCAATGTGTTTAATATATGTTTCCATGATTTATAACCGAGTAGGACATTATATATTCTTGAAAATGTTAAGTTATGCTTTGGTGGTCTACTCAGACCTAGATGTGTTAAAAGTGGCATAAATCATTGAATACTTATTGGAATCAAGAAATTCCAATTGGAAATATTAGAGAACATATATGGGTATGATATACTTGATGGGGAGAATAAAATACCTTATTTTTTGGCTTGGTGGTTGTGTTTAAGTTGAAGTTTTATTGTTGTTTTTCTCCAGAAATTATTTGGAAAATGTTGTAATAAAACAGGCATAACTTTGTCTAGAGAATTCATAATTTAATTCCGTAAATTGCGTTAGAACCCTAATGAATAAGGTGTTATAAAAATGTGAAGTATCATATTCAATTAGTTTTCAGTTATATTAGATTGACCAACTGATGTGATGTCTAACTGAGTTTAATGTGATTTGGTGTATTCAAATACTAATGATGTTGAATTGTTAGGTGGGGAAGCGACTAACACTACCATACCAAGAAAATAGTTTTGGTATTAATCTTAGTACCAAATTAAAGGTGAGTGACATATCCTATGAAATATAGATGCTTATATGTTCATATGGGAATGTGTAGTAAAACTCATGTGTTAAGATGCTTATGGGAGTGATGTTGTATTTATGAAACATATGCATATGATTAAGAATGTTATGTGATGTTATATAATGTTATGGACTGAGGTGGGTCCTTTATCTAATGTTAAGGATTATGGTGGGTCCTACGAGATGTGGCGGTCCCATTAACTCAACTTAAAGGTTTGTTGTACTCGGGCCTAATTATGGGATGTGGTATCCCCATTAACTGGGAGTTAATTGGACTGGCGGGTCCAGGCTTGCGAGAGTTACACAATTCCTGTTGGGTTATGACATAAGAAAATAAAAATTGTTATTCAAATTGGTTATATATATGTGATGTATGTGTGGAATATGATCATTCACTAAGCTTGTGTTGCTTACACTCCTATAATGTTATGTTTCAGGTATGCCTATCGTTTGGAGTTCACTGCCAAGTTAGGGCATTGAATGGGAGAGTGGAGGATAAATAACGTGAGTTTTATATCAACAAATTTTGGGTAAATGTTAAACAAAGGAACTTATGTAAGTAAATTTGTTTGTTACTTTTAAGTTGTGAATAAAGGTAGCTATGTTTTCATCCAAACATGCCTTTGGGAAAAAAAAAATCTTGTGTTATTTTTCAAAAGGTTTCAAGTACCATATTGTCTAATGGGGATTTATCTCTAAATAAAAGGTTGATTTTAAGTTAATTAAGTTGGGGCGCAACACATATAAACTCGTGCATGTGTGTAAGAAGGGAATATATACAAAGCCGAATAAAAATGCATATCAACTTTGAAACAACCCCATAATAAAATGGTTAAGATCATTCTAAGCATCAATAATTATGACCAAATGTCCTAGCCACATGAATAATAAAAGGAAGGGGGGTCCATGCACACCAATATTCCACATCAAACATGTAAACTCAAAAACAAAAACAGGCCAAAAATCCTTTTAGTTTTTCAACATATTTAGAAACAAATAAAATGCAAAATCTTTTTGTATTTTTCAAATAAGACTCAATAAATGAAAGAATATAATACAAAATGATGCACATGTCATAACATTAGCAAGATATAAATCAAGATGCAAAGACTAGCGTATGACAAACATGAACGTGCAATCAATCATAAGAAATACCAAGTGAAGAATCATGTGCATGCATGTGATAATCAACTAATGAAGCATTTAGCATCTACAAAATGGATTTCCTAACCCAAATCGGTGTATACGGAACACTACGTTTAATCTTCCTAGGGTCTTTTTAAGATCATAGTAAAAACTCCTAAAGTGACCTTTCCTATCACAATGCGAACATGTGTAAACGGGTGGAACGAAACCAATGCGTTGACATTTTTTAACGTCCTTGGGATTTATTAACCCTCTAAAACAATTAATGGTCTTGGCTTTAACAGTCAAAACATTATAACACGATGAGCCACTACCGTTACTACCAACACTACTCAAGTATGTCAAATCATTTTTCATCTCCTTAATTTTTTACCCAAGCAAAGAATTAGACTCTTCCAATTTTAGGTACTCCTTTTCTAAATTTTCAATAATTCCTAGAAGGTTATCACGTTCATTCTTAAAATATGCACAATTATTCCTAAGAGTCTCCTCACATGCCACAAACTGATCGAGTAAAATATTTTTATCCACTTTGTCACAAACACAAATCCTAGAATTTTTAAGGTCCTCCAATTCTTTTTCTAAAACTAGGATTCTATCATCACTCTCCTTTTTGAAAAAATTTATAGCATTAAATTCATGGTTCAAAGAAACAAATTTCTCATGATAAAAATCTTTTTGATTTTGAACCGTTTGCAAAATATCCATCGCGGATTTAAAACGATAATTTTCTTTTTCCAAAAAATCAATTCTTTTAGTAAATGTCAAATTTAAATCATCAAACCTGTGACTCGTGTCATCAAAGGGGGACATCCGATTACATAAGTGCTCCATCGAAAAAATTACGATTTTTCACAAAATAAAATTAAAAAAAATCAATATCACACAATTTTGCTAATAAAACGGATAAAACGCAATAACTTAGCACAACAGGATCTGATACCAATTTGTAAAATAGTGATGTGCGATACTGATTAAATCGAATTCACAAATTTCCAAGTTAACCTTATTTAATCGGTGTTAAATATCAAATCAAATTAATTCATCTCCTAAACATGAAACTACGTGTGTGTGTGTGTGTGTGTGTGTGTGTGTCAAACTATCACAAATAAAATGGCTAACTCACAGATTTCGAGAAAAATTCCTTTCGGGGAAAACCTTTTTATTTCACTAAGTAAAATAAATCAAAACTTACATACACAGTGATATATGCAATGATCACTCCTCGGAAGAATCACATAGACTAGCAGTCTAGAGTCAGCAATGGAATAGCCGCGGTGGTCCACAAGAACCAAAAAGTCCTAATCAGCTAGGAACACCCTCGAGCACTCCCAATCGACACGCAGCCATCATCCATAAATTTACCCTCTCTACAAGAGAAAACTTCAACACAGCTGTATCTTGGGTTCCAAAATAATTCACATAAAGATTGGGATGTTTTGTGAATTGAAAACAAAAAAGATTAAACCCTAAACGAAGAAGACAAAGTGTTCTGCCAATTTTCAGAAACTAAAATGTTAGGTCTTCTTAACAAATACAGAGTGGTTTAACATGCTTTAAATAAAAAATTTAAGGCGGAAGATAGCTCGAACAAAAACCTCATGAAGCTCGAACGTTGACACGTGTCGCTCGAACGATCCTCGGGCGACATAGCCCAGTCGCTCGAATGAGATAAATAAAAAATATTTTTTTGTCTTTAAAAATCCGCCTCAAAACTTAAAAAAATATATTTTGACGAAAAACTACACTGCAACACTTAGAAAATATTTTGTGAAAATATCCTTTGAATCTGAGTGAAATGCTAAGGTAGTTAAACACTACTTTACCAAAATTAATCTTGTGGAGGCTTGAATGTTGAAGAACATTGATATTTGGATCCGTCTTTGTGCATGATTGAACTTGAATAAGTCTTCGACTGTTGTAGCGGTATACGACATATTCACATGTAAGCCGGACAATAAAATAATGTCCTTACAGTTATCATCATAGAAATGACACCTATAGTAGGGTGGGCATGTAGCCTTTCGACAAAAACTTTCTTAGACCCCGTATGGTCATGTCCTAGGGAAGAATTACATCAAGACGTGATTAGTTGGTTTTATCCTTGAGGTTTAAGTCACAGTCCATCATGTTTGCAACATTTAATGAAGAGTGTTGTGTATGGTATTTAAGGAAGATCGCTAATGTTTTCGACAGTTAATCTTGGAACTCTGTGTTCATCATGATGAATAAAAGAAGTTGGCACTACACCAAAATTGGTGAATGGTCACGACCAAAATCCCTGACTAAGATTGTGGGTCATGGACTTGGGCCGTGACCATTTCGGGCATGACCAATTTCGTGGGTCGCGGCCCAAGTTCGTGACCATTCTAGGGTCACAGCCCTTAAAGGTCACGGCATATGGTCGCGGACTTGGGCCGTGACCCACACCATGACGAGGAAAAAAATGGTCGCGACCAAAGTCTGGGTAGATACAAAAATTAGTCAGCTGACGTGGACCAATTATATAAAGACACATGTCATCCAGCGTGGTGTAAATGTATTTACCGAGCAACTTATATTTCCGATCTATTCAGCGTGCCGAGCTACTCAACATACCAAGCATCTGGTCAAGAAGATCAAACGATAAAGACAGATTCAATGAACACTCTTACCATGTATAGATGTATATGTCTCTTAAATAATGGAATATTGTTTATTCATACTCAAAGCCCAAGGGATATAAATACTTTGTAACACCCCCATAGCGGGGTAAGCTTCCTTAGGCGAACATACTCAGGATTAAGGCAAAATACCCAGCAATACAAAACAGTGGATGTAGGCCATTTCCCTAAGGCTGAACCACTTTAAAAATTCTTTGTCTTATTTCTTTATTCATATTTATCTGTGATTAATTAATTAGATCAAATTTAGATTTTTACATCAATAGATTGTCACTGTCTGTGGGAATGACTATAGGTAGCATTTTCACCCAAAAACTCATCCTAAATGGCCGAAATACCAGAATCTAGCAACATGAAAAATGACGGGATTCTTCCTAACTTTTCTGCCCCTCCAAATGCAAATGATATCACAGGAATCTTGGCCAGTTTAGCCAGGGGACAAACAGTTATGCAGGATACTATGCGACAGTTCATCCAGACTTTTCAAAATGGAGCTTCCGCCCAATCTGGCCAACAAAGCATCGTGCGACCATCGACTTCACGATCCATACGTACTGAACCTCATCGTACTGGAACTTCAAGTGATCCATCCTATCAGATAGGTTTGACATCCCTTATAAGAATTCCAGAGTCCCAAGAAAACATTACTTTAACCCCAGAACGAACAAGCGCTCTGAAAAGGTCGAGCAGAGTCTCCCCCTTTGACCATTTGGGCCCCAGGAGGAATAGAAACCCTCCTCGGATTTCATCGAGAAATTCTCAATGACTAAATGATTTAAGGTAAGGATCTGCCCAATCACGCCCAAATATCAGGCCCACAGCTCGCCCAGAAAGATCCCAAGAGGAGAACTCAATACGATTTGTTGCTCGTAAACATAAATTGGAGGCTGGAAATGATGCATGGAAAGGATCTATTCAGAGATTAGAAGACAGGTTAGGAGAGATGGATAAGGCCAGAAACCCTCTTCAAAGAACATTTATCAAGGGATCTCCTTTTGTACAAGCAATTGTGGATTTTCCCACACCGTCGAAGTTTAAGGCCCTTGTAATTACACCAAAATACGATGGAAAAACTGTTCATGTCCTCCATATAGAGCAGTACCAAGCTGCTGCAGATATCTATATAGTTCCAGATGAGCTAAGGTGCAGGGCATTCTCGGGGACTATCAATGGATCTGCTCAAATATGGTACAATAGTCTTCCTAGAGGGCAGATTGTAACTTTCCATTAACTGACAAAGATCTTTATAGGAAACTTCTATTTTGTTGCGAAGCCAGTCAAGAGGGTAGCACATTTGTTGAGTGTAAAGCAAAGGGTAGGAGAGGGCACAAGGGATTATATCACTCGTTTTAACAACGAGAAATTGGAAGTCATCGACTATGAGGAGAAAACAGGTATTACAACCCTCATGAGTAGTCTTCTACCAGACAAGATGTACTACACTCTGGCCAAGGATCCCCCCAAATCCATGGCGGAGTTGATGGCTAAAGAAACTAAGATTATGAATATCGAAGAAGTTATGGATGCGAAGAAGAATGCTAAGGAAAAAGCAGAGACTAAAGCTGAAGTTAGGTCTGAGAGGAAAGATCACAAGCATAATGGAGGGAATAAGCAGTTGAAAGGCAAGGAAACATTGGATCACTTGAGTAAATATGCCAATTATACACCGCTAAAGGTGGATATAAACCATGTTCTAGAAGAGATAAAAAATAGTGAGGAATTAAATTGGCTAGGAAAATTGAGGGCAACTCCTGAAAGAAGAGATAAGTCCAAATATTGCGAGTTCCAAAAGGACCATGGTCACACGACCAAGCAGTGCGTAGCTCTCCAAAATGAGATACAAACACTCATTAGACGAGGGAAGCTGAACCGATTTGTTGATCGTCAAAATGATGAGAAGACCAACAACAGATCATAGCAAAGGTCCAAATCTCCTCACTGACCAAGAAATGACAGGAAAAGAGATCACGAAGATGACCCGAAAGATGACCCCGATCTCCCCAGAAAGCCAAGACAGTTAGAGCGTGCGGTATTTTGAATCCGTTTTGGTTCATTTAATTTTAATATGATAACAGGTGGAGATGCAAGAGGTGGTGATCATACCGCTGAAAGGAAAGCTTACCTCAATGAGGCCCAATCTTGTTCCTACATACAACGGATAAATCTAGCAGAAGAGGATCGTCCGAGGAAGGTTAAAAAAGATAAAATGATCATTAGTTTTTCCAAAAATGATCTGAAAGGTGTTTTATATCCTCACGACGGCCCTTTGGTAATCAAAATGAGGATGAAGGATGTAATCATCTCAAGAGTATTGGTGGATAATAGTAGCTCGACGGACATCATGTTCTACCCTTGTTTTGATAGTTTGAACCTGAAACTCTCCCAGTTGGAACCGTATCTCAGGACCCTCATAGGTTTCTCTAGGGAAAAAGTTTTTCCACTTGGGACGATCAAGTTGGACATGCTGATTGGTACCTGGCCTGCCTGGAGATCGAAAAAGATACGATTCTTTGTGATGGATAAAAATGTCCAATCGGCCTACAATATAATCATGGGAAGAGAAGGCCTAAAAAAGTTTGAAGCAGTTTCATCCACTGTACACCAATGCTTAAAGTTCCTGACCAACTTTTGGGTGGGAATTATGAAGGGAGATCAGAAGGTATCTTAGGAATACTACTACTCATCTGTCGAACAAGAAGATTTGGAGGATACCGGGAAGAAAACCACCACGTACCAAGTGGATAAGTTTGATGAGTCTGAGATTGAAACCTTAGACCCCAGAGATGAAATAGAGCTTGTTAAGGGTTAAGTCATGGAACCAACGGAGAGCATTATTCAGGATAACGAACGACCAAAAAGAATAACTCGGATTGGTGCTTCACTTGATCCGATAATAAACCAAGAGCTGGTCATATTTCTTAGGCGTAGAAAGAAAGTATTCGCGTGGAGTCATGCAGATATCCCAGGGATAGACCCAGCCTTCCTGAATCACGAGTCAAGAAAGAGATCAAGTTGGTGAAGCAATGAAGAAGGATATTTAGTCCAGAGAAGAACCAGACTATTCAAAAGGAAGTAGAAAAGCTATAAAATTCTTCTTTCATTGAAGATGTCAAGTACCCTGATTGGCTAGCTAATGTGGTGATGGTAAAGAAGAATAATAATAAATGGCGAATGTGTGTGGATTTCACAGATCTGAATAAGGCTTGCCCAAAAGATCACTTCCCTCTGCCCATAATAGATCAGCTGGTAGATGCTACTTCGGGGCATGACTTGTTGAGCTTCATGGATGCTTACTCCGGATACAATCAAATTAAGATGAAACCAGAAGACAGGGAGAGTACCTCTTTTATTACCCTACAGGGGACATACTGTTACAATGTTATGGCTTTTGGTCTTAGAAATGCAGGTGCTATATACCAGCGGCTGATGAATAAGGTGTTCGCATAGAAAATCGGTAAAAATATAGAGGTATACGTCGACGACATGCTGACTAAGAGCAAGAAAGTTGCTGACCATATAGTTGATCTGAGCTAAACATTTGATTAGCTGGAGAAGTACCAGATGAAACTGAACTCGACCAAGTGCATTTCTGGGGTACAGGAAGGTATGTTCCTCTGGTATATTATAAATCAACCAGGCATTAAAGCAAATCCTGAGAAGATAAAAGCCTTGCTAGAATTAAGATCCCCAACTATGAATAAGGAAGTACAAAGACTTACGGGGTGTGTAGCAGCTCTCAACAGGTTCATCTCCTGAGCAACCGACAGATGTCTTCCATTCTTTAAGGTGCTCAGAAAGACCTTTAAGTGGAATGACGAGTGTGAGAAGGCATTCCTAGAGTTGAAGAGATACCAGGAGACAAACTATACTTTTACTTGGTTGTCTCAGAAAATACAGTCAGTTCAGCTTTGATAAGAATAGAGAGCGGAGTACAATAATATGTTTATTATACGAGAAAGACATTCAGGGGAGAAGAGATCAGATATCTAAAATTGGAGAAGTTGGCATTGGCATTAATTTAGGCAAGCAGGAGAATGAATCCATATTTTTAAGCCCATACAATAGTGGTATATACTGACATTCCACTCAGTCAGGATTTACTCAAGCCAGAAAAATTTGGAAAATTAATGTATTGGGTAGTGGAGTTAGGGGAATATGACCTTATCTACAAGCCAAGGTCTTCTCTCAAAGGGCAGGCAGTGGCAGATTTCATCACTGAATTTACCTACCCGGATACCTCCGACTAATAGGGGCTAACACAGAACAACCCACGGATGCCAGAGGATCACCAGCAATTGGCTCAGACCAACTCCCAACAGCAGACCTATCAGAAGGGATTCTAGCGAACAACCAGAATCTTCTTGTAAGAACCCAGAATTGAAGGATGACGAAAGGAAGCACCAGATATTCCATCATGGGAATTTATCAGACTAAGGGTTCGATAAAAGTATCCTCATATGGAGTTTGTATGTTGATGGTTCTTCGTGTGCCACAGGTTACGGGGCTAGAATTATTCTTAATAGTTCGGATGGGATATATATAGAATATGCTCTACGTTTCCAGTTCAAGTCTTCCAATGATGAAGCTGAGTACGAGGCCGTAATTATGGGCCTCAACTTAGCCAAATCATTGACCGCAGAGCAAGTAATGGTCTTTAGTAACTCACAATTAGTGGTGAATCAGATGCTAAATCTTTACGCATCAAAAGTAGAGTTCATGTCAAGGTATCTATTTAAGGCTATGGTGATTGTATCTAATTTTGCAGTTGTTCAAGTAATCAGAATACCAAGATTGGAGAATGGCAGGGCAGATGCACTAGCTCGGTTAGCCTTAGCTACTCGCACCGAGCTACGAAGAACAATTCCTATTGAGATACTGACTAGTAGAAGTATCGATGAAGATTTAATGGTAAAGTTTATCACTTTGGATATGGGACACTCTTGGATGGATCCCATCAGGGATTACATCAAAGAAGGAATTTTACCAGTCGACCAACTTGCAACCAAGAGGTTGAAGTTTAAAGCTGCTAGATATGTCTTAAATAACGAAGTTTTATACAGAAGGGGTATGATCGCAGGCTTTTAAAGATGTGTTCACCCAGGGGAAGTTCAAGATCTAGTGGAAGAAATTCATGAAGGGTCTTGTGGAGCTCACGCAGAAGGTCGGACTCTTTTACAGAGAATAACTACACAAGGGTACTACTGGCCTACAATGCGCACTGACTGTACAGCTTATGTCAAGAAATGCGACAAATGTCAGCAATTTTCTACTATGTGAAGAACTCCTCAAGCATTGCTGATGCCAATCACTTCACCTTGGACATTTGCCATATGGGGAATAGATTTAGTTGGGCCTCTGCTAACTACAAGAGGACGATTCAAATATTTGGTGGTCGCTGTTGATTATTTCACAAAATGGGTAGAAGTTGAACCTCTCATAGATATGGCATATGAAAGGGTCTATCAATTCATCTGAAAGAATATTATTTACAGATATGGTCTGCCACATACTTTTATCACTGATCATGGTACCCAATTTGATAATGAGGAGTTCGTCGCGTACTGTCTACAGTCTAACATCCAAAAGATCCATTATGCTCCAGGTCATCCCCAAAGTAACGGGAAAACAGAGGTAACAAATTGAACTTTGTTGAACAGGTTGAAGAAATGGTTGGATGATGCGAAAGGGAATTGGATCAATGAGTTGCATTCTGTATTATGGGCTTACCGAACAACTCCCCGAACAGCGACTGGAGAATCTCCTTACATGTTAGACTTTAGAAGTGAAGCAGTTGTACATGTTGAACTAGGCTTACTTACTCACAGGGTGCTTAATTTCAATTCTCCAATAAGCGTTTTGATGAGATATTTAGATTTCGACATGCTCGAGGAAGTCAGAGAGGACATAGCAATCCGAAATTCCGCTTATCAGTAACGGACTGCCATGTTCTACAATAAACGGGTCAGGAAGTGTGATCTCAAGGCAAGAGATTATGTTCTCAAGAAAGTCATTCAAAAGAACAATAAGTTGGAAGCCAACTAGTATGGGCCTTATCGTGTCACAACGGTTGTTCGACCTGGAACCTACAGAATAGAAACTCCAGAGGGAGAAGAATTCAAAAATGCTTAGAATGCAGAGCACCTGCACAAATATTACCAGTAATGTAGATTCACATGTACTCCATTATTTCAATATGAATAAAAATGATAATTTCCCAATATTCTTTTGAGTTTAATTTTTTTCGGAGTACTAGTGCTACACACTACACCAACTAAGGTTGGGTGGCATATCAACAAACACCAACTAAGGTTAGTCGGCATATCAACAACCACCAACTAAGGTTGGTCGGCATCAACAAACATAACCAATAATGTTGGCACAACAATCATACAAGGCAAGTTGGTCGGCATATCAACAACCACCAACTAAGGTTGGTCGGCATCAACAAACATAACCAACAATGTTAGCACAATAATCATACAAGGAAAGTCCTGTTTGATTATAGGTGACCTCAAGGGGAATATAAAACTAGGCAAGAAGATGGGTAAAATATCCACTGCCTAGGCACTAAGGCAATCTAGATAAGATTGTTACAACTAAGCAGGAACATGGGATGAAAATAATTTCATTGCTTAGGCACTTATGGGTTATAAGTCACTACAACTAGGCAAACATATGGGGAAAAGTTCCATTGTCTAGGCAATCAAATCAACATAGGACAAATTGTCCCTTAATATATATACATATATTTAGCAACGCAAAGATTGACAAGAAAAATGTCATACAATGAATTTATTTCCAAGGAAATAGAATTACAAAAAATGATGTTTCATTTAGTAGTTACTAACAAAATGCAAAATAACCTATTCTATTGGTTTCTTTCCTTCAGATTTAGGTACAGGCTCCATTCCAGCTGGAGGATCATTTAGAGAGAAAGAGGAGTTAATAAAATTCAAATCTCACAGCATTCTGGTGTTGCTCGAGCTAGGTCAATCAAGAAGATGTTGAGGTCAGGATATCTCAAAATCTTCATAAAGATTGTAGTCCCCAAGGTATTTCAAAATCAAACACTGATGTTCCTTATTCGACCTTCATTACAGTCAAGGTGTTCAACCATCCCAATTTGTATCCCTCATTGTTTGATTGTTTTAACCTATCATTAAGATGGCATAAAGCTTCATTGTATCCCCCCATCCAAAACTCTCTGGGCTATTTATGGAATTGATAAGTCAATCTCTCAACGTGTTGATGAAGACGTTTCACCAAGTTTTCTTTACTCTTCAATGCAGAACTCTGGTTGGACAGTTGCTCGGTAAGAGTGTAAATTTTCTGGTACATCTCAGTTAATGCTTGATTTTTTTCCTTCAGTTGAACATCTTGATTCACTAAGGCCTGTTGAGTCCTAGTCTCTTCAATGTTGCTCCGACCAGCTCTTGCTCTACGCCACGAGGAGGATGTAGGTCTGGCTTGTTTCAAAGCCTTCAATTCTTCTCTCAATGCAGCCTTTTTAGTTTTCAAAAATGAAAAGCCCTCATCACTGACTGGGACCAAAGCTCCAGAGAAAGAGGTAGATTTTAGTTATCTCAACTCTTCTCTCAAAGCATTATTCTCTTCCTCCAACAACTTAGCGATATTTATATGATATTCAATCTCAAGCTTTAGGACACTCTCTCTATTATTATGGGCTAAAATGAACTTGTCATAACCCCGATCAGCGCTCAACTATTGGTAATTTTTCTTATAACCCTCATGTAAAAGAGCAGTGGCTTCTTTGTGTTAAAATTGAAGTTCTCCGATCATTCCTTAAAGATCTTCAATCATTTTGTAGTAAGCCATATTATTTTCTATATCCCGATCAAGCAAGCATTTCAGATACTGGTAAGCATCGATTGCTCGCTCAAAAGCATCAGATCCAAGAATATCAACTACCATGCTTCAGTAAAATCTGTACGACCAGCTTTGAAGTAGTCCCTACACTTCTTCATCAACTCTGTATCATGAGCTGACAGTAGTTCCATCCTGGAAATAAACTAGCAAGGAAAAGTAAAAAAATATCAACAACGAGACAACTATATCGAGCAAGTAAGGAGAAACTCAGAATAAAAGAAAAAAGTCCATTTTATTAATCATAAGAGGAGAGGGTACAACCAAAGTTACAACAAAAGAGAAAATAGAAAAACAAAACAAGTAAAGAGCCGAATAACTTTAAACCTTCTCCTTATTCCCTACAACGTCATTAGTCAACTTTGAGGAAGGAATTTATTGCTCGATGGGCAGTTGACGTTTCTCAGTAGAGGAAGTGGCTTGGTGAACTTACTCAGAGGACTGAGAGATAGTAGCAGCAAGTGTTTGTTCTACAACTAACAAAGAAGATTCATCAAATCCAGCTTCATCTTCTTCTTCATCTTCAATAGCAGGAGGAGGGCCATAAATGTGCCTCTGAAATAACTCAGAATCCTCAGCAATGTTCAATTCTTTCAAAGAGGCAGTCCATCCATCCCTGAAGAATTTTACACTTGCATACTCCATTTGGATAGAAGCAGTAGTAATGGCTTTATTCCACCCTGTATCCCAGCCAGAGCTAAAGGCCTTCTTCACTGCAGCTTTTCTCTTCAACCTCTATGAGGAAGTATTTTCCTTAAGGAGCTCTTAGACTTCACTTTTTCCTCAAGGTCTTTTTTATGCCATTCAACCTCTTCAAGCTTGCCCTCAACTTCTACTTTGATGGAAACGGCAACCTTTCACTTCTCCTCTACCTCATTGGAAACATTTATAGCTACCTTGGAAACTTCCTTAGCTTTTTGTTGAGTTGCTTCAGCAGACTTAATTTTATTTTCCCAGACAGCTTTTTCCTCCTCGTACTTATGCCGAGAATCCATCAAAGATGTTGACAACCCATCGAGGGCTTCTTCCACACCACTAGATGAAGTTGAAGCCTTGATAGCTTCATCCTTCTCTAGGATATTGTTAAAATACACCAAAAACTGCAAGAGAAAAGAAGCCCAAGTCACAATATGATCATAGTACAAAGAGGTAAAATAACAAGTGTGATGATACTTCCTGATGCAATATGTTGGGCTGCCAAATCAATAACCTTCTCCCAAGGAGTAGAAGTCTCGGCAGCTCGACAGTCAGGAATAGTCCAAGACCTGATCAATTTTTTGGCCAAGTTAGGAGCAACGAGAGCTGGAGTACTGACTCTCAAAGAAGGTACCTTGACCCCAGAAGGTTGGGCAGCAGCATCTACAGTCTTCTCAGCAAGACCCCTTCTCAATCTTTTCACAAGAGAAGCTTCAATCAAAGATGTTGTCTCTTCTTGAATAAGGACAACCCCTTCAATCAAAGGTGCTGCCTCTTTAGGGGCAATAGGGGGCTTCTTGATGATATCCTTGGAAGGTGGAACAACATCCATTTTCTTAGTTCCTTCAGTTGGGACATCATCTTTGCTTTTCTTCTCCCCATCAGCACCAGGGGCAACCTTGGCAAAGAGATCGGGTATCCTCCTTTTCTTCGTCATCAGGTCAACAATAGAAGTACCCAAGTCAGGAGAAGATTCTTCAATAAATGAAGAATAAGATGGATCCTTCTCAAGGTCAATCACCAAGAGAGGAACAAGAGGTCGAGCAATAAAAGAAGAAGTGGTGTTCTAGTATTGCAGCAAATAGGAAGCAGACCTCATGTGTTCCCTAGCTATTTCTCGATGAAATCCCTAGATAAATTTCAAATATTTTATATTAATATCACTCTCTTTTGGGGATTTTCTCTTACTTTCAACTGCAACAAACAAAAAATAAATGTCAGTGACGCATTTTATCAAACAAAAACATAGCTAAATTGAAATAATAAAAATAACCTATCCCATTGCCATGAAGTGGACATCTGGGACCTTGGTACACATCTTTACCTTTTAATGGGTGGTGTTGCCAATTTTTCATCACAACCCCGTGTTCAAAATAATCCCTATTAGCATCAGGGAGATTGACCACTAAATCTCTGTTAGAAAACCTAGTTTTTAAGTAAAATGTGGTGTCGCTAGTAACCCATTTATAGCAATACATAATTTCAGGAATCGCTAAATGAGTTCCATGAATTTGATTCAATATATGTACGCCATTAACTACACTCCATGTATTTGGAACTATTCTTGCAAGAACAATATCAAAATATTGGCAAAATTCCAAACACAAGGGATTAGGCAGGAAAGAAAAACCACATTCAGCTACAAAATGGAAGGAAACCAATGTCCCTCAACTAGAGAAAATAAATCAGAAAGGCAAGGAGGTTCTTCCAGAATAACCCAAGAAGGAATCACAAAATCATCCCTAAACTTATCCAACGATTCGATAAGGTAAACCATGGTGACTAAAGCAAAGAAAGAAAAAAGAAGAAATTCTTGCAGAAAATAAAGAATTCAGCTAAGGGGGATGACAGAAAGAACGATCGTAAGAAGAAAAAGTGAGAAGACGAAGAGTTTGGAAGTATACAAGGAAAAAGGTACAAGACAATTTGATTCTATCGTCTTTAAATGCGCTGCTTTGGAAAATGGGAAAATTAATGATCTCTAGATACGACGATTGCGTTTTCGGCGGCTAAATGATGAAAAAAATGCAAATACCCAAGCGTCTATCAAAGATTCAAAATATTTACGAGTTTTCCATTTTGCGCTCAAAATTATTAATGTCACAAGTGTTGGAGATTTTTAATCTAACAAGACTGGGTAAACATGCCCGAGCAACTTTTGGGCATAATATTCCACACTGTCATATCCAACCTCGACCATGAAACATTGGGGGCTTCTGTTGATACAAAAATTAGTCAGCTGGCGTGGACCAATTATATGAAGATGCATGTCATCCAGCCTAGCGTAAATGTATTTACCGGGCAACTTATAGTGTCGAGTTACTCAGTTCGCCGAGCTACTCAACATACTAAGCATCTGGTCAAGAAGATCAAACGACAAAGACAGATTCAATGAACACTCTTACCATGTACATATGGATATGTCTCTTAAATAACGGTAAATTGTCTATTCATACTCAAAGCCCAAGGGCTATAAATACTTTGTAACACCCCCATAGTGGGGTAAGCTTCCATAGGCGAACATACTCAGGATTAAGACAAAATACCCAGCAACACAAAATAGTGGACGTAGGCCATTTCCCTAAGGCTGAACCACTTTAAAAATCCTTTGTCTTATTTCTTTATTCATATTTATCTGTGATTAATTAATTAGATCATATCTAGTTTTTTACATCAACAGTCCGTGACCCACAACCGTGACTAAAAATGGTTGCGACCAAAGTTCGTGACCCACACCGCGATGAAAAAAAGTGAAAAAAATGGTCGCGACCAAAGTTCGTGACCCCCAACCGTGACTAAAAATGGTCACGACAAAAGTCCGTGACCCACACCGCGACGAAAAAAAAGGAAAAACAATGGTCGCGGCCAAAGTCCGTGACCCACACCGTGACCATTTTTTATGGTCACGATACGGGTCACGGACTTTGGCCACGACCATTTTTCATCACGGTTAGGGGTCATGGACTTTGGCCGCGACCATTTTTATGCGCGACGGAAGAAAGAAAAATGCTCATGGACTTTATCCATGACCATATTTAACTATAATAAAAAAATGGTTTTTTTTCCAATCCTAAAATTGTATGTCCCGTGACTATGCGGGAGGTGTTACAAATATTTATTATTGGCAAAACAATTAAAAAAATCACAAATTGTGAATCGGGAATGTTATTATTAAACTAATATACATACAAACTTTATTATATTATAAGTCTTAATGGTTCACGAACAAAAAAAAATGGGCAGAGTTTTCTTTATTTTTTGGACATTCCAAACCCTGTTAATATAAAACATGATTGTTATAAAGCCCGAACGGCCATAAAATTTAACAATCAAATATAAAAGCCCGCACAGCCATAAAATAAAATAATAAAACTATTACAGCCTACACGATCGTAACACATAAAAACATAATCCTGAATGTAAACGACATTATATAAACAATCTTCCTGTTGTAAACCATTAACTTCTTCATGTGTTCCACGTGCATAAAATCAAATGATACAATGTCATCCTTCCAAAAAATAGGATACAAAAAATAAATGATATCAGTAACCAAGTAGTTTTTAAAAAATCCTATTCAAGCTGTAAAAAATTTCAAATACGAGTTAAAATTATCATCGTATTCTCAAATCGGGTGTCCCGTGCGGTCAGTTCTTACGAGTTACATTAATCCCGTGTGAGGTGTTGGTGCCTCTCACGGGGCCGTTCGGGGGCTGTTTTGAGTTTTTTCCTTCTAACGCCATGTTTTTAAACCTAAGTCTAAAATTTGTGATTTATTATCGTATTCTCAAACCGAGAGTCTCGTGATAGGATGGTCAGTTCCTACGAGTTACATTGGTCCAATGTGAGGTGTTGGTGCCTCTCACGGGGCTGTTCGGGTGTTGTTTCGGCTTTTTACCTTCTAACGCCTTGTTTTTAAGCTTAAATCCTCATATTTTCAAATTATAGTCATATTCACAAACCGGGAGTCTTGTGACTGCGCGGTCAGTTCTTACGAGTTACATTAGTCCTGTGTGAGGTGTCGGTGCCTCTCACGGGGCCGTACGGGGACTATTTCGTGTTTTCACCCTCTAACGCCTTGTTTTTAAGCTCAATTCCTCATATTTTCAAATTATCGTCGTATTCTCAAACTGGGAGTCCCGTGATCACGCTGTCAGTTTCTATGTGTTACATTGGTCCCGTGAGAGGTGTTGGTGCCTCTCACGGGACCGTACGGGGGCTATTTCATGTTTTCATCCTGCAACACCTTGTTTTTAACCTTAAGTAGTCATATTTCAAATTATCATTATATTCTCAAATAGGGAGTCCCATGATCATGTGGTCAGTTCCTATGAGTTACATTGGTCCCGTGTGAGGTGTTGGTGCCTCTCACGGGGCCGTTCGGGGGCCGTTTCAGGATTTTACCTTCTAATGCCTTGTTTTTAAGCTTAAGTCCTCATATTTTCAAATTATAGTCGTATTCTCAAACCGAGAGTCCTGTGACTATGCGGTCAGTTCTTACGAGTTAGATTAGTCCTGTGTGAGGTGTTGGTGCCTCTCAGGGAACCGTACGGGGGCTATTTCGTGTTTTCACCCTCTAACGCCTTGTTTTTAAGCTCAATTCCTCATATTTTCAAATTATCGTCGTATTATCAAACTGGGAGTCTCGTGATCACGTGGTCAATTTCTACGTGTTACATTGGTCCCGTGAGAGGTGTTGGTGCCTCTCACGGGACCGTACAGGGGCTATTTCATGTTTTCACCTTGCAACGCCTTGTTTTTAACCTTACGTCCTCATATTTTCAAATTATCATCATATTCTCAAATCGGGAGTCCCATGATCATGCGCTCAGTTCCTATGAGTTACATTGGTCCCGTGTGAGGTGTTGGTGCCTTTCACGGGGCCGTTCGGGGGCTGTTTTGGGATTTTACCTTCTAACGCCTTGTTTTTAAGCTTAAATCCTCATACTTTTAAATTATAGTCATATTCTCAAATCGAGAGTCCTGTGACTGCGTGGTCAGTTCCTATGAGTTACATTGGTCCCGTGTGAGGTGTTGGTGCCTCTCACGGGGCCCTACGGGAGCTATTTTGTGTTTTCACCGTCTAACGCTTTGTTTTTAAGCTCAAGTCCTCATATTTTAAAATTATCGTCGTATTCTCAAATCTAGAGTCTCGTGATTGTGCGGTGAATTTCTACGTGTTACATTGGTCCGGTGAGAGGTGTTGGTGCCTCTCACAGGACTGTACAGGGGTTATTTCGTGTTTTCAGCCTCTAACGCCTTGTTTTTAAGCTTAAATCCTCATATTTTCAAATTATCATCTTATTCTCAAATTGGAAGTCCCGTGATCGCGCGATCGTCGTATTCTCAAAACAAAAGTTTCGTGATTGCGCGGTCAGTTCCTATGTGTTACATTAGTCCCGTGAGAGGTGTTGGTGCCTCTTATGGGACCGTACGGGGGCTATTTCGTGTTTTCACCCTCTAACGCCTTGTTTTTAAGCTTAAGTCCTCATATTTTCAAATTATTTTCGTATTCTCAAATCGGGAGTCCCGTGATCACGCGGTCAATTATTACAAGTTACATTGGTACCGTGTGAGGTGTTAGTGCCTCTCACAGGGCCGTTCGGGGGCTATTTCGGGCTTTTACCTTCTAACCCCTTGTTTTTAAGCTTAAGTCCTCATATTTTAAAATTATCATCATATTCTCAAATTGGGAGTCCCGTGATCGAGCGGTCAGTTCCTACGAGTTACATTGGTCCCGTGTGAGGTGTTGGTGCCTCTCACGGGGCCGTTCGGGGGTAGTTTTGGATTTTTACCCTCTTAGGCCTTGTTTTTAAGCTTAAGTCCTCATATTTTAAAATTATAGTCATATTCTCAAACCGGGAGTCCCATGACTGCACGGTCAGTTCCTATGAGTTACATTGGTTTCGTGTGAGGTGTTGGTACCTCTATATATTGCAGCTACTACTATATATAACTTTTATATATTGCAGTTGTTGTTATATATAGTTGTTGCTATATATAGCAGCTATATATGGCCATATATAGTAGCTATAGATAACTGCTATATATTCCTATATATAGCTACTATATATAGCTGCTATATAGCCATATATTGCTGCTATATATAGCTGTTATATATAGCCATATATAGCTGCTATATAGACATATATGTCTGCTATATATAGCTGATATATATAGCCATATATTGCTGCTATATATAGATGCTATATAGCTGCTGCAGCCGATGTAGATTTTTATTCGTCGTACGGAGGCTGTTTAGCGTTTTCACCCTCTAACGTCATATTTTAAGCCTAAGTCCAGATATTTGCAAATTATCCTCGCATTCTTAATTCAGGAGTCCCGTGATTGCGCCGTTAGTTCGTACGAGTTACAATGGTCCCGCGCGAGGCCTCTGACGGGGCCGTTTGGAGGATGTTTTGGGTTTCTCCCCTCTAACGCCATGTTTTTATGCTTAAGTCTAGACATTAGCAAGTTATCGTCGTATTCTAAAATCGGGAGTCTAAAATATTTTCAACATATTATTCGACAATCAGACCAATAATTATCCCGTACTCCTTCTAATTATCCCATACTCCTAATTATACCATAGTTTCTAACATACTATCCAACAACAAACCAATAACCAATAATTATCCAACAGCCAAACCAAACAAAACCAATAATTATCCCGTACTCCTTCTATCATTTAAAAGATTTAATAGATAATGCATATCAATTATATAACTACTTTAGTTAAAGTAAAGAGTACCTAGTGTGTAATGAAGAACTGGCATGTAATGAAGAACTGCTATCCAATTGGTTAGATCTGCAATACGTAATCAATGTGTTATGAAGAACGGGTATGTAAAATTAAAGAAAGTACCTCACAATACCACTGAAGAATTAGATCTGATGCCGATAATATGTCGTAGATTTACATATGATGCATATTTATTCCCCCATTTTAATATCGTAATTCTAACAAACATGAGCAACCAGCTGCCTATAATATGCAAAGAAAAGTACACAAAGGCAAAGGAGAACAAAAATGTACAATATCAACCCGGTGCCTATAATATCAATGTAGTTGTGATTATTACGTCGCCATTTTAAGGCTTTAAAATACATATCCAATCAAGTTGATCACAACAAATCTCAAACTAAAACAGAACTGTATGAAATCAACAGAATTATGGCATACATGTCAAGTTAAAATATGAATGAACGGAATCAAGTTGCCTTTGTTCCATGTCAAGTTGTAGCCTCCTAATATCTTGACGTAAACGTCAAAAAGTACACATTAATCGCAAGATATGTAATATACTTTTTCATAGGCAAATCAAGAACACACCCAACAAATTTAATAACATGTAAACTTATCGACACTAGTATCAATTCAATAAATCCAACATAGTATCCAACAATATCTCACTATAGTAATGTGCACACGTGTTTGCGACTAGTATGTCAAAAAAATTCATTTAATTATATTTTATCAAAAAAAATCACGACAAGCATATAAAACCCAGTATAATATGATGACATGCATATAATCCACAACAAGGTGGATGTAGTTTTTTTTAATTATTAAAAATCCATTTAATTATATGTTGTCAAAAAAAATATAATGTCTAGGGTTTTGAATAATATTTTGTCAAAAAATACACACACATACAATCTAGGGCTTATTGACATAATTTATACATACACACACACATACAATCTACGGTTTATTGACATAATCTATACATACAATCTAGGGTTTTCTAAACCCTAATATTTTTTTGCCATAAATCTCTATATACATACACATACAATCTATACATACGCACATACAATCTAGGGTTTATTGACATAAAAAATAATTTATTTGTTCATAGTTACATACATAAACACACATATACACATAACTATATGAATACACACATATATAAACATAAATTTATACATAAACACACAGGCAAACATAAACCAATACACACACACAAAGAAATTAGGGCTTTAAATAGAAATAACAAATGAGGGCACAAATCAGAATGAAATCGATACAAACACCCTTACCTTTAAACAAATAGGAATTAAATCGCACAAATACCCAGAAATCTCACAAATCTCTAGCCTTTTGACAGAGAAATCGTTCGACATAAATGAAATGGTAGCATTTTTTTTTAAGTTATGAATCTGGTCACGGCCTAGAGCCGTTGCACGACTAATAAATGAAGGGTGTTGTTGGGCAGCTATATTGAACCTGGTCACGGCTTAGAGCCGTGACCCACCACGCGTGACCATTTTTCCATCGCCACCACTACTCGAATGAGGGATGGTCACGGCCCATAGCCGTGACCCACACCCAAAAATGGTCACGGCCCCCAGCCGTGACCCCATATATGTGTGATTTGTTCTTCGTCATGCCAATGGTCACGGTCCAAGTTCGTGACCCATCCACAACCAAGCTTGGAGGGAATTTTGGCTTACATTTGGCGCCAAGATGGTCATTCCCCAAGTCCGTGACTCACAGTGGTCAGGGACTTGGGCCGTGACTGCTTCTAGAGCATCCATGACTTAGTGTGGTAATGAATATGGTCACGCCAAAAATTGAGATGGTCATGGCCCAAGTTCGCGACCAGCTGGTCGAGTACCTTGGCCGTGATCATCTGGACGAGACCATTTGCAGGATTTGGTGTAGTGTGGCATCACTTTTATGGAAGGAAGTCTATTTTTATGGTCTCCCTAATTGCAATATGCCCATATTCATTACATAAGTTTGATAATATCGACGACTAACCTCGTTGAGGATTAACATCTTAGACCAGAGTACGTGACCAGGCAAGGACTACATCGTTCCGTAGTAAGTAAACTTGTCATTATTTTTAGTGACATTTACTGTAGAGTCTGCAATGAGTAAGACAAGGCTCGTTTTCCATTTGCGAAAGTCCTTTGAGTTTCGAGAACGTATGTGTAAGTAGTTCGTCATGTTTGGTTACATTTTATATTCTCCCAATGACTGAAATATTATTACTTAGTGGCTATCTAGGTACTGCACGATTTGACTCAATTTTGGTGCAAGTAAGTCATGGCATGACTGATGCATCATAGTAACTGTGGTCACGTTTTATATGATCATACAATTAGGGTTACATGATCATCTTCGTAAGTGTACACGTGGTTTCACTGGCAATTGAAATGAGTTACATTCGATTATTCAAATTATTTTGTACCTAGTGGTCCATTATATGTGGCTGGTAGTTTATAGGGTACGAATAATTTTATGAGTACATGGTTTTGTAATTCAAAGGTTGGTTCGGGGATATTAAAAGGTTTTTACTCTAGGGGTGGAAGCGAAGTTGTCGAATTAGAAAATTGACTTCGTTGAGAACGTCATAGTTGTGTACTATCGTGCATTGCGGGTTGGAGTATCACCGATTATCTGATATATAGATTGCAAAACCTAAGGTAATTGTAGGAATACAAGAGATTTGCATGTGATGAAAAATGGTTATATAGACGTTTAAATTTTTAAGGCTATTGAATGCGTCCAGTTTTAGGAGGCGCATTGACAAGGAGAAAAATAGTTGTATAATGATCCCATGAGGTTTTGGATGATTGCGACATTGGGTTGCATGAAAATCTTAAGTTCAAGAATTTTTAAGTCTTATGGAACATTTAGGCATAACCTTGCTATGAGGTTGAATTCTGATCGTACATTGATACACAACATAAGTGACACCATATAGATGAATTAGATGACAGTGTGTATGTAGAGTTTTTACTTTGGACTAGTGGGCGATCCTTAGGGTTTTAGCCTATGGATATTGTCTTCTCTAAGTGCATAAGTCTCAAGGAAATCGTACATCGCTAGAGGGAGATCCAATAAAGGTACGAATATGCATTTTCGTTGGGGCACAAGACGATGATAATGATTCTTACGAATGATACCCGAGGAAATGTAAAACATTGGGACTTTTAGCGCTTGAATAGGCAATGAGAGGATTGGTGATTGGGTATGACTATGAGAGAAATCGGTGATGTCATAGTGATAAACAAATGAATTGATGGTTATGGACAAAGCAAGGAATTTCTAGGATGAAATTTTTGAAGGAAGGAACCATGCAATACCCTTGATTTTAATCAATAAAGTAATTGTTAAATATTAGGGTCGTGGGAAACTTTTACGTAAAATAGTTATACGTGTTGAGCTGTATGGGTTGCAAAAGTGTTAAAATGATAGTTTATGTTTTAAGGGAACGTTTCACCTAAAAGTTTCTATGAAAACATTTGTATGAATTATACAAAGGTTAAATATAACAGAAACGAATTTGCATGTCATTTTCGGTGGTGGCTTGGTCCATGCATGATACGCATACATAAAAAGGATAATAAATGGGCAAAAATGGTAATTGGCCTTAAATGACAAAACAAAAATATGTGAAGAGTTGTATTGTATTAATATCATATAATAATTGTTGCAAACATATTTTTAACGTTATTTTTATACATGGGTTACAAACTTTCTTTCTTACAAAATTATATTTTTGGTAAGAAAAGATGTTAAGTGTTTATAGAAAAAAAAAAAATTTGAATACATAATTATTGTGGTATTAGGGGGTGTAAATTTATTTAAAAACGTCTATTTTATTTATACTGTGTTTTAAGGGTTCGTTGTGTATAAATATGTATATACTAGGGTGTACTTGTGCCGATGGCACGGTGTGTAACGACCCGATCCGGATTTATGGGTTACTCGTGTATCAATCCAGTCCGACTCGAGTGTTAGGTGTGAAGTGCAATGAAGCAACCTATATAATTTTGCTAGTCCAGTTTTATTTAAAATAATGTTTCACTTGTTTAGTATGAAATTCTAGTTTCAAGATAAACTACATGTGGGACCCATGGGGAGCACCCCGAGTCCAAGTAAACAGAGCTACTAACGTAAAATAAATAAAGTACACTTACCTATACAACTCCCTCAAAATACAAAACCGCACCCAACCTGCCGTAGCAAAGCGAGGGTATGAGCCTATGCCCAGTGAGAATATGTACAAGCAGTATAGAAGTGAAGGGAAGAAAACAATACTCACACTCTACAATCACATTCATGCAAAAATATATATGCATCTACATATATATAAATATACCTTTGAAAAATACATATTCAAATGCATTAATCGTTTTACTTCCAAAACTTTACTAATCTAGATTAATTTACCATGATCTTGAAAGGACTTTCTTTATTCATACTAAGTAATTCTCACTTTATTTAACATGCCCGACTCAACACTTAACACCAACACACTTGATTTATTCCAACCCATTCTTTCATTGAAACCACTGCTTTCGTTTCATTAAAATATACTTTAGCATTCTCATTGAAGAGTACCATTTCAGTGTACGCATTCACCTTGTTAGAAAATACTTATTTTCAAGACATACTTATGCAAATTATGGATTTAACAACTTAGATTACTTGACCACCCATTTGCCCACTTTATTTTACCCTTGTCCTTAACTTATGGGCATTAATAGATTTACACATTTACTTATCCATTTCACCCTTAATGGAATATTTATTTCATTCATTCACGTTAGGTTGTGTTAACATGTTTTACCACACAACCCATTTCTTGACATGTTCCTTATTCCTTTTATCTTTTCTCAGAATCTTCCTTTACTGCATTCTTACACGGGCTCCACACCGACTGCTATGCGCACCATATACTCTGGCCAGTGATTTAGGGTTTTTCACTCAAGGACTTTGGGCCCTTCTTACTTATTCTCAGTTCCATCTGAGTCCTTATTAATGTGTTTAACATTTTACACATGTCCACTTTTTATCCATCCAAAGTAAAAACCCAGACTTAACTGTCCGTTTCTCCATTAACACTTGGAAAAATTGATTATATTCTTTTTTAAATCCCTTATCCACACACACGTGATTTATACTAAATCCATTCACGCTTTAGGACTTAATTCATTTTCATACATATTAATTTAGAGGCATTCTTTAACATTTTTATTCCGTAAAAATGATCCACTTTAAATAAATTACCAATTTACCCTGTATTTGTCAAGTTCGCCATTTAGTTCCTTAACAAGTGTTATTTCTCAAATGGTTATTAAATCTCCGCCATTTTAACACTTCCTTAATATCACATTTTAGTCCAACTTTCACACTTGTCACTTTAACACATAAAATAACACCCTTTACATTCAAGCTTCTAAATTTTCGTTTGTCTTATTTTATGCCTAAACCCAGCAAGGCTTTCATTAAACTTTCTCACATATATACAATCCGAATACTATAAGTTTATATGCATAAAAAGTCAATTTAAAACACAAAATTCCTATCAGGTGGATAAAAAATTTATTTCAAATAAAAAACACATTTTTATCAATTTCTTTAAACTCGGCAAATGTCCATTTATTCATAAAGTCTCCATTGTGCAAGAAACTTAGAAAATTATTTCTTTTATAAATAATTTGGCAACATTAAAATTAGTCCACATTTAATTTCATAAAAATGTCCAATATTTCTTTTGGCTAGAAATACACTAAAATAACATTTCTTACATTTTTATTCTATAAAAATGGTTATTATTTCGTTTTCACTAGAAATACGCCAAAATGACATTTTCTCACATTTTTATTCCATAAAAATATTTATTATTTCTTTTTACTAAAAATACAGCAAAATGATATTTTCTTACATTTTTATTCCATGAAGATGTTTATTATTTCTTTTTTACTAAAATACATCTAAATGACATTTTCTTACATTTTTATTCCATAAAAATGTTTATTATTTCTTTCCATCTTAGAAGACATTTTATTGCATTAAATGTTGAATAACTATATTCTGAAATTATTCAAAATTTTCAAGACCCATTCAATTCATACTTTTGTAGTTCATATTCATTGGAACGGTAATATGGTTACTAATCAACACAAGAATACAACAAACATCCATCCGCATATATATTAGTTTAATATATATGCATATAAAATGATGAACATATACTACACTTAAAACTTATATCAAAGTTAGTGTCTCCGACCTTAAATGAAGCTCTAAACATGGTGGAGATGTTAAAGAGGCTGAAGGACCCCCCCCCCCCCCCCCCCAACCTCCAAAGGTGGCCTCAAGGAGGTATCTAAAAGGCCCTACAAGGTTAGCTCCATGAAATCTTGAATGACTATCTTACAACCCCACTTTAAGTGCCCAATTAATACCAAGAACATCCTCTCTAACATTTCTCCAAGGCTACCTAGGATTTCCATGTTGGTGTAGAGGGTGGGATAACCCATGAAATCACGGTCATGTGGGTTGTATGTGGTGGGGTGTGTGGTAACAATTTGGGCAGAAGGTATTTTCCCACGGAAGCTCCAAACTTGAGATAAAAGACTTAGAAATTCTGATGGGTTTTCCCCCACAGCTCACACGATCTGCTCTCTTATAACCCCACCCAAGAGTTACTACCAAAAGGGGAAACTTTAACCTTACAAGCCATTCCAAATCAGCTATTAAAAGGCTGAGAACTCTATGGTACTGTAAATTAGACGGTGGCTGGTTTTGGGAGCACATAGGGAAACACTGCCTTCGCCAATACTTAATCCGCACTCTCCTCAATATAATACACAAGGTAAACATCATAAACTCTTAGCATGGATTAAGTCAGTCCCATGAGCTGACATTGAAGGGAATCGGCGATTTGTTACTAGCAACAACTGTCCTTATCTATATCGCTCAAGAGACTCCTTCAGTTGTCCAACCGACATTTTACCCCCCGCTCGTATGATCGCCTTGGCCATTCAAATGACCAACTGCCTAATTTCATCATTTCTCCCAACTATCTTCTGAATTCTCGTAGGAACTTACCTAATTAATCCAACAATTAACAAGAGTTTTATAACCAAAAATCATCTTAATTTAATCTAATCTTTTACCCGCAAGTTTTCTAATAATTAACATCAAGTCTCCATGTTAATTTAATTAGGGATAAAATCCAGTTAAACTCATCCAAATCTCAATGTTTTGTATTATCGCAACTTTATGCAGGAATTAAATAAATTATTCAGGGCGGGGTATTACAAATTTCCCTCCTTAGGGAATTTTGTCCTCGAAATTCTTAGTTCATCACAATTCATAATTTGGTAACCTACGACCAGTTTCGCATCCTAAGCATTCTCAACACTATGGCCCAAACCCAAAGATTTTGTTTCAATCGATCACCTTTGTTAATCCATCCAACCAATCCAACCCTAACGTCTTAATGTTATTTCTCAAAAATGCCTAACGTGTCTACCTTAGTAAAACATTGAGACGGTTGGTACTTGTTAAATATCGTAGCATCACCAAAGAATTCAATGATATGGGTCATTCCTACATTAGAATTCACAACCTAAGTTTCCTCAACAAATTCCTGGACCATGCCCAACCTGGGATGGTACCTCCTTCAACACTCCTCATTACACATATTAACGAATTCCTAGTACAATCACCTTAATCACATTGTTCTACTCGACCAGTATTCCCTATGAGATCCCTATATCGACTTAGGTTCATCCTGGCATCACAACATGAACATATATGAGCGTTAATCTCCTAAATTACCAAAATTCTAGAATCATGTGTAACATTACTATCTACCGTTTTATAAAGTTTCAACATTCTGAATATCCTCACGTCAAAATCTCAGAACATACGACCAAGTCATAGCTAGTTATACCCGTTAACTAACAAACAGGTTAACCTAAGTGAATCAACCAACATACGCCAACTATATGCAAGAATGAGAGACCATGCATACACACAACTAGTGTAGGATAAAGGTGCATCCAAAGAAAGCGCACTCATATACCATGACGCATCAGCCAAAATCGTCGTAACCCGCATCATTACTGAGCTTATGTAGAGACAAACCCGAATCAAACTGATCAACAACCTGTCACACCCCGCCTGATATAATATCGGGTGATCAGTCCTATATCAAATTAAACAGGAATCTCATATGGTTCATTCTTAGCATCATTGTCAAAAACTTTTTAAAGCTTACTAACCACCTAGTATTGAAAAGACATGGTGCCAAATTTTACCTTTTTATTTAACATACCAATAATAACATGCGAAAGAATATAAAACTAATCATTCACACAAATACTGAAATGAACAATACTAGACAGTAATAAATATAATCCTTGCCCAAACAACCATCGGCTACAAATTAAATAAAGAAAATAAACCACAAGAGGAATAACTCAACACATCATCTAACTGAAATAATGTGGAGCAACTAGGGCAACATGCCCAAATAAAACACTGACTGCATCCTAATTTAGAGATGAAATGACTGAAGTGACTAAGTCAATGCCCTACAACATCCACATGTGCCGCAGCTGCGTAAACCTGGAATAGAACAATTCTGGTGTCCCTGTGGCTGGACACCTAAAAGGTTTTGAAAATATTTTATAGCAAAGGTTAGAACCCAAAACATTTTTAAAATATTTAGCAAGTGAATTTAAATGCAGTAAATTAAAATGAAAGTATGCTCTCCATATTTAAGTTAGTGTCGTACACTCTCTTGAGGACACCTCACCCCTCCACTAATGTGCACACCTAACGTTCTATACGTGACCCACCTAGCTAACCACCCCTTAACTAGTCTTCTCACATATATCCCACGATTTTCCACTACTCTAACCCTAGTGGGTTTAGTATACTTGATAAGTTATTAATATTGTTAACTTATTTAAGTCATTTCTCATTTAATACCATATAACATTCTCATGAGTTATACCACTTATACATTTCACATCACGTATATGAGTGTATAAGTTATTATTCACACAAACTTATTTAAATTAATTCTCATTTGATACCATAAAACCATCTCACAAGTTATATAATTAATACAATTCTCGTCCTGTATTTACCCGTATATAATTATACCATATATACGTAATCATACTACAACATTCCCACATACATGTCATAGCCCCCGAGTAGGCACTCATCGGGTGTTCTCTAGATGCTATCATAAACGGGCATTCTCATCCACCCAAAACCCTGATACGGTTAGCTCCCTGTTTCTGAAAATAAACAAATGCTGTGGAGGCGACCAAAGTTTCCCACGGTAATGAGACTGAATCATACCTAAAGCGTCTCATTCCTAAACCCGAACGCTATGACCTGAGGAGTATACTAACCCTTCATTCTCTAGCCAGGGAATTCTCCGACATCGCTGTAAGGACACAAATTTCCAATTGAGTCCATATATAGTTTTGGCTCAATTCCGGACAAAAACATTTATTCATAGGATAGTATTTAATTGTAATATTCTCAAGCCTATGAAGTGTTTGTTGAAGACGTAGCGGCAAAGAGTATAAAGCTTCATCAAATATGCCGGTTTGTGTGCCTCGTTTCTATGTCAACAACTATGGTTCCATGCTCCCAAGGTATGAATGCAATTATATTTATATAGGAGCTTGGAACAAGTTTATTGGGTGTTAGGTTTAATAAAAACTGTGTTTTACTTTCAGAAAAATTTAATTAGAACTTTAAATTAAAGTATATAAAGTTTCTGGGCCAAAATCGAATTTTATAAAAATTCTGGAAGTCGTTCGAAATGTCGTTCGAACGAGTTTTTCGTTCGAACCAGGTTTCGTTCGAACGAGTTTGCCAACGAGTCTAAACTGGTCCATCGTTCGAAATGTCATTCGAACGAGATTGTTCGTTCTAACGAGGTTTCTAACGAGATTCTAACGAAGTCCATTCTGGTGCGTCGTTAGAAGCTCGTTCGAACGAGAGTTCGTTCGAACGAACTGCTAGGCGGGAACAGTTTTTTGGCAGTTTTTATCCCACTTTCCCACTTGTTTCTTAACTGATTTTTTCAGACTTTATGAAGGACGGGAATCACATTTTCCAAACTAACTTTTCCAAAATATTTCCATCTCTTAGAGAGTGTTTGAGAGCAAAAATGGTTTAGGAAAATGCTCATGTTTTGAGTGTTATTTTTCAAAGAGAAAATCCTTCACACTCTCGTTTACACCTAATTGTGTTTAGTCCAAGTTCTTATTTACATATCAAACTGCTTGGAGTTTGGCACCGATAAATCTCTACCGAATTGAAGAAAAGATGTTTTGGTTTGCTTCTACATCCATCAAAGAAGAAGACATTTTGTTGTGATTCTACCCACTTGGAGAAAGGCTCCTTGCTTGGGTGACGGTGACCGTAGAAAGTCCTATCGGTGGATTCCGAGACCGCGGTGGTGTTCCGATGTTATCCGCTAGGAAGAGGTGTCTACGAGAAGAAGCGTCGAGGCTTGAGAGGAATCGAGTCAGTCATTGTAAGTCTATCTGTCTTGTAATTGTAATTACGTATCTAGTGGATTTGTGGCTAGGGTCGTCCGAGGTTGTTTCCCGTCTTGGGTTTTTCCTCGTACATCGCGGCGTAGTGTGATATTGTTTATTTTATCTTGCATCATAACGTAGAACGCATGTGTAGACTAATTCAAGATAAAATTCGGTTTAAATTAAATATTGGTTAAATTTGGTTTATTCAAGTCAATTCGCTAAAATTTGGTTTCGCCTAATTTGCTAATATTGATAAATATGACATAGGCAAATTCTAGGACTTGGATTAATTATTTGGTTTAAGTGAATATAATGATTGATTAATTTTACTTCACTTAATGCTATTTTAATTTGTTTTGTGAAATTAAAATTTGTTGTTGCTTTAAAAGTTGGACCATCACCTTTACGCTTCCGCATCATCTTGAGTTTACATAAAAAGGAAATTATATTTTAATTGAGATAATTAAGATTCGGGGTTCCAGATTTTACAAATTGGTATCAGAGCCAAAAACGATAAATTATTTCGTTAAACGATCTTTTAAATTATTTTTGGCTAAAATGGATTTTTCCCCATTTTCAAAATTTCCTATTTTCGATGGTTCAAACTACGCGTATTGGAAAGCGCGTATGAGATCGGCACTAAAATCTATCGACGAAAGAGTTTGGATGTCTGTTGTAAATGGGTGGTCCCCACCAACTTATTTAGTTGAAAATGAACGTGTTATCAAACCCGCCGATAGATGGACTGAAAATGAGTTTAAACTTGCTAATTTCAATTCCCGTGGTTTAAATGCTTTGTTTAGCGCTGTCACACCGGATGAATTCCGACGTATTATGACGTGTGAAACCGCTAAAGAAGCTTGGGATATTTTACAATTAACTCATGAAGGAACTAGTGTCGTTAAATCTTCAAAATTCCAAAACCTCACCACTCAATTTGAAACTATCAAAATGAATGAAAAAGAAACGTTTGATGAATTTTATGCTAGACTTTCTGATATTGTTAATTCATCTTTTAACTTGGGAGAGAAAATACCTGACGACCGTGTTATAAAGAAAATTTTATGGCCCCTACTCGATAGATTTATTCCAAAGGTGACCGTTTTAAATTCTTTACCCACTTTAGCCTCTATGAAATTAGAAGAGCTTGTAGGTGATTTACAAACCTATGAACTAGATATGTTTCCCTCTAAAACTGAAAAGAAAATTGAAAAGGGCGTTGCTTTAAAAGCCCGAAAAGAGGTCAAACAAGTAGTAGAGAGAGATAGTGATAGTGACTCGGAAGACATGGCTTTATTTACTCGCAAATTTAGAAAATTTCTTAAAATTAACAAAGATAAATTTAAAAATGATTTTAAGAAATTTGATACTTCTAAACATGATAAAAGCGAGAAGATTTCTAAAGCCGAGAAAATCCCTAAACCTAGTAATGAAAATTTAGATAGGGACGAGTCTAATAAGTGTTTTGGTTGTGAAGGTTATGGCCATAGGGCTTATGAGTGACCCACTAAACTAAGGAAAGAGGGTAAGTGACCCATTTCATATAATGCGACCCTTAGTGATAGTGATAAGGAAGAGAAGCCCGATTCCCCCACTAAGAAAAATTTTGTGGCTTTTATGGCTAGTCATGTGAGTGATAGTGAGAACTCATCAATTGATGAAACGATAGCACATGCCACTTCCAAGGTCATTATACATGATTCTCTTGTTTTTTATGATAGTGAGAGTGAAGAAGAAAGAGAGAGTGAAAATGAAGAAGAGGTTAATGTGAGTGAACTTCAAAATGCTTTTCAAGAACTTTATAAATAATCTATTAAATTGAAAAGGGATAATTTGAAGTTAGAAGCTAGTTTAAGAAAGAGTGTCAAGGTCGTTGATGAAAATGCCTTAATAGAAGACCTTAGGACACGTGAGAGGACTCTTCAAGAGAAGCTAGAATATGTAGAAGGCGAAAGAGATAGCCTTAGGGGTCTAATGGAATCCTTGAAAAAGGAGCTTCTTGCTTTTGAAGAGCGAAATGTTTTATTAAAAATCTAACATTTTTGAATTACAAAATAAATTAAAAGACTCTAGTAATGTCAAATTTGATTTGGAGTATCGTTCGGAAAAACTAGATAAAATGTTAGGAATGGTCCAAATTAAAAATGACACTTGCGATTTAGGCTTCAATACTTGTAATGAATTTACTCATAATGCCCAAACCAATGTTTTAGGAGAATCTACTAGAAATGCATTTAAAGATCACTCCTTAGGTAAATCTTTTCAACATGCTTTTACTTGTACTCATTGTGGTCGAAAAGGTCATCTTAGGAAATTTTGTTTTGATCTTAAACGAATTCCTAGAAAATCCCATAGTAATGTAACCACGGTAGTTAAAGTTCCTACACCCCAAGATAGTCATTCTTCATTAATTTGGGTTAGGAAATCCGACTTGGTTGCTTTGCAAAATAGGGTTTTTGATTCTCATTTACTTTCACATGCTTCCTCCCTTGCTATATCTAAAGGATGAATGTGTTAGTGTTTGCATACTTTAGCGTTTGTACTTCATGATATATTCACATGCTAAATGTATGCTTATTTAGTCATTTTCTAGTAATTGCCTCATTTCATATCATATGCTAGATATTATGACTTGTTTATCTTTTTGTATTATATTTCGTGGTTGAATTAATTGAGAAATATAAAAGATTTTTGTTTGTCCGTTTGAGTAAATATTTATTTTTGATTAAAAAATGTTAAAAACTCAAAAAGATTTTTTTTGTGTGTATTTTTGTTTGACACACTTTAAGTGGCATATACTTGTGTTTGAATCCCATCTTTTACGCTCCCATGTGGCTGGAACTTTTGGTTTAGATTTTCAATCCTTAAAATGTTCTTTACCATATTTTATATGGAGTAGTTGGATTTTGTATTGTTTAAATGGATTCTATTTCTATATGCCTCTATTCACACATGCACGAGCTCGTTTGAAATCTTAATGTCACATGTTATATTTGAGCTTTATGAGGTGTTCTCCTACCAATCTAGTCATCTACATATCTATGACCTAGGAGGACTAGTGCATGTCAAAATCCGTTGCACGTGAGCTTTGTGAGATAAAAAACATGATATATAATAATGTGCACGGGGAAGGGCTCCGAAAGGATGAATTAAATCCTTTGCGATAGTAAGCCACCGTTTATTGGATCTAAAAGAAATACGTGATCCAAAGGCCTAAAAACAGAATATTTTGCATTCAAAAGAAAACAATTGCCAAGGCCTATGTTTGTTTGATATATTCATTCAAAAACAAAAGAATATATATGCTTATTGAGGGAGAATTGGATGGTATATCAACGGTTTGCACAATGTCCGTTTATCCTAGTTGTCTTTAATGTCCTGACTCTATTTGGTTTGTAGAATCATCATCATGCTAGGCTTGTATGCATTATGTATGTTTGTTCATTGAGTTCAATCTATATTGTCACATGAGGATATATTTCAATGTGATGAAGTTTGCAATCAAATGAGAACTCCGTGAACATTTATTAAGTGTTTGGGTCTAAATTTAATTGTTGCTAGTTCACACCCCTACACTTCCGTTTCCATATGACACATTTTTGCCATACGAGTGTGCAAACTTATTGTATTTTGTGTTATATGTGTGTTTATATCTATATATATGCAAGTGCTTCATTGGTATATTTCTAGTTTATATATATATGATATTTGTTTGTATTTGCCTTGATTTTGTTTCCCATATGCTTTCATGTCTTATCACTTTAAGCTTCAACATGCTTTTATGTTTATTAGTTCTTTATCCTCTGCCTAATATGAACAAAAAGGGGGAGAAATGGTATTTAAGAAATGGTATTTAATCCTATTATTATCGCATCTCAGTTTGGGGGAGATTTATCTTAGGGGGGAGACGTCTTTCTAAGTAGGTCATGTGTTTGTTAAATATGGGAGAATTAATTTAGGGGGAGTAATTAATTAAAATTGCATTTAATACTTTGATATTCCCTATGCATTTGATGAGTTTGCTTAAGTGTGTAGGAATTATTCTAAAGAGGCATTGTTTAAACGGCAAAGCGTTTGATCCTTGGGTTGAGTCAAGTTTGGGTGGGTTATGTTTTGAGTCTAGTGCGCTTGACGGCCCTTTAGGATTTTTGTTTGGTTTTTGTCCCGGAATAGCCAAAGGGGGAGATTTGTAAGGACACAAATTTCCAATTGAGTCCATATATAGTTTTGGCTCAATTCCGGACAAAAACATTTATTCATAGGATAGTATTTAATTGTAATATTCTCAAGCCTATGAAGTGTTTGTTGAAGACGTAGCGGCAAAGAGTATAAAGCTTCATCAAATATGTCGGTTTGCGTGCCTCGTTTCTACGTCAACAACTATGGTTCCATGCTCCCAAGGTATGAATGCAATTATATTTATATAGGAGCTTGGAACAAGTTTATTGGGTGTTAGGTTTAATAAAAATTGTGTTTTACTTTAAATATGGGAGAATTAATTTAGGGGGAGTAATTAATTAAAATTGCATTTAATACTTTGATATTCCCTATGCATTTGATGAGTTTGCTTAAGTGTGCAGGAATTATTCTAAAGAGGCATTGTTTAAACGGCAAAGCGTTTGATCCTTGGGTTGAGTCAAGTTTGGGTGGGTTATGTTTTGAGTCTAGTGCGCTTGACGGCCCTTTAGGATTTTTGTTTGGTTTTTGTCCCGGAATAGCCAAAGGGGGAGATTTGTAAGGACACAAATTTCCAATTGAGTCCATATATAGTTTTGGCTCAATTCCGGACAAAAATATTTATTCATAGGATAGTATTTAATTGTAATATTCTCAAGCCTATGAAGTGTTTGTTGAAGACGTAGCGGCAAAGAGTATAAAGCTTCATCAAATATGTCGGTTTGTGTGCCTCGTTTCTACGTCAACAACTATGGTTCCATGCTCCCAAGGTATGAATGCAATTATATTTATATAGGAGATTGGAACAAGTTTATTGGGTGTTAGGTTTAATAAAAACTGTGTTTTACTTTCAGAAAAATTTAATTAGAACTTTAAATTAAAGTATATAAAGTTTCTGGGCCAAAATCGAATTTTATAAAAATTCTGGAAGTCGTTCGAAATGTCGTTCGAACGAGTTTTTCGTTCGAATCAGGTTTCGTTCGAACGAGTTTGCCAACGAGTCTAAACTGGTCCATCGTTCGAACGAGATTGTTCGTTCTAACAAGATTCTAACGAAGTCCATTCTGGTGCGTCGTTAGAAGCTCGTTCGAATGAGAGTTCGTTCGAACGAAATGTCGTTCGAACGAACTGTTAGGCGGGAACAGTTTTTTGGCAGTTTTTATCCCACTTTCCCACTTGTTTCTTAACTGATTTTTTCAGACTTTATGAAGGACGGGAATCACATTTTCCAAACTAACTTTTCCAAAATATTTCCATCTCTTAGAGAGTGTTTGAGAGCAAAAATGGTTTAGGAAAATGTTCATGTTTTGAGTGTTATTTTTCAAAGAGAAAATCCTTCACACTCTCGTTTACACCCAATTGTGTTTAGTCCAAGTTCTTATTTACATATCAAATTGCTTGGAGTTTGGCACCGGTAAATCTCTACCGAATTGAAGAAGAGATGTTTTGGTTTGCTTCTACATCCATCAAAGAAGAAGACATTTTGTTGTGATTCTACCCACTTGGAGAAAGGCTCCTTGCTTGGGTGACGGTGACCATAGAAAGTCCTATCGGTGGATTCCGAGACCGCGGTGGTGTTCCGAGGTTATCCGCTAGGAAGAGGTGTCTACGAGAAGAAGCGTCGAGGCTTTAGAGGAATCGAGTCAGTCGTTGTAAGTCTATCTGTCTTGTAATTGTAATTCCGTATCTAGTGGATTTGTGGCTAGGGCCGTCCGAGGTTGTTTCCCGTCTTGGGTTTTTCCTCGTACATGGCAGCGTAATGTGATATTGTTTATTTTATCTTGCATCATAACGTAGAACGCATGTGTAGACTAATTCAAGATAAAATTGGGTTTAAATTAAATATTGGTTAAATTTGGTTTATTCAAGTCAATTCGCTAAAATTTGGTTTCGCCTAATTTGCTAATATTGATAAATATGACATAGGCAAATTCTAGGACTTGGATTAATTATTTGGTTTAAGTGAATATAATAATTGATTAATTTTACTTCACTTGATGCTATTTTAATTTGTTTTGTGAAATTAAAATTTGTTGTTGCTTTAAAAGTTGGACCATCACCTTTACGCTTCCGCATCATCTTGAGTTTACATAAAAAGGAAATTATATTTTAATTGAGATAATTAAGATTCGGGGTTTCAGATTTTACAATCGCGATACCTCCCATGATAGCACTAGAGTTGGTATGCTTCCCTATAAATATTATTCACATCAATATTTATAAATCATATATATATATATATATATATATATATATATATATATATATATATATATATATATATATATATATATATATATATACCGTAACACTAGCTTAATATTCTCAAGTTTATATACCGATTTGATATTTAAATAATTCCCACAATTATATATTTATCACTAAAGTTGTATCACCCAATTAAAATCACCTGGACATATATCACTAGCCCGAAATCTCATTATGTGGAACTTATTCCTCAAATTCTACATATTAAGGTTATCACCCTTTTTATTTTTGAATATTCCTTAATTTATTATATAGCCCTATAATAAATTAACATGACCAAATTTGTGCCTAAACACTCGTAGCACTAGTCCAAATTTCACCCGAGTCAATATACCGACTCAAATTAAACAATATCGCATTTATTTCATTATCTTGGCATCACTCAACCAATATACCAGGACTATCCCTCTCTTGGCCCGAAATTCAAAATTTTCAACCCATCGTTCAATTTCATTCAATTAAGTTACCCACTTAATTAACAAGGTTTCAAATCACTCAATCATGAACCTGGATTCTCAAATTGGATTTATCCTCTACTTAATCCAAGGGTGATTTTTCACAAATTCAAACCCTAGATTAAAATTTCCCCACGAATCTGCCCAGATTTTTAAAATGCCGTTTTGGGGAATTATGGAGCCTTTTTTGGAGAAAACGTATCAGAGAACTGAAGTTAGAAAACACGATTTTCTACAGGGCAACGTGGATAAAATCGCCATTAGAACAGTAAATACCTCAATTATGTACAGATTTCTTCATCAAAACTTCCCAAGATTCATCTTAAATCCATCCTTTTATCATATTCAATCTAGCCCTAACAATTACATCAATCAGAGCAGCGAATCAACCAAATCTTGTCATCTCTTACAGATTTATAACTCCTAACAATGAAAATACCCAATTTCTAATGAAACATAAACCCTAACATTTTAATTGATTACACCTCCTTTAATATGAATAGGTAAATGAAAATTAACAATTACAAATTAAACCACTTGCCTCAATTCGTAGATCAAAGCCTTTGGATTAGAATGTTGGATTGAATGGAAGGATCTCCTCTTGTTCTTGAAGTTATCTCCCCAAATCCCCAACTTGTCTTCTAATGGCTCTCCTATTATTCTCATCCTAATTTTAGCATTCTAAAATGACTTTAAGTTGCCTCAACCTTACACACTTAGGGTTAAAAACTCAATTCCCGTTTTTGGGTCTATGGGCCTCCTAAAAAGGGCCCAGACTCTTTATTTGGAGATCAATTATGTTTAATTAAGTCCCGAGACCCGATATATAAATATGGCCACTCATTTCCAACTATTTTGACCCATCCGGATTCAACCGTGCACTCCAAAGTTCCATACGAATTAATTTTTAACATCTTCCAACTTTAAGGCCTCAAAAAGGCGACATAAAATAGTCCAAAATATTTAATCATTAATTCGCCAAATTAATAAATTCCTCAAATTTACAAATCCAATAATCATGGATTTAATTTCTCCAAATAAAATAAATTCTTTTTCTCCAAATATTTTATTTAATTAAAGGTCCTTGAATTTACGGGGTGTTACACAACCTTCCATTACCGGGATCAAGAACACACGAGAATGCTACAATTCGGGCAACTACCACGCCGAAAGGAAATAATCAAATTCTGATAACGAATCGAACCACACAGAGTACAACCCCACGACACACACTTAAGGCGCATAACTCCTATCGATAACCTTAGCCTTGCCACTCACCCTGGCTTGGCCACTTAACCTTGACGAGTTGTACTCAAGGATCATCCGTTCATGCCGGACGGACATAACACAAAACTAATTTCCTTCAGAAAGCTGAAACACTGGGCTTCCCTCCATAAGACTATTGCTATCTATCCAACACCGGTAAGAGTAACGATCCTAATCAAAACGGATTTACTTCTCTCAACACTTATCATTAGTTACCGACCTATCACAGCTAGGCCTCCAAAATTTCAATACGCGGTAGCTAGCCTCAATTTTTGAGATCACTCTCATCAAGGTAACATGGCGCTCACATAATTTCACACATTTAATTTTTGAACTGTTGCTACCACCCTTAGCACCATCTCCATGATCCCAAATCATAATCACTCTAATGGCATCTTAACTTTCAAGTATCACACATTCCCAATGATTTCCCTCAACGGAGTCATTACTAACCATACAGGTAGCACACGTAGGTGCTATAATAAAGACTAACACTTCATCTCGAGTATTATTTCTAAAGGCCATAACGAACCTCATCGTGTTCTAAGTCTCCTAGGTGAACCACCTAGCATTGATCAACCTATTCTCGAAATTATCCTCGAATGTCATATCATGATACATTTCTATAAACAATGTCGTAGAATTAACTCCAAGGTACTGCCACAAATTGTCTTGATCTAACTGTACTAAAATCATCATTGGTTTACCATCACTCATGTAACCTTCAATACAACAATGGTTCCCAATGCTTTAGAGGCAACGATCTGAAATTCAATTATTTCTCTAAGCATCTTACACACCTATTACAAGGAGCCACCAATCATACCATGACTTACACCATACGGCCTGAGTTTCACTATGAAATTAACATCAATACATAGGCCTAAATGCAACAATGAATCCCAAGGTTTCGAAGAGAGACACTATAATTATTGTGATGCCTGGGACAAAACCTCAAATTCACTATTACTAGGGAATTACTACCACTCATATTAACCTCTCGCTAGCTAAACCTTAGTATACAACTTCTAGGAATTTTTAAGACAATTTCACAAGCCTACATATTTTAATCCTTAATAAGCGTTCAACTGCAATAACTTAATTTCCTTGCTATGTAGCCCTCGTACTATGTGCCAATCTACCACTTGACATAACTATACATATTTCTGATAGGATACGGAACATCGAGATATGCCTATGAACACTAATGCCCATGCCTACGAGCACCACAAGGGATCCTATTACTCAGTGACAAACTGTGATCACCTAATTCTTATATTAATACCATTCAGGTTTTGGTAGGACACCGGGCGTAGTTTATTGCCCAAGATGAGGCCCACCATAACAACGCCGCAAGAGGTCCTATTCTAACACATTATAACTCATTCACTTAATAATAATTCACCACAATTATCTAGGCTCACTCCTATGTTACCTCAATCATCAAGATTATCTAAAGCCACATTTAGTCAAGGTATATGAATCAAGATATACTAAATGCAAGCCCACAACCAAGGGACACAATGCTTTCTCACCACGTAGCTAGCACTTGTAATTACATTCATCGATCAATAACCACTAAGGCATTTACCCATAAGGATAGCATCCTATCAACTAAGACTGACTTATCCTCTAGTGTTGACCTACATCAATTTACATGCTCATTAACTTTACCATCAATCGCGGTACTACCCCAAGGATCGAAGTTGTCTAATAATCTCATCGGTATTGACCTCTCACATATGTCATACCCAAGGCCACATACAATTTAAATCATTATTTCTCGCTGCATAATTATGACACTATAACTATCAATCTCTACCATTGATTATTCACAATTTGGTGCCACTTGCCCAGCGGGCAATATTTTATCCTATCAATATCTCCAAAGACTCTACGTCTATAAAGGCTAGACATAAAACACCTCACACTAAAAATAACGATGTCACCATTTATCTATTTAGATGGACACTCATAAATTATTAACACACTTAATAAGAAATGCGAAAGAGATTTATCCAACTAACTTGAACGTATACCACTTGGCACTGCCTTACTTGTTGTGGTAACCTCATTGACCTTACCGACCAGGACACGAACTAAATTGTCACCAAACTAGCGTGATTGGACCAAATTAACATCGACGTCAAAAGATCCAATACCGACCTCACCACGTCACACCCAAAAGGAACCTTAAACCTAGAGCTCTGATACCATTTGTAACAATCCGACCCAGATTTATGAGTTACCCGTAAGTCAAACCAGTCCGGCCCGAACGTTAGGTGTGAAGTGCAATGAAGAAACCTATATAATGTTGCTAGTCCAATTTTATTTTATTCAACATTTCACTTATTTAGTATGGAATTCCAATTTCAAGATAAACTATGTGTGGGACCCATGGGGAGCACCCCGAGTCCAAGTAAATAGAGCTAATAACGTAAAATAAATTAAGTACACTTACCTATACAATGCCCTCAAAATACGAAACCGCTCCCAACTTGCCATAACAAAGCGAGGGTACGAGCCTATGCCCAGTGAGAATATATACAAGAAGTATATAAGCGAACGACAGAAAAGAATACTCACACGCTATAATCACATGCATGTGGAAATATATATGCATCTACATATATATAGATATACCTATGAAAAATACATATTCAAATGCATTAATCATTTTACTTCCAAAACTTTACTCATCTAGATTAATTTACCATAATCTTAAAAGGACTTCCTTTATTCATACTAAGTATTTCTCAATTTATTTAACTGCCTGGTTAAGTACTTAACACCAATACACTTGATTTATTCCAACCCATTTTTTCACCAAAACCTCCCCTTTCGTGTCATTTAAAAGATACTTTAGCATTTTCATTGAAGAGTACCATTTCAGCACACACATTCACCGTGGTAGAAAATACTTGTTTATCATTTGAAAACCTTTCAAGACATACTTATGGAAATTATGGGTTTAGTAACTTAGTTTACTTAACCACCCATTTTCCCACTTTATTTTACCTTTATCCTTAACTTATAGGCATTCATAGATTTACACATTTACTTGTCCATTTCCCCCTTACTGGAACATTTATTTCATTCATTCAATTTAGGTTGTGTTAACACGTTTAACCACACAACTCATTTCTTGCCATGTTCCTTATTCTTTTTATCTTTTCTCAGAATCTTCCTTCATCGCATACTTACACGGGCTCCACACCAATGGCTATGCGCACCATATGCTCTGGCCCGTTATTTAGGGCTTTTCACCCAAGGGCTCCGGGACTTTCTTTCTTATTTCTAGTTTCATCCGAGTCCTTATTAATGTGTTTAACATTTTACACATGTCCACATCATTTCATTTTCTTACTTTTTATCCGGCCAAAGCCAAAACCCGGACTTAACCGCCCGTTTTTCCATTAACACTTGGAAAAATTGATTATTTTCTTCTTTAAGTCCCTTATCCACACACACATAATTTATGCTAAATCCATTCACGCTTTAGGACTTAATTCATTTTCATACATATTAGTGTAGAGACATTCTTTAAAATTCTTATTCCATAAAAATGTTCCACTTTAAGTAAATTACCAATTCACCCTTTATTTGCCAAGCTCGACATTTAGTTCCTTAAAAAGTGAAATTTCTCAAATGGTTACTAAATCTCCAATTTAACGTTTAAAACACTTTAGTCATTTTAACACTTGTTTAATATCACACTTATGTCCAACTTTCACAATTGTAACTTTAATGCCTTTAACAAATAAAATAACACCCTTTACATTTAAGCTTCCAAATTTCTGTTTGTATTATTTCATACTTAAACCCAACAAGACTTTCTTTAAACATGCTCACATATATACTATCAAAATACTACAAGTTTATCTGCATAGAAAGTGGATTTAAAACACTAAAATCCTACCAAGTGGATTAAACATGTATTTCAAGTAATGAAGATATTTTATCAATTTCTTTAAACTCTACAAATGTTCATTTATTCATAAAGTCTCCAGTTTGCACGAAACATAGAAAATTATTTATTTCATAAATAGTTTGGCAACATTAACATTATTCGTCATTTTATTTCATAAAAATGTCCAATATTTCTTTTGGCTAGAAATACACTAAAATAACATTTCTTACATTTTTATTCCATAAAAATATTTATTATTTCTTTCTCACCAGAAATACACCAAAATGACATTTTCTTATATTTTTATTCCATAAAAATATCTATTATTTATTTTTACTAAAAATACACCAAAATGACATTTTCTTACATTTTTATTCCATAAAAATGCTTATTATTTATTTTTTTACGGAAAATACACCAAAATGACATTTTCTTACATTTTTATTCCATAAAAATGTTTATTATTTCTTTCCATCTTTATAACACATTTTATTAATTAAAATGTTGAATAACTATATTCTGAAATTATTCAATGTTTTCAAGACCCATTTAATTCTTCCTTTTGTAGCTCATATTCATGGGAACACTAATATGGTTACTAATCAACACAAGAATATAACAAACATCCATCAACATATATTAGTTTAATATATATGTATATAACATGCTGAACATATACTACACTTAAAACGTTTATCAAAGTTAGTGTCTCCCATGTTAAATGAAGCTCTAAACACGGTGGAGATGTTGAAGAAGGTGGAGGACCCCCCCCCCCCCCCCCTCCTCCACCTACAAAGGTGGCCTCAAGGAGGTCTCTAAAAGCCCCAATAAGGTTTGGCTCCATGAAAGCTTGAATGACTCTCTTCCAACCCCATCTTCAAGTGCCCAAGAACATATTCTCTAGCATTTCTCCAAGGCTACCTAGGGCTTCCATGTTGGTGTAGAGAATGGGATAGCCCACGAAATCACGGTCATGAGGGTTGTATGTTGTGGGGTGTGTGGTAACAGTTTGCGCAGAAGGTCTTCTCCCATGAAAGCTCCAAACTTGAGATAAAAGACTTAGAAATTCTGGTGGGGTTTTCCCCCACAGCTCACACGATCTGCTCTCTTCTAACCCCACCCAAGAGTTACTACCAAAAGGGGAAACTTTAACCTTATAAGCCATTCCAAATCAGGTATTAAAAGTCTAAGAACTTGATGGTATTGCAAATCAGAGGGCACTACAAGAAAAAAGACTTTTAGTTGCAAAACATAATTGTGGCTAATCATTAAAAAATTTCCACTAAATCATTTAGTGGCAAAAAAAAATTTATCGCAGCTTTGCTACTAAAGACCTGCTGCTAATACCTTTAGTGGAAAATTTTTGGCGTTTGCTACTAAATGTTACAAATTTAGTGGAAACCATATTTTGCTACTAAATGATTTATTTTTAGTGGCAAATTATTTTCTACAAAAAACATTCAAAATTGTCACTAAAAATACGTTATTTGCCACTAAAAGGTTATTTTTATAGCAAATATATAATTTGCTACTAAAACTAGTTTTTTGCTGAAGGTAAAAATAGTTTTGTAGCAATTCAAATTTTCCACTAAAAATATTTTTCTGGAGCAAATTATTGTCTCCGCTAATAGTAATTGCATTTAATATTCATATTTTATGGATAAAATAATTAACCGATAATATTAAATGCATTCAATTTTCTTATCTAATATTTGAGATAATTAAGCACTACAAGAAAAAAGCCTTTTATGACTGTTAAAAACTGTCATTCAAACCATTTATATATATTAAAAACTGTCATGTAAAATATTTCATATCATGATGATTTAATATAAATTGTCATAAAAAATCGTATAATGTAAAAAAAATATTCAAAATACAAATTAAAAGGTGTAGATTCATTTAGTCCACATTCAATGTTACAATAGATACATTATAGCCAAATAAGTTCCTCCATAGTAATAATCAAACAAAAAACTACAATGTATCAAATTGAGATAACACGTCAACCAAATTTAATTCGTCTATAAAAAGTATGTGTTCCTCTATAGTAATAATCACTTCATAGTTTTTGGCAACAATGCGTCGAATTCCTCTTCCTCCATTCACAATCGTTGTGTCCGACAATTATACTCCTTTCACATGCCTTTCTCCTGCATAAGTTCAAAACAACATATATAAATCGCTAATGCAACTTAAAACACAACATATGAATTCGAGTTTTCCCAAAGTATTAAATCGTGTGTAATTCAAGTCAAAAAGATTTTTTATATAACACAAATAATTGTAAATAATTTTAAAAATTTGGACTGAATTTCCTCTGTTTATAGGACTATCCTCCCTGTTTAAGAAATAAATAAAAAAACACCAAATTCAGCTACTATTTCCAATCAAACGCAACGTTCCCGATCTCCATCTAGGGGGAATTCTCGGGGCTCCCTCAGCAGCCCCTCTTTTTGTAATGTCTTTTATCATCACATTGGTTTACATAAACAAGTTGAACAAATTTCAAATTTAGCAATACCATATAGATTGTATTCGTACCTCGTCAAGAATGAGAATCGAAAGTGAAGAGCATCGGTCGACAAGCACGTTTGTATACAAGCCGGGGTAGATACATGAATATGAGGTGATCTTGCCAATGCCATCCTCTGCTAACCAAACAATTAAAAAAAACTCATTAATGTACAACCTACACAGTCCATATCTGAATCAACAAATTAAAAAAAAAACTACCAAATCAGAAGCAGATATGGTACTCATCAACTGAACAACTTAAAGTTGAACCCTACATAACTCAATTATCGAGACTACCTCCGAATAAACCGAAAACAAGGTGTACAACATTGATAAAGAAGGTATGCATAAATCTGACAGTTACAATTGCATCAATTTTCCCTGTTTGGATGTAGAGCCTGAATAAACACCATCTTCGGGCCTTTTATCACAGGATGGTACTCATATTCGAGGGCGAACTGCAAAGTTAATAGGGTGTTTAGTAATACAACTCAATTATGAATAAAGGTCATTTATAATTTAATCAACATAACATGAATGGTAAAAATAAGCCCAAATTATTTTTAATGGATCTCCATCACGTAGATGAGTATCTGCCGAAACTGTATCCCCAAGTTTAATACTAATTATGTCACCTGGAACAAGAACAGGTGCATCTTGCGCGTTCCACCTCCCATCTCGAAGCACCTTTGAATTTTACGATTTAATTAATAGAGGAGATGAGAAATATCTCATAACTAGGCATTATACAACATCAATTTACTTTTTTTCGATGCAACATTACTAGTGTTTATACAACTCATTTGCCATAATTTACACCCTTTACAATTAACTACATACATTCGGTAAATATCCACATTTACGACACCATTCAATTTAAGAATCATTTTCTTTTAAAAAAATAGCACCAAAAGAAAATGAGAAGAAAGATTATACTTGAGAATTTCAATTGTATAAAGAAAAAAAATATATATATTTTACAAAAGAAAAATGGACTCATTATAGTAAATACTTGAACTATCTAAGCTTCATACCCCAAGATCTAAAAAGGTATCACAGCTTCTTGTTGACTCTACAACAACAAAGCATCCCCACGAGTCCTGAAATAGAAAAGAATAAGCAAGAATCAACATAGAGAGCTAAAATTTTGCAAGTTAAGATTAAACAAATGTTCTAGCTTAAAGGGAGTACTGTTATACTTGTATGTGGACTCTTAGATTTTTTTTTATCGCAAAGAAAGGACTGTCCAAAAAAGGGACAGACACCTGTTGCATTCTAGTGGCCCCATGTTGTCATCCTAGGACCTACAAGATGTTGCAACACGAAGTTGTGATTTTTCAATAAACATAGTTTAGTCCTTGGGTGAGTTATGAAACTACTAAGAGCCAACAAGAGTGAGAACTCCGTTGTTTATTGTGAGTTGTTGAGAGAGGGTTTTAACATTGTGAATGACCATTGATGAGCATGAGGGAGATTAATTAAAAACAAATGGATCGATCAAATTCCGTTGCAAGGATGGCCTTTTATAGGAACTAGAACTTTTTCCCCTAGAATAGGGTGTAAAGTATCAAATTAACTTTCAATGATACCAAACCAACAGACATGTCAAGTAATGCCGCAAACACCAGGAAAGAAAATTGATTCTTTCAAGCGATTTGAGACATATGTTGATTCCCAAGAGTCACATAAATGGGCAAGATGGCTCGTGATAATCACATGACGGTCTCTCAGAGGCAACAACTGAGAAATAAACTGGAGAGGGTGTTTCGAGTGGTGGCAATGCAGAGGCGGAAGAAAATATTGAGTCTTATCTTTCTCATTGCAACAAAATTAAACATGAAGGCTTCTATTTTAAGGAGGTTGGCAGACTCCGCTCGAGCAATAACAAGGTTCTGTGCTGCCATTTTTCATGAGACGAAAAATTATTAGTCAGTGCTGGGCATGAGAAGAAGGTCTCAGTTTGTAACATGGATAATGGTAATCACATTAATTATGGTGAAGGGCATTCTCATATTATAACAGATGTTCATTTTAAATGAAATTAAATAGTCTTCGCAACCTCTTCCTTTGATAAAATTGTCCACATATGGGATGCGAACAGACCAAGAAATTCTCTCTTAAAGCTCGTTGGGCCTGCTGGACAAGTGATATCATTATATTTCCACGCAATAAACATTAATCTACTCTTCTCTTGTGATATTAATGATTAGATTCGATTGTGGGGAATTAACTAAGGTGTTTGTCAAAGCATTTCGAAGCACGAAGCTAGCAGGCAAGTTAGATTCCAGCCTCGATTTGGGAATATTTTGGCTGCTGCATCAGGAAATACTATAAGTTTAATTGATATTGAGAAACGTGTGTGCTTGCGTTCAAATGATCAAATTATATATAAAACCCTTTTAACACAAACAAACCCTAAACATGCAGCAAGTATGTGATTGAATAAATTGATAATCTACGTAAGAACATTCAAACACATGCAATTAAGGAAAAATCCCCCTCAGGGGCAAAACCATTTATTTTCACTATAATTTGTAAGAGAACGGCTTACAATCGGATTACAATGAAAATACAAGTTGACTAAGAATTACCCTCGGGTATCGAATTCTGTAGTCGCGGCTGGAATTATCCCTTTCCAGTAGGGCTGCAATGAAGAAGAAGAACAGTCTCCTCCACAAGGGTTGAACAAACCAAAGTTGTGTTCTTGGGTTGCTAAAGGATTCACAAAGGTATGGCAAGGATGTGTGAATCAAACCATGAGTCTTGGGACTCAAAAATATGAAGACTAGATGTATTTGGACTCTCAAATTCGTCTCCTAAAGTCTTGCAAAACAACTCTCCCGAAGTTGGTATTTATAGGGAAAACCAAGAAGAGACCCACGATTTTAAACTCCTGAAATTCTATCCAGTGTATAGGTACCCCGAACCGGTTCGGGTACCCCTGCGAACCGGTTCGCCCCTCCGAACCAGTTTGGGACTGGGTTCGGGAAAGTGTGCTGGAACAAGGCTTTAAACACTTAGAAAAATTTCCAGACTTTTCAATGAACATATCTCCATTTTCAACGGGCCATAACTTGATCACCGTAGCTCGGATTGAGGTGCCGTTTCTTCCAGTATCTTTGTTGCGGCAAGATCTTCAACTTTACAGTTGACCGGTCCTCTGAACGGTGGCTGTAAAATTACCAATTTGCCCTTGAACATCCCTATCATGCCTTGTTTCACTGATTTGACTTCTCTTGCGTTCCACTTGCATTACGAGCCTACAATCTTGGAACGTGAAGTCGTTGAGGCAGATGAGGGACATATTAGTGGAGATAATGCATGCTTGATTCCCGGAATTCGGATAGAGGCCGTCATGTGAGATCGTGAGGTGACGTGCCAAATATAGCGGCGTACGACATAAATAAATGAAACATTTCGGACATGAGAAAAATGTCCTTACAAATCTCCCCCTATGTCTATGCCGGTACATACATAAAAATCCGAATTATCAAAATAACTAACAAAATGCCTATACAAATCTACCCTTCCATGAACCCAAAACTGGAAAGATACAATTGAATAAGACTACAGCGTTTGCTCTTCAACTCTTCAGGAATCATCAAATCTCAAAGCTTTTCTCATCAAGTTGTGCAACATATTGATCTTTAATCTTTATACCTACACACATGAGACAAAGCAAAATACCAAGTGACATATCGAGTTTGAAATGAGATAAACATAGATACCAAAATATGATAAGCATAAGTCAAATCTCAAAACTCCCCCTCCCCCAAAATAAGATAATTCTTTCTCCCCCTTTTTATGATGTCCCCAAATAGACAAATGAGAAGAATGAATCAAACAAGCAAAATCGGGGTGTCACGGTATACAAAACAGGGCATCAAACAAATATGGTCAACGTGCTCTTGCAAGGAGATGCTCAAAAAAAAAAACTTCTCAAACTATTTTTGAATTTTTCAAATTTTTCGTACAAAAATAAGTTACCAATTTGAACAAATATGATACAAAAATCACACCATGGATTTAGACTCAAAAAACCAAGTCATGGAAATGGAACGAATGGGTGTGAACACATTCGATAGGTAAATCAACTCAATCAATCATATGTGCACGATGCATACGTGTACTCCTAACGAATGAACATCAAAGGTATCCTTAAGTGTAAACGTTTGTTGAATTTAGATGACATCATTTTATGCAAATCAACAAATCAAAGTCAAATGATTTTCACACCAATAACGTCCAAAACTATATAGCGCATTTTTAAAAATTTCAAGGACGTGCAAACCCGTTTTAATTCTCCAACCAAACTCCCTCATATATATATTCTTTTAGAGGTAATCTAAATTCTCAAACATTGGAGAATTGGTGCAAAAACCTAAATGGCCCCTTTTTGGCATGAATATCTTTTTATTGCCTTTCAATTTTTTCGGGCTCTTTTAACCTCTTTGGACCTCGGATAATAAAATTCCTCAATTTTTTAGGTCCTTTTTAACGGTGGCTTTTGCGCAAAGGATAGATAATTACCTTTCGCAGCCCCTCCCCGTTATTCAAACAAAGCCCACAAACTCACAACACGGTTTTTATATGCACAATTTCCTTATAAAAAATTATCGCGCTTGGTTTGTTTTAAAGACAGGATTGAGATGAAAACACCCAACCAACATGTGATAAGACAAGCACAATAATCAAACAAATCCGTGCATGTGTGCAATAAAGGAAACATGAGTCAAACATGTAGGAAGTAACACTTAATTACATCTTAATGACTCCAAACATTATAAAGCACAAGGATGAATTGACCTATTATCTCAAAACACTATCAAATAGTCACATGGATATATGGAATGAAGTTGTGACTTGGCTATCTTAAATGCTCATCCATAATAGAAGCAAATGCAGAAATCTTTTTGGATTTTTCAAAAATTTTATCAAAATAAAATCTTTTTGTATTTTTCAAAAATTTTCAAAATAAAAATATATACAAAAAGTACACATGTCATAACACTAGCAAACAAGTATAAATTATGAAACCACAACTAGTGTATGACAAACATGCAAACACAATCATCTATATGATATGGCAAGTGAAGAATCATGTGCAAGCAAACGGGAATCAACTATTCTAAAATCAAGTGTATCCAAAAGTGATTTCCTAACCCAAATGGATGAAACACGTCGACAAGGGGTTTTGGGAACCAACAAAACACTAGACTTTGAATTCCTAGGACCTCTTCCAAGATCAAAACAAAATCGCCTAAGGTGACCATTCCTACCACAATATGAGCATGTGTAAACGGGTGGGATGACACCTAAAGTGTGATCTTTTCTAACATCCTTGGAATTAGTTGACCCTCTAAAACAAATAATGGTTTTGGCTTTAGCATTAGAAGCATGAGAACACGATGAGCCATTACCATCACTATCAAACCTACTTGAGTCTGTCAAATCATTTTTTAACTTCAAAATTTTTTACTCAAGCAAAGAATTAGACTCTTCCAAAGACAGGGATTTCTTTTTCAAATTATCAATTAAACTTAACAGTTTATCACGCTCCCCCTCAATTAAAGCAAACTTTTCCCTAAGAGTCTCTTCACGTGCCACAAACTCATTGATTAAAATATTTCTTTCATCTTTGGCACAAACACAAACCATCGAATTTTTAAGGTCCTCCAAATCTTTTTCTAAAAATAGGACCCTTTTATCACTCTTCTTTTTAGCAATTTTCAAAGAATCAAAATCAGTACACAAATTACCAAAGTGCTCACGACAAATATCATTTTGAGTTTGAAACGCTTGCAAATATTCAATCTTGCTTTTAAAGAGAGAATTTTCTTTTTCCAAAACTTTAATTCTTTTGCAAAGTTTCAAATTCAAACTTTTTAATTTTTCAGCACGGTCGTGAACTTTTTTAAAAATAGGCGCCTCATTAAATGGGCGTTCCATTGAAAAAGTTTGAATTCGATATGTGCATACAAACATGACATATGTGCATGATGAATATTGGATATTGCTAGCGAATGAACTCAAATGCTTCCTTTGGTGTAAAAGAGTGACAGTATAAGATATTGACTCAGAATATAACTCAGCGTAGGCGCGTTGTATATCACTCTCGCTCTCACTTGTGTCATCCTCCCCCTCACTCACATCGATCTCACTGTCGAGGTGTCCCTGTGAAGCATCATCCTCAACGTCGCGAGGAGAACTAGGAGTGCTCACTTGGCTGGCCATGAATGCGGTGAAGTTACACTCATGCGGTGACTCATCTCCAGAATCCACCGTCTCGACCTCACTGTCGTCACTAAGGGTAGCATTAAGGACAGCTTTCCCTTTCTCTCTATTCAGACGATTGGCACACTCAAAAGCTCTATGACCCCTACCATCACACTCAAAACATCTCTCACTTTCTTTCAGAGGAGGATTTTTGGAAACTTTTTCATTTTTCTTTTCAAACTTATTTTTCTCAAATTTCCTTTTATCTTTAAAATTGCCATTTTTCTTAAATTTGAGAATCCTCTTGAATTTTTTTGCGAAAAGAGCCAAATAATCTAAGTCAAAATCGCACTCAGAATTTGACGTGTCAGTCTCTCTCTTTCTAGATGACTCTACCATCTTTCTAGCTGACCCCTCACTCCTTCTCTCTTGGGCTTTAAGTGAAATTCCCTTATCTTTAGAGTTAGAATTTTTAGGGAACATATCAATTTCATAAGTTTGCAAATCTCCTACAAGTTCTTCCAATTTTAGCGTATTTAAATTACCCATAGAATTTAGCACAGTGACTTTAGGGATAAAACGCTTAGGCAAAGAACGAAGAATCTTTTTAACAACTCTAGCATTCGGAATATGTTCACCAAGATTAAAACTAGTATTCACAATGTCAGAAAGTCTAGCATAAAATTCATCAAAGCATTCAGAATCATGCATGGTGATTGTTTCAAATTGAGTTGTCAAGTTTTGCAATTTAGACTCTTTCACAGCATTAGTTCCTTCATGGGTGAGTTGTAAAACATCCCATGCCTCTTTTGACGTGGTACACGTCATTATGCGTTTGAACTCATCAGGTGTGACAGACCCAGAAATAGCACTTAGACCCTTAGAATTAAAAGATGACCATTTAATTTCTTCATCAGACCAAGAAATGTCAGGTTTCAAGTTGGTCACATTATCAGCAGTCACGGTGGGAGGAGTCCACCCTCGTTCAACCAAAATCCAGACACGTTCATCAATGGCTTTTAAAGCCGACCTCATACGGGCTTTCCAATAAGCATAATTTGTCCCGTCAAAAATAGGCATTTTATAATATGACTTCTCCATTTGAACACGCACTTTTTCAAATATCAATTTTTTCAGAAAATTGATATCTTAGAAAAATTTTGCGAAAAAAGGAATACGCGATAGATTAGCGTAACCTGCTCTGATACCAATTTTAGAAACGTGTGTGCTCGCGTTCAAATGATCAAATTATATATAAAACCCTTTTAACACAAACAAACTCTAAACATGCAGCAGTATGTGATTGAATAAATTGATAATCTACGTAAGAACATTCAAACACATGCAATTAAGGAAAAATCCCCCTCAGGGGCAAAACCATTTATTTTCACTATAATTTGTAAGAGAACGGCTTACAATCGGATTACAATGAAAATACAAGTTGACTAAGAATTACCCTCGGGTATCGGATTTTGTAGTCGCGGCTGGAATTATCCCTTTCCAGTAGGGCTGCAATGAAGAAGAAGAACAGTCTCCTCCACAAGGGTTGAACAAACCAAAGTTGTGTTCTTGGGTTGCTAAAGGATTCACAAAGGTATGGCAAGGATGTGTGAATCAAACCATGAGTCTTGGGACTCAAAAATATGAAGACTAGATGTATTTGGACTCTCAAATTCATCTCCTAAAGTCTTGCAAAACAACTCTCCCGAAGTTGGTATTTATAGGGAAAACCAAGAAGAGACCCACGATTTTAAACTGCTGAAATTTTATCCAGTGTACAGGTACCCCGAACCGGTTCGGGTACCCCTGCGAACCGGTTCGCCCCTCCAAACCGGTTTGGGTCTGGGTTCGGGAAAGTGTGCTGGAACAAGGCTTTAAACACTTAGAAAAATTTCCAGACTTTTCAATGAACATATCTCCATTTTCAACGGGCCATAACTTGATCACCGTAGCTCGGATTGAGGTGCCGTTTCTTCCAGTATCTTTGTTGCAGCAAGCTCTTCAACTTTACGGTTGACCGGTCCTCTGAACGGTGGCTGTAAAATTACCAATTTGCCCTTGAACATCCCTATCATGCCTTGTTTCACTGATTTGACTTCTCTTGCGTTCCACTTGCATTACGAGCCTACAATCTTGGAACGTGAAGTCGTTGAGGCAGATGAGGGACATATTAGTGGAGATAATGCATGCTTGATTCCCGGAATTCGGATAGAGGCCGTCATGTGAGATCGTGAGGTGACGTGCCAAATGTAGCGGCGTACAACATAAATAAATGAAACATTTCGGACATGAGAAAAATGTCCTTACAAATCTCCCCCTATGTCTATGCCGGTACATACATAAAAATCCGAATTATCAAAACAACTAACAAAATGCCTATACAAATCTACCCTTCCATGAACCCAAAACTGGAAAGATACAATTGAATAAGACTACAGCGTTTGCTCTTCAACTCTTCAGGAATCATCAAATCTCAAAGCTTTTCTCATCAGGGTGTGCAACATATGGATCTTCAATCTTTATACCTACACACATGAGACAAAGAAAAATACCAAGTGACATATCGAGTTTGAAAGGAGATAAACATAGATACCAAAATATGATAAGCATAAGTCAAATCTCAAAACTCCCCCTCCCCCAAAATAAGATAATTCTTTCTCCCCCTTTTTATGATGTCCCCAAATAGACAAATGAGAAGAATGAATCAAACAAGCAAAATTGGGGTGTCACGGTATACAAAACAGGGCATCAAACAAATATGGTCAACGTGCTCTTGCAAGGAGATGCTCAAAAAAAAAAAAACTTCTCAAACTATTTTTGAATTTTTCAAATTTTTCGTACAAAAATAAGATACCAATTTGAACAAATATGATACAAAAATCACACCATGGATTTAGACTCAAACAACCAAGTCATGGAAATGGAATGAATGGGTGTGAACACATTCGATAGGTAAATCAACTCAATCAATCATATGTGCACGATGCATACGTGTACTCCTAACGAATGAACATCAAAGGTATCCTTAAGTGTAAACGTTTGTTGAATTTAGATGACATCATTTTATGCAAATCAACAAATCAAAGTCAAATGATTTTCACACCAATAACGTCCAAAACTATATAGCGCATTTTCAAAAATTTCAAGGACGTGCAAACCCGTTTTAATTCTCCAACCAAACTCCCTCATATATATATTCTTTTAGAGGTAATCTAAATTCTCAAACATTGGAGAATTGGTGCAAAAACCTAAATGGCCCCTTTTTGGCATGAATATCTTTTTATTGCCTTTCAATTTTTTCGGGCTCTTTTAACCTCTTTGGACCTCGGATAATAAAATTCCTCAATTTTTTAGGTCCTTTTTAAGGGTGGCTTTTGTGCAAAGGATAGATAATTACCTTTCGCAGCCCCTCCCCGTTATTCAAACAAAGCCCACAAACTCACAACACGGTTTTTATATGCACAATTTCCTTATAAAAAATTATCGCGCTTGGTTTGTTTTAAAGACAGGATTGAGATGAAAACACCCAACCAACATGTGATAAGACAAGCACAATAATCAAACAAATCCGTGCATGTGTGCAATAAAGGAAACATGAGTCAAACATGTAGGAAGTAACACTTAGTTAAATCTTAATGACTCCAAACATTATAAAGCACAAGGATGAATTGACCTATTATCTCAAAACACTATCAAATAGTCACATGGATATATGGAATGAAGTTGTGACTTGGCTATCTTAAATGCTCATCCATAATAGAAGCAAATGCAGAAATCTTTTTGGATTTTTCAAAAATTTTATCAAAATAAAATCTTTTTGTATTTTTCAAAAATTTTCAAAATAAAAATATATACAAAAAGTACACATGTCATAACACTAGCAAACAAGTATAAATTATGAAACCACAACTAGTGTATGACAAACATGCAAACACAATCATCTATATGATATGGCAAGTGAAGAATCATGTGCAAGCAAACGGGAATCAACTATTCTAAAATCAAGTGTATCCAAAAGTGATTTCCTAACCCAAATGGATGAAACACGTCGACAAGGGGTTTTGGGAACCAACAAAACACTAGACTTTGAATTCCTAGGACCTCTTCCAAGATCAAAACAAAATCACCTAAGGTGACCATTCCTACCATAATATGAGCATGTGTAAACGGGTGGGATGACACCTAAAGTGTGATCTTTTCTAACATCCTCTAAAACAAATAATGGTTTTGGCTTTAGCATTAGAAGTATGAGAACACGATGAGCCATTACCATCACTATCAAACCTACTTGAGTCTGTCAAATCATTTTTTAACTTCAAAATTTTTTACTAAGGTGTTTGTCAAAGCATTTCGAAGCACGAAGCTAGCAGGCAAGTTAGATTCCAGCCTCGATTTGGGAATATTTTGGCTGCTGCATCAGGAAATATTATAAGTTTAATTGATATTGAGAAACGTGTGTGCTCGCGTTCAAATGATCAAATTATATATAAAACCCTTTTAACACAAACAAACCCTAAACATGCAGCAGTATGTGATTGAATAAATTGATAATCTACGTAAGAACATTCAAACACATGCAATTAAGGAAAAATCCCCCTCAGGGGCAAAACCATTTATTTTCACTATAATTTGTAAGAGAACGGCTTACAATCGGATTACAATGAAAATACAAGTTGACTAAGAATTACCCTCGGGTATCGGATTCTGTAGTCGCGGCTGGAATTATCCCTTTCCAGTAGGGCTGCAATGAAGAAGAAGAACAGTCTCCTCCACAAGGGTTGAACAAACCAAAGTTGTGTTCTTGGGTTGCTAAAGGATTCACAAAGGTATGGCAAGGATGTGTGAATCAAACCATGAGTCTTGGGACTCAAAAATATGAAGACTAGATGTATTTGGACTCTCAAATTCATCTCCTAAAGTCTTGCAAAAAAACTCTCCCGAAGTTGGTATTTATAGGGAAAACCAAGAAGAGACCCACGATTTTAAACTGCTGAAATTCTATCCAGTGTACAGGTACCCCGAACCGGTTCGGGTACCCCTGCGAACCGGTTCGCCCCTCCGAACCGGTTTGGGTCTGGGTCTGGGTCCGGGAAAGTGTGCTGGAACAAGGCTTTAAACACTTAGAAAAATTTCCAGACTTTTCAATGAACATATCTCCATTTTCAATGGGCCATAACTTGATCACCGTAGCTCGGATTGAGGTGCCGTTTCTTCCAGTATCTTTGTTACGGAAAGATCTTCAACTTTCCAGTTGACCGGTCCTCCGGACGATGGCTATAAAATTACCAATTTTCCCTTGAACATCCCTATCATGCCTAGTTTCACTGATTTGACTTCTCTTGCGTTCCACTTGCATTACGAGCTTACAATCTTGGAACGTGAAGTCGTTGAGGCAGATGAGGGACATATTAGTGGAGATAATGCATGCTTGATTCCCGAAATTCGGATAGAGGCCGTCATGTGAGATCGTGAGGTGACGTGCCAAATGTAGCGGCGTACGACATAAATAAATGAAACATTTCGGACATGAGAAAAATGTCCTTACAGATATCAAGACTGACACCGTCCAACACCGCTTGGAGGGACATACCAAAGATGTGCGATCAATGTGCTGGGATCCGAGCAGAAGGTACATTGCCTCAGTCCAAACCGGCTGCGTCACTAGTCACAAATCACAAATAATGCTCCAAATAACTACAAATGAGAAAAATTAAAAACCAATGGAGAGAGAATATGATATAAAGTAATAGTAATAGTAATCTAATGGGCAGTAAACCAATGGTGGTAGTGTTTCCATTGGTGGTGATAGTCCTTTGATAGTCCACATAAGCGCTGCACGAAACTGAAAGTTATTCCCTGTGGAGGCATCATACATTTGAATCCCATCTTCCCACAACTCCTTTAACTCCTTGATTAATGGTTGAAGAAACACATCTATGTCATTTCCAGGGGAGTTAGGACCTGGTATAAGCAACGATAACATGAAGAATGGTTCTTTCATACATTTCCAAGGTGGTAAATTATATGGTACAAAAACAACTGGCCATGTGGTATGTTTGCTATTCATATTAGAAAATGGATTAAATCCGTCACTGTAGAGAACAAGCCTGACATTACGAGCATCTCTCACAAATGACTGGTGAATCTGGTCAAATTCTTTCCAAGCTTCCCCATCAGTCGGGTGTCTCAAAACACTAGCCTCCTCATCATGCTTTTATTTATGCCACCTCATCTTTGAAGCTATATCCTCATTTATAAATAAGAGTTGTAACCTAGGTTGCAGTGGAAAATAACGCAAGACTTTGTGGGGGATCTTCATGCCATTTCCTTTCTTAACTTTCCATCTCGACTCTTCACGCGAGCAAATTGTAGGCCTTTTGGCTAGGATGGCTTGATTATCCGAAATACATTGTACTTGATCCTTTATATGCTAGAAACTTAAAAGTTATTTGGTTGCATTAATTATTAATAAAAACATTCATTATTATCTCTTAATAATACATAATATATTTTTAGCAAAAAATCATTAATAATAATAACATTGTTTATAGAAAGAGTATGTTATGTTTCGTTAAGTATTTGCATGTATAAGTTCGGGTTCAAAATTTCACATATTATAATTTGGCATCCGTATTCATAGAATAGTATGTCTATCTCATTTGGATATAAGATGTAAAATTATGCTTGACTATAAAATTAGTAAATGTCCTTCAATTTAAATTTAAATTTGTTCAATTCCTTTTCTATTCTTTTTTAACACAATCTTCAATAATTATAAATAATAAGAACAGTTGATTATATCTACATGTATATTTTTTAAATGCCTTAAAATTGCATGAGTAATTGTAGTTTTAAACCATATTTAAAGAGTAGTGACAATTATAATCCATTTTTTCTATAAATCATTCACTTATATTAATAATATATTTACGTAATTATATTAAAATCTTATAAATATTAATTTTAAGTTTTTTATACTTTAATACATTGCTAATCTTAAATTTTGGACTTAAATACAATGTTGTTTAAAAATTAGACATTGCCCAAAATTGTTAATAAATCAATTAACTTTAACACATGGTATTTTCGATTAAAGTTATAAAACCCCCCCAAAAATAATTAAAAATAAAAATAAAATAGATATGAAGTTAAAAAAAAATCAGAAATGTAAAAACCCCAAGTACACAAACCCCTCCGGCAAAACTCCCACCACCCAATCACCGAAACCACCTTCATACTAATACAAAAGAAAGTGAAAACCTACAATCTAAATCCAAATCCCTTTTATTGATAAAAAAAACACAAATAACAAAATGAAAATATCTACCTGGCTCTTACCTGCAAATGGGGTGCTGCAAATGGGCGAGATGAATCGCTGCGGCAGAGGATGAGATGAAACGCACCTGGCTCGTACCTGCAAATGGGGTGGGAAGGGTTTGGAAAAATCGCACCTAACTCGTACTATTGCAAATGGATATGGGGCTTTGGAAAAAAATTATGGTAGTTAGCTAGTAGCAAGAGATGAAACGCAAATGGCTAATGGATTTGGGGATGAAGGAAGATGAAAGAGGATTTGGGGAAATGAATGGGAGAAGTAACGTATTGGGTGTATTTTGGAGGGAATGCTCTTAAATTTTTTTTAGATATTAATTTTGGAGGGTAAGTGGAGTGTATCTAAAATATTTTTGTGGCAAAGCAGAATATTTGCTACTAATGAATATACATTAGTGTCAAATATTTTAAGCTTGCAACTAATTATAATTTTATATTCTCGCTAAATTTCTAATTCTTCTCACTTAACATTTAGTGGCAAAATTATTGGCAATTTTAATTTGTTGCCACTAATGCGTTATCTTTTAGTGGCAAACATAATTTTTGCAATAAAATATATGTTTTAATGGCAATAATTGATTAGCCACTAGTAAAATTGCTATGAAATGATATTTTTCTTGTAGTGGGGTTGGTAGTTTGGCAGCACATAGGGCAACACAGTCTTTGCTAATGCTTAATCCCCATGCGCCTCAATATAATACACACGGTAAAAATCATAAACTCTTAGAACGGATTAAGTCAGGACCATGATCTGACATTGAAGGGAATCAATGATTTGTTGCTGACAACAGCTGTCCCAATCTGCGTCGCTCAAACGCCTCCTTCCGCCGTTCAAACGACGTTCTACCCTTGCTCGAATGACGACCTTGGCTGTTCAAATGGCCAACTGCCTAATTTAGTCATTTCTCCCAATTAGCTTCTGAATTCTCATGGGGATTTAATTAACTACTCCAATGATTAACAAGAGTTTTAAAATAAAAAATCCTCTTAATTTAACCTAATCTTTTACCTGCAAGTTTTCCAATAATTAACATCAAGTCTCCATATCAATTTAATTAGGGATAAAATCCAGTTACACTCATCCGAATCTTAATGTTTCGTATTATCGCAACTTTATGTGGGAATTAAATAAATTATTCAGGAAGGGGTATTACACGGTGAAAATATTTCAATGATTTATTATTTCTCAAATTTATTAGTCTTAATCGTTATAGAGTAGATATTTTTATACATGAAAGGAATATCAACACATTGATTTAAAATTGATATTTCTAAAAATATATTTATGTCGGGATTTACTTACATGAACGTGTCATGTTCATTTTAAAATTTCGACTCGTGTTAGTGATGTATGAAAGTTAGTATTTTAAATAAATTAACATGATAACCTAAAAATATTGGAAGTTAATTTTTTAAACATAAACACATGTAATAAAGGTGAGAGCTTTATCTTTAAACACATTAAAAAATGCCAAATTTTTTTCACTTGAATATTAAAGTTTGATATTTAAACACATTAAAAAATAATTAAAGTCAAGAATTTATATTTTAAAATTATGAAAAAATAAAAATCAGGTATTTCACCATGCAAAGATGACAAAACCAACTAAAGTAAAAAAAATATCAAAGACACGAAATTGTAACAGTAATAAAAAGGCCAATTTGGAAAAAACATAAAAAAAAATATATGGAGCCGTAACAGTAAAAATATGTTGTTTAAGAAATGTAATAGAAGACATTAAATTTGGAATTTGAAAAAAGCTTCCAATTAATTTATTTCAGGGATGTCACAAGTGACGTTGCACTCCTCAGATATTTAAGGTTCAACCAAATCATTAGTGTGATTGCAAAGTGCCCATGTTGTGATTATAGCACGCTACACAATATAGTTAAATACCTCGTGCCTTCGACATGCAAACCTATTGACATTTTCCTAACAAAACAAAAGCTAAATACACAAATATCCTTGGCTTATTGATCCATTCGAACTCCATCAAGATCACCACCTATAAATTTGACATGATCTTGATCACCACCTTTCTCAGATTAGCATATACAGAAACCCCAAATTTCAGAAGAGCATATGCCGAAACCCCAAATTTCTTAGAAGAGCATATTCCAAAACCCCTCTCTCGGCCCATATTGTTTGTCTTGCGTAAGTTTCCAAGAAGCTGCTGCAGAGTTTCCATTTCTTTTCTCTTCTCATCCTGAACTGCTTTGTCTCAGCAAATAGAGATCTAAATTGACCTATCCCGTGGTGTCGATCATACCTTTTTGCCCTAAATTTTTCGGTTTGATGAAATTGAGATTGATTCAGCCTGATCCAATTGGATACGTTTCTTGGTCTGTAGAATGTCTTAATGTTAGACATGTGCACGAAAGATACATAATGGCCCTTGGTTGATAACCTTCTGCTACACAGTGCACATTATGGCCCTAGCAACTATACAACCTCTCCTTATACATCAATATCTCAGTCTGTCTCTCATCAAACTCTCAATACACACTCTCCCTATATATCAATACAAACCCACAAATCTTGCATGAAATAAAACCCGCATTAAAAAACACTTAAAGCTCTCTTGAATACACACATAAAAATTCATGCATATAAAAATCTACATTAAAAACACTTTAAGCTCTCATGAGCAGTGATGGAGCCATTCTGTAGGCTGGGTGGGCAAGTGCCAAAACTAGGAAGTTCGAAAAAAAAATTATGTTGGGATAAATGTGAAATATAGCTGAAAATCGGGGTCAAACTTAAAAACTCAAATAATATCCATCCCATTAACTTAACCTATAACTCCTATCTTTCTTAGAAGGGTCTTTGTAAATTTAGGATTTATTGTAATATATATTTTGAAAATAGGACAACAAATATTTTATTTATAGTTTTAGTCCCTATTTTTTAATAAAGCCGCTGGCGCGGACTCATATTCATAAAACGTCGGCCAATCACAGCAAGCTATGTGTCCCTTTAGTTTGAAAATGAGAACTAAAAATGGTAATGAAATATTTATTCTCCTATATGCATAATCAATAATATTTTAAGTCCTAAAAGTACATAATCTATTCTTGGTTGGAACCAAAAGAAAAATAGGGCCATCACTTTACAAAGAGCATGTCAAGACCCAAGTCCGACCCTTGCTCTGCTCGCCTCAACCAAGTCGGGCCACTGCTCCACCTCTGGATTCCAGCCACTCCACTCCACCTCTGGATTCCGGCCACTCCACCTCTGGATACAAACATTCCCTCATTATACAACTCATTTACAACAGCTTGGTAAAAATACATGCATATAAAAACCTACATGAGCACACATATGAAAAACAAGAAATAAATACACACAAAATGAAAAGCGGGCAGCTTAAAAAAAACAATTGAAAAACTCACAATGAAAAAATGATATACACAGTAGCATAAAAGCTGCGTAACTGAACACACCATGATCAAATAAACGGGGTTCTTGTTTCTTTAACACATTACACACAGTTGATTTTTATACACACGGAGCTAGATCATTTTTATACAAAAGCTGGGTTTTTAAGAACTTGACCGGATAAAGAAACAAACTACTGAGTTTTAAGCTGGGTTGAAAAAAAAACTACATGCTTACATTGACCAGAGAAAGAAATAAAATACATGCTTAAATGGGTTTGTAGGCTGCGTTCAAACAAAAAAAACAACTACCGGATTTTTAAGAAAGGGAGAGACATTGAGCATAAATGAGCTTCTAAAAAAAATATACATCAGATATATACAAATACAGTCATAACACGTGGCAGGTATATTTTGCTGAGAATCCCCACCCGTGGCAGTCAGCTGCGCAAAAACTTGAGGCGGCGTGGTGGCGAATCCCCACCAAACTTTCCCTTACTCTCTTTGTATACACACACTTTCAAATAGTCGTAAAGAGAGATTTTTATACCACACTTTTCTTTCTTCATAGATTTCTTTTTACGTTTTCATCAGGGATATACCACACTTAACTTTTTTCAGTGTGAAGTATATTATATATACACACAGTTTAAGAACAGAAATAGAAAAGAACAGAAAGGTGAATAGGTATATCACCTCTGACGACTGGCACAGTGTCAAGGGAAATGAAGACACAAGTTGTCTTCTAAGAGCATCCGCACTGGTGTGCGTTTGCGAAAGGTAGGTTAAGCAGCGTGTGTGGTGCATGTGTCTCTTTTACCCTTCGCCCAAATGGGCAGAATGCAGTGGGAGGATTCCTACAAACTTCTATAGTTCGTAGGAACTTCTTACGGACAAATGAAATCCGTAGGAAGTTCTTACGAACTATAGAAGTTCGTAAGAAACTTAACGGTCATAATTAAACGATAACATTCCTCCGTATATTCATTCACGAAACTTCACGAACTTTATCATCCTTTTATATTCTTCAGCTTCTTCATCTTCTGCATCTTCATCTTCTGCATCTTCTTCTTCATAATCATCAGTCCTTATTTCATATAATCTCTTATTTCCTCAATCAGATTCCTCCATCTTCTCTCCTTATTTCCTCAAAATTTTTACGTAGTTCTCATCAGTCCCATATAATCTCTAAAAACAGCAGTTCCAAACTTTCTATATATTTTTCCTAAATTTATTCATATATTCTCAAAAATCATTCCATATAACCCCAAAAATAATTTCAAATCAGTCTCAAATTAGATTTAGAGAATCCTCCAAATCAGATCTTGTCAACACGATAAAATTAGGTAGAAATGGAAGAAATATATTAATATCGGGAAATCAAAAAAATATGGATCGACTTCAACGACAATTCTCGATTCTTCCATGCCGATTCAATCGTCGAATCCCGCAATTGACAACTATACCCGTATTTACGATGGGGTATCACACGCGTCGGACGGCGAAACTCCGATAATAAACGGAAATAAATTCGAATTTCAGGGGAATTGGGTGGGGCCAATGAAATTGTACAAATTGATTGAAGATAAAAAAAAACAGATATCAAAGCAATTATCGACAGTGTCGGTTTTATGTCGATTTTTTTTTTTATGGTGATGCCCAATTCCGATCAATGTATTGTGACGGCGATGATCGAACGTTGGTGGGACACGACGCATACCTTCCAACTACCATACGTCGAGCTTGCCTTCACTCCGCTCGACTTCACAATGCTTTCCGGTAATAATTTTATTTTATTTCGTTGTACTTATATTCATAATTGTTTCAAAATGTGAAAATAATATGTTGTACTTAAATTCATAATTAATTGTTTGAAATATATTTTTTGATAATTATATTCATAATTATTTAAATATATGATAAAAAAATTGAAAAATTTGCCCTCATTCTGATTGTGTCAATATATGAAAATAATTATTTATATTCATAATTGTTTCAATATATGAAAATAATTAGTTGTACTTAAATTCATAATTGATTGTTTGAAATATATTTTATGGTTTTTATATCCATAATTATTTAAATATATGACAAAAAATTTAAAATATGTACCGGCATCATAATTGTTTCAAAATGTGAAAATAATATGTTGTACTTAAATTCATAATTAATTGTTTGAAATATATATTTTGGTAATTATATTCATAATTATTTAAATATATGACAAAAAAATTGAAAAATGTACCGGCATTCCGATTGTGTCAATATATGAAAATAATTATCTATATTCATAATTGTTTCAATATGTGAAAATAATTTGTTGTACTTATTGAAATATATTTTATGGTTTTTATTTTCATAATTATTTAAATATATGACAAAAATTTAAAAATATGTACCGGCATCATAATTGTTTCAAAATATGAAAATAATATGTTATACTTAAATTCATAATTAATTGTTTGAAATATATTTTTTGGTAATTATATTCATAATTATTTAAATATATGAAAAAAAATTAAAAAATGTATCCGCATTCCGATTGTGTCAATATATGAAAATAATTATTTATATTCATAATTATTTAATGGTATTTATATTCCTAATTATTTAAATATATGACAAAATTTTTAAATTATGTAGAGGCATTCCGATTGGACAAGGATGACCCATTCAAAATCTACGAATTGAACAATATACAAATTTTGTTAATACCATAAATGAATTTTTTCAAGAAATTCATATACAGAGATTTATCGGTGCGGGAATTCCAGTTTCTGACTGTAAAAAATACATAGAAAATTTTGTTAAGGTTGAACCTTTACCAGATTATATGTCCCCAATCATAGCTCGGGCATTTTGGTTCTATGTATTCGGGAGTGTATTTTTTCCAAATGCTCACTCCACTTCCGACCTCGACTATTTACATTATCTGGAGGATATTCCTGCCATCGGCACATATGACTGGGGTTCGGCTATTTATGCCCGTATTATATGGTCTTTGGACAAAGCCAGTCGACGATCGTTGACTAGCGTTGAATACATGTGGCAAATACTTAAGGTATATTTTCGTTTCATCTTATTTAATGAAATTTATGTTTCATTACAATATATGTCAACTTAATCTAATGAATTAAATTTATTGACAAATTTTCCAGTATTTACATCACGAGTACATGGCCACGGCATGTCCAATTCTCGTCGATCCGTCCATCGATGCGTGACCCCGCATATTTCATTGGTCGAGGGGGAACAGAAAGAAAGTAAATGGAGCACAGCGGTTTAACATCTCAAGCAGTCAAAATCAGCTTGAGATGCGATCACCCGAGTTCATTATATGGCAGCCATTCGAGACTTCTGCCTACCGTGACTCTGGTGTCATCTTATATGCTCAGACAACCCACCATCAAGTTTATGTTGTGTCTCAGAACACGATTTTCAAGCAGCTGCCGCCCAAAATTGGCCTCTCGCAAATCAACACATAAGAGATGTGTCACAAGAAGAGTATAATGCATATTGAAAGGCAGTAGCACTCGGGCCATTACTACCGCCGATTGCCAGATATGTTAATGTAGATTTGATTGGAGTTGGTTCAGTGGCACCTTCGACGTTGCAAATCCCGCGAGCACTAGCACCGACAAATGATCCGCATGTGTATGAGACACAGTTCTCTGTGGGTGGTTCTACGCACGTCAAACCACCGAGGCAGAATTGGACGGTTGACGTAGGCCTATCGGAGGGGGCTTCATATACTATAGATGTCCCGAGACCTGAGTTTTCAACCAACGCACCTCTAACTCAATCTTTGACGCAGTTAGAATGGTGTCAGTCCTACATCGAGGCAGTAGATAACATTCGAGGTCTCCATCATTTAATATTACACGAGACACGTCAGGGAGAGGATCAACTCAAAGCATGTGATGACCACATTAATGAGTTGGAGCGTAGACTAGCATGTTTTAATATGCCTAGTCGTGGGTTTGAGGAGGGTGGTACTAGTTCTAGTCGTCTGAGCGTTTACAGACCACACCTAGCCCCACCCTCTGACCCGGTCTCGACATATGAGGCGCAACAAGGTTGGGGTAATTTATTTGGGTCTAACCCTTACACGGGTTCACATGCAGATTTAGGTGCGATTTTGAGTTCGGCCCGGGGCGCCAGTGATGTATAATGTACTATTGAAAAATGTTATGAATAAATTTTGTATTGTTGTCTCAATTTAATTGTGATGATAAATGTTATGGTGTATAATGTCTCATATTTATGAAAAATGTTATGATGTATAATGTCTTATATTTATTTTCATTTATTACACATAGAATGATGACAAAAAAATTATTACACTCAAAATATATGGTTTTACTATAATCATCACAACAATTATTACGATTGGACTTTATCATTTATTATTAGTATTGAAATAATGACTTAAGTAGTAAAAACAATAATACATGATCAAAATGATTATTAGGAGTATGTGTTAAAACGCTTAGGTCGAACCTAGTAGAAGTATAACAAAATGGTTTCCCATTGCGCATTAAACATTGAGGTAAGTAAGATCGTTGCGTATCGGAATCAACATATTCTTCGTTGTAGTTTTATATATTTGGTTCGTAATCTTCCCCATCATTTTCATATATGCATTCCGAAAAGTAATCATAACCGGAATTGGTGTAGTCGAAAATATCGTTATCTGATGCCAACGTAGATTCGTTATATATGTTCATTAATTGTTCTTGAATGTGACAACCTGATAGCATCACGCGTTGTGCTTTGTGATAATGTTGTAGGCGCCTCTCCATCTGCCATATTTCTTCCTCCAATAAATCAAGACAAAACATATCCGCTTCTTCGGGATACGATATTAGCCAAATAGCGGCAGCCCGATTTTTTGGCACGGATATGTGATGGTAATGGCAAAGCACCTCCAGGTCACACCTTTCATCATATTTATCTGGACATGTGAGGTGTTCCCAAGGATACACAACTCCGTCTTCAGGTTCCGAATTGGGAGAAATTATGAATATATGACCAAAGTCATTGAGAAAACGTCGAGAAGTATCAATTGGATATGTTTGAAAAATTATTTTTTTCCCATACCAATCGTTACCAGCAATATCTGTGTAAGAGTCATTGTAAATTGATGAATAGTAGGGAGATGAAGCCATCTTTGTAATATAAGACAATGGTAGATAAAAAAATTGTTGCAATCCTTCTAATTTATTTATAGGTAATTTTAAACCTTCGAAGTTATAATTTTATTTTACAATGGTAACAAATATTTATAATAATACAAAGGCACACATACCAATGGAAAAGATAAATTATACAAAAACTTGCAGGCAATAATAAATTATAATTTTATAAAGGCACACATAAAGCTGGTAAATTATCACATAGTAATTTTATAATTTTATAAAATTTTATAAAGGCACATATAAAGGCACAATAATAACTTGCAGATGATTGTAGTTATCACATAGTAACTTGATAAATTAACCATACATAAAGTAGTTATCATACAGTAACTTGACATACAACATATTGACAACCTGAAGAACCTGAACCCAAAATGTAGCACACTTACCAATAGCAAGATAATATCTGTAGCACACTTACCAAGATAATATCTGTAGCACATACCAAAATGTGAATATCATAGAGTATATTTACATACGGTAAATTACATACACATGCAATCCAATAGGACACAGATATTATTGACGATGAACGAGCGCACTGATCTAGATAATTTTGTATTTCACACTTACCAATAGGACACATAAATTAACATTTTACCTATATTATCTGTAGCACACTTATCTGTAGCACAGTTATCTGTAGCACACTTACCTATATAAGATTTTACCTATAATTATAAATAGTTGTGTACCGTAAAACTATACAGGTAGAGTATAACATTTCATCTACATCTAAATTAACCTATAACCATATTATATCATGGACTCCTCTAGTTCTAGCGATGAGGGACGAAATCTTTTGCTCCAATATGCACAGTTTAATGAAGGTGGATCATCCGATGATTCAGATGAGGAAATGATTATTATGATGGAGATTACCCGGTGGTGTGCTGAAAAAAATATAATTCGCGATGGGAAAGAACTCGAAATGAGACGTAGAGTGAATCGTAGGAGAGAAAGGGGACATGCAACACTATGGGAAGATTACTTTGGGGAAGATAAGGTATACAACGAGTATTTTTTCCGAAGGAGATTCAGGATGTGCTATAGTGTTTTCAATCGCATCCTTGAATCTGTTTGCCTTTATGATAACTACTTTATTCAGAAGAATGATGCTTGTGATCGTCAAGGTTTAATCTCTCATCAGAAAGTGTTGGGAGCAATTCGACTGTTAGTTAATGGGGGTTCCCATGACGTGTGGTCTGAAGAGTACGCTATGAGTGAAACCACTCTATTAGAAACTGTTATTAGATTTATAGAGGTAATTGTACAAATTTTTGGTCCCCAGTACGGTAAAAATACAACACAAGGCGACGTCACAAGGTTACTCGAACAAAATGCAAATAGAGGTTTCCCAGGAATACTAGGCAGCATTGATTGCATGCACTGGCATTGGAAAAATTGCCCCACCGCATGGCACGCTTAATATAGTGGACGTAAAGAGTCGCCTACTATAATCCTTGAAGCGGTTGCCTCGTACGACCTTTGGATTTGGAAATTGTTCTTTGGTGTGCCTGGTTCTTGCAACGATTTAAATGTGTTGCACCGGTCTAACGTCTTCCAGGAATTGCGCAGTGGAAGGGAAGCTCCCATTAATTACACTATTAATGGAAATTCATACGACATGGGGTACTACCTTGGTGATGGCATTTACCCTCCCTACGCTACAATAGTTAAAACTTTTAGGAACCAACAAGGGATTACACAAAAATATAAATTATTTTGCAAGTACCAAGAAGCGTGTAAAAAAGATATTGAACGAGCTTTTGGTGTACTACAAGCCCGATTCGCTTTTGTTCGGGAACCTTGTAAATTATGGAATAGGGCATCACTATCAACCATAATGAAATCTTGCATTATAATGCACAATATGATTATTGACGATGAACGTAGAGATTGTCCATGGCAAAATGAATATGAACAGAATGATGTAACACCTCATATTTTAAGGGTTCAAACTAATTTCTACAACTACCTCACGCGGGATGCAAAGATAAGAGATGTAACTAAACATCAACAGTTACAGAATGATTTAATGGAGCACATTTGGAACACCCACAGTGATGAAATGGTGGGTTGAAGACATGTTAATGTATTTCTGATATTAATTGTGGCTATTCGATTTATTAGTTACATTTTCAATTCGTAATTGTACGATTTTTAATTTGTAATTGTACGACTATTGTATTGAAACTAAAATTAATAAACAGTACTGATATTACATAGGATTTATTAAAATGCAAACTGGGTCAGTGTACATATACTAAAAGTAAATGACAAAATAAAATAACGAGGATTCAATACAACTAATAAATACTACTAGTCATTAATTGAACCGCTTGGACTTGACGTAGGGTTAGACGACCCGGCATAGTTCAATTGTAACTCTAAAATCACAGCTTCGGTGGCAGTAACCATCGTTGTTAGGTCGTTGAACCTTTTATATTGAAACTGCTTTTGCATATCATTCATATTGTTCATATCTATCTCCATGATGTACGACTGCTCTCGGCCTAGGCGCACGAGCTGATCTTATTTTTTGGTGATCTGATCTTATTTTTTGGCGAGTTGATCAGCTCGCTTCATCTCGATGCATGCATCCATTTGAGAGTCAAATTTAAGGGCACGATTATTCTTCCACTCTTGCTTGCTTTTAAACATTGCATTGAAGTCTTCGCAATGTTTGAGTACTGCCGTGTTACAATCCAAGCTGTCAGAACGCGCTCATTGATGTGCACTTTGTTTCTCACCCTTCCTGCCTGGGGGTCTATCCGGTACATCTCGTACCCCCGGAGTGTCATCTTCGCGTACAGGTGTAGGGTTGTCGTTGTTCCCCGCTGTGTTTTCCAAGTCAAATTTTGGTAAATCTTTTAAAATTTGATAGCAGTTATTGAACGTAAAATGTTTGTTGGTTTCGGCGCGGTACGCATCGCGTGCATTAGTAATCGCTTGGAATTCGTTCGTCCCGCTTCCCATATTCTTGATTTGGTAAGAAAGCTTTGCAATATATAGCATTATTTGATGCGATATATGATTATAACGTGTTGATAGCATGGATCTCATACGAGTAATTGTAATTCCATGCGTGACGTTATACTCATCTTTCACGGTGTCCCAAAATGCGCCCGATGATATCGAGTTTCCTTCAATACTTCGGGCTGTATATTTTGCATAAATGGTACATAATACTTCGTCCTCAAAAGGAGTCATATTAGGTTGTCGAGTTGTACCGAAACTAATCGGTTGAGAGGAAGACATGTTTTCTGTAGAAATAAAATATATCAAGAATGGAAATAAGAAAATGACACAGAGGAAATTATACTCTCAAAATTTATAAAGGGTGAGAATAAAAATTTGTGAGGAAGGTGGGTTCTATTTATAAAGAAAATCTCCAACGGCCGTTAAATTTACCAAGCAGTAAAAAGAACTTCCTACGAACTTCTTTTGTTCGTAGGAATTCTTACGAGCTTCTGAAGCGCGTAGGAACTTCCAACGAACAAAAGAAGTTCGTAGGAACTTCTTACGGGCAAAAGAAGTTCGTAGGAAGTTCCTACGAGGATCAGAAGTTCGTAAGAAGTTTTTACTAATTCAATACCCATCCAGTAACTTTACAAATCCTTTACCTTTCCTCTTGCCAATTTTGCCAACTACCTATCCCCATTGTACGTGTCTCAGTTAGTAATTTTACAAAAAAATTTATCCAAACTTTCCACCATTGTGGATGCTCTAAGCTATCACCTTCTCCAACACAACTAGCTCAAAACAGAAGAAGTGGACAATAAAGAGGTATTGTGCTTCTTACCTTTGATATGAGTTGGAAAAATAAAAAAGAGCTATCCTTTGTTTTTTCGAGCCTTGTGCTCTGCCGAAGAGGTATTGTGTCCTGTCTTCTTACCTTTGATAGTATCTCAACTTTTGAACTATCAATGATCATTTGATCACTAAAATACTTCACTCCTTTAGCATTATTTTCAGTTTCAAGGATTTCAGGCCTATTTCATGCTGCAATATCACTTATAAAATTATCTCTAAAGTAATTGGGAGCCGGATAAGAGTAATTATACTAGATTTGATGAACAACAGGTAATCTCATTTATATGAGGAAGGAATATGATTGATAATGTCTTATTTATGCAGGAAGTGGTGAAAGGGTATTATAAAAATAAGGGGTATTATTTTCAAGTCTCATTTACTTAGTTAATGAGGAAAGATATCATTTGATTGACATAATTGTGTCAAAGGTCCTATTTTGTCAACTCAGCACATTAAAATGACAAATACATACTTAAAATATATCCTCACAATTACTTACAACTCTCACGTCGTTTTTAAAAAAAGAACTACCAAATCTTTAAAAGTTCATAACTTCAAATTTACAAATCCAAAATTCAAAAAATTTATATATTTGGAATCTACTCGTCGAGATCTATCAAACAACACCCATATTCGATATTTTTTGACAAAAAAATCGAAACAGATAAATTTACTGTTTCTGTAAAACCTCCATTTTTTCGGCGAAAACTCTTATTCTCCAGCTCGGGCAATGGTGCCACTAGTGCGGACCAGAAATAAATGAAGAAATAAATGAAGAGAGAGAGATAAATGATGAGAGAAAAACACTCCGGTGAAAATTCCGGCAAGATTTTCTGGTGGGTTATTTCCGGCGAGTCTCCGGTGGGGTGGGGGTGGGGGTGGAGGTAGAGGTGGGCTATTAGAGAGAGAAAGAGCGTGAGATTATGTATTTATTTTTAGAGAGAGAGAGAGTAAGTGGCTTTAAAATTGGTATGTGAGGGTCTATTTGTCTAAATATATGTAGTCTATAATGAAAAATGACTTGGTGTATTAAAAAAATCAATGGGATTTGATGCATCTTTGATCCAATAAATAGGACTAACCTTGAATTATCCCTAAAAATAATGTTCCTCCTAGATGTGCTTTAAACATAGACTTAATAAAGGCTTATGATTCAGTTAATTGGGGGGTTTTAATTGATGTTTTGCATGTCGTGGAATTTTCGTATAACCAGCTACTCTGTTTGTGTTAATGGGGGTATAAATGGTATTTTTAAAGGGATTGATGGGTTAAGACAGGGGGATCCCCTATCTCCATATTTTTTTCTTTTGGTTATGGAAGATTTTTTATGGATCCTAGATGATGAGATTAGTAAAATAGTTTTCTCTTTCCACCTAAATTGTGACAGATAAAATATTTTCTCTTTCCACCCTAATTGTGGAAGATTAAATCATTTTGATGTGATGTTTACTAATGACTTGTTCATTATGGCTAAGCCCAAACAAGACTCTTTAATGGTGGTGGATAAGATTCTGAAGGACTTTAAAGTTATTTCTAGATTGGGAGCTAGTTATGCAAAATGTTAAATTTTCTTTTCATGAATTAATGATGAGGATAAGCATAGATTAGCTAGTCTGGTGGGAATGAAGTTGGAAATTTGCCAGTTAAATACTTGGAGTTCCTTTAATATGTACTAGACTTAAGGCCCAAGACTGTAAGATTCTTGTTGAGAAATTGATGAGTAAGCTCAAGAATTGGACTAATAGGAAGCTATCATATGGTGGAAGGGTTCAATTGGCCATTACTGTGCTTAGAAGTATCCAAGTTTGTTGGATAAAAAAAAATTATTCTTCCAAAAAGGGTTATTAAAAACATAGATCAAGATTTGAGAAGATTTATATGGTCTGGGGTTCATCTTAGAAAAACAGGTAGTAAAGTTTCATGGGATGATATTTTTTATCCTACTGTACAAGGAGCACTACAAAAAAAAATGATATATTGGGACTGGCATATTAGCGATGGTTATAATACCCGTCCCTAATAGATATTTATTAAGGACGGCGTGGTCTATCCGTCCCAAATAATGATCCATATGAAATGGCCAACACCCTCCGTCCCAAATAATACACATTTATTGTATTATATAGAACGGTTGAGTAGCCATTCTTAAAAATGTGGTTCTTTATACTTTTATGGGACGGTACTAATTTTCATTATAGTGTTCCCACCCGTTGTTGGCTCTCGCTTAGAGAAGGCGGTTACTTTTCCCAAAATCATTTCCTAACAAACCTAAACCTAAACCTTCGGAGCTTTTTTTTCCAGATTTTCCCAAAATCATTATAGTAGTTCTCGCTTAGACAAGGAGCATTTCTTCTTCAGAAGCTTGGTCGGAGCTTGTTCTCGCGGATTGGAGAGAAATAATCTTATCTAGGTTTTCTCTTCTTCCGAAGCTTGGTCGGGAACTTGTGGTAAGGGTTCTCCCGTCTTTGGTATGGGTATTGTCACTTTTATGTATAGTTTGTGTGATTTTTGTTACTTGCCATTTTTTAATTTAGAAGAACTTACACCACCAATAAAATGAATGAACAAAGCAATATGGACTCAAAATAGCAGACCCTTGGTTTTTCATATGTGATGATCTTCTTGTGATTGGTTTGCATTTGTAAACTATGAATTTATTAATCTGTTTTTGCCATAGTTCCTGATTTTAGATGAGCTGGTTTTGTTTTTGTTTTTGTTTTATAATATTAATTTGTATCGGTGACTGTATCATTTTTTGTAAGTATCGACGATAAATAAGTAAGTATTACTCGATACATATGTATCAGACGTATCGTATTGTATCGTCGATACATACTTTTTTTATTTTTAGCTAAACAATGCCACTTTGCTTTTTTAACCAAAAAAAAAAGAATAGGAAGTTCGTAAAAGGAATTTGGGATATGGTTTAGCAAAGTTACGAGGGTTTTAAAAAACAAGGAGAAGAACTTACAAACCATTACAACTTTGCTAGGGTTTCTAATTACGAACCAAATCACATATATTTCTTCTTCTTCTTCTTCTTCGATTTAGGTGAGTGTTGATTTTCCATTGATCGTAACCTCCTCTCTTTTTTTCATTTACTATTTTCTTCCTTTGTTTCTTATTCCCAACAAAGTTATTTATTTATATGTGTGGGATAGTGTCTTGTGCAAAGTCACTATATTATTATATAATAAGTATAATTAGTCTTAGTGGCTATGATTATTTTATAAATTATTAAATATTTTGTTTTATAGTACATAGATCGTAGTGACTACCCATATTATTATATTTCAGTTAGACACACACACACACACACACACACACACACACACACACACACACACACACATATATATATATATATCTTTACTAAAAGTAAGACTAACAAAATATCAACCTTCCTACGTTTGATGAAGCGTCTCATTGGATCCCACGTTTGAAGTTACTATTAACAAGAGTTGGATTGAGTTGCGTGATAGAAACTCAATGTCATATATTAATGGGGTTGAAACATTTATATCATTTGCTTATACGAATAGGAGCATGGAAACGTCACATATCAAATGTCCGTGTACAAATTGTGTAAATCGATTCTACAATAACCTACAAATCGTGAAAGATCATATAGAAATGTATGGATTTGAAAGGAGTTATACAGATTGGATTTTCCACAGGGGGTTCTATGGGGGTTCAAATAATAACAATGAAAATCCAAAAGATGTTATGGTTGAAGATTTATTATTTGAATCAAATTCAGGGGCTGACATGACTTCAATGCTTCATGAGTTAAGGGGGATTCCACACATGGAGGATAATATGGGCAATGCAGAGCCCATAACTGAAGATGTTACAGGGTCTAATGAAAATGTTCCAACATATTTTAAACTTTTTAAAAAGGCACAAAATGATTTGTACGAGAATTATCCCAAGGGTATTACAGAACTCTCATTCGTGGTTGAGCTCTTGCACCTGAAGCAACTTAATGGGTGGACAAATCGTTCTTTTACAATGTTGTTGACATTTTTGGGGAAATCATTCCCAAATGCAAAGATTCCTAAATCTTTCTATCAAGACAACAAGATAACTACGAATTTGGGATTCAATTATGAAACTTGGGATGCTTATCCTAATGGTTGTATGTTATTTCAAAATCAGACAGAGAATCTCGATAAGTGTGACATTTGTGGGTCTTCAAGATATAAAGAGGATAATAGCAATGACGTTGGTCATGTTGAACTAAGTAATTCAAGTGCAAAAGTGGCCATAATAATGGTAAGATATTTCCCTTTGAAGTCGAGACTGCAGAGATTGTTTTAGTCATCACATACATCTCCACAAATGAAATGGCATGCAGAGGAACGAGTTGATGATGGCATGATGAGGCATCCTGCAGACTCTCTTGCTTGGAAAACATTTGACGAGAGAAACCCATATTTTTCAAGTGATAGTAGTAACATTAGACTTAGTTTAGCAACTGATGGATTCTATCCATTCAGTAACATGAGCATTAGTCATAGTACTTGGCCTGTTATTCTAACGCCATTGAACAGCCCCCATGGTGGTGCATGAAGCAACCTAACCTAATTTTTTAGACTCTTATTGATGGTCCAAAAGGGGACCGGTGATAAACTTGATGTGTTTTTGCAACCATTGATTGATGAGTTAAAAGAGTTATGGTTTGAAGGGGTATCCACTTATGATGCATCGAGTAAATAAAATTTTTCGTTTGTATGCATCGTTGTTGTGGACCATTAGTTATTTCCCTACATATGCCATGCTATCTGGATGGAGAAAAAAAGGGGAATTCGCATGTCTGTATTGTAATAAGGATTATCAAGCGACATGATTGAAAAATGGTGGTTAGTTTTGTTATTGGAGTCATTATCGGTTCGTACCTCAACGTCATAGGTTTTGAAAAGAAAAATCAGCATTTAATGGGAAGGTTGATATGAGGCCTCCACCTCGTAAGTTATTAGGATCACAAGTTTTGGAACAATTAAATAACCTTGGCATTGAAACTGAATATATAAAGGAAGATGTGTTCAGAAAGAGGTCAAGAGAATAAATGGAGAAGGAGGTTGCTAAATCAACAAAAGGTAAGTTGCTAAGAACAAGACTAAATTGGAACAAACAGAGTATATTATTTGAATTACCATATTGGGAGAATAATTTAATTCTCCACAATATTGATGTTATGCATATTGAAAAGAATGTGTGCGATAACGTATTGTTTACACTCTTAGGCATAAAAGGTTAAAAAAAAAGGATAACTTGAAGGCTAGGAAAGACTTACAAGTAATGAAAATTAGGATAGATCTACATCCTTAACCACGAGGGGAAAATCTACAGTATATGGCTCCGGCTGAGTTTACGATGAGCAACAAAGAGAAAGATATTTTTTTGAGAGTTCTGCTAGATGTCAGAGTTCCTGATGGTTATTGATCTAATATCTCACGATGTGTGCACCTTCAAGAGAGAAGCATATGGGGACTGAAGGGCCATGGCAACCACATTTTAATGTAACAACTTCTTCATGTAGTTATACAAAGAGTCTTGCCGAAAAATGTTGTCAAAACCATAATTGAATTAAGAAATTGCTTCTCAATATTATCCTCAAGTGTGAATACTCTTGCTGATATATAAAAAATTTGAGGATAATATGGCTCTTACTCTTTGTAGTCTTAAGAAGATATTTCCACCAGGCTTTTTTGATGTGATGGAGCATTTACCAATTCATTTGGCAGATGAACTATTGACTGTTGGCTCAATGCTCTACCGATAGATGTACCCCATTGAAAGATACCTTCATACACTAAAATTCTTTATGCGCAATCATGCTCATCTCGAGGCCTCAAATGCTAAATCAATTATTATGGAAGAATGTATGACTTTTTGTTCTAGGTACATAGATGATAATTTGGAAACTAAGTCTAGCCGATCGATCAGGAATGATGATAGAGGCAATGACTCTGGTCATGCCGTGGGCAAAAAAACTCAATTTATACTATGTCTAGCCCATCGCTATGTTCTTGCCAACACTGATCCAGTTGCATCGTAGATTGAGTAAGTTACTTATTAACAACAATGAAATTACATAGATCATTACATCGAAATGGATATATAATTGTCCACATTTTTACAGAAAACACCTTGCTGAACTTTCAAGTAAATATCCTCAAGTTTCACAACATCATGTCCGTCGCCTTCATAATGAACACTTCCACACATGGTTTACAGATCATGTAAGTGTTTACTTTTCTATTAAGCTTCTAATTACGTTATGAGTTTTATTCATTGTTAATTAATTTTCCTTTTATTTTCAAATAATATTAGGTGAATGAACTGGCAAAACATGTCGAACTATCAAGCGAAATTCAGAATTTGGCCTTATGTCCAATCAAATATTCTTTACGATTTCGTTCTTATGTTGTTCGAGGTTTTCGATTTTAAATAAAGAAGGTTGATATTCATAGGAAAACTCAGAATAGTGGTGTTATTCTAAAAGCAATGCAAATGAGTTATGTTAGTCGACGAGACACAAACCCAGTTTCAGGGGATATTACGTTTTATGGAGAGTTGATAGACATCATTGAAGTTCAATACCTTAATGGCATGCGTTTTATGCTATTCAAATGTAATTGGGTTAATAATCGAGCGGGCCAAAAAGTAGATGAGTTTAACTTTACACTAGTGAACTTCAACCACTTGTTATATAAAGATAATTGAGTTGGCGATGAACCTTTCATCCTAGCATCCCAATATGAACAAGTATGGTATGTGCAAGATCCTTTAGAACCAGACTGGCATGTTGTGGTTTGAATGACACCAAGAGACCGGTTCGATAGGTATTCAACCACTGAAGAAGAATTAGAAGTCCCACGAGTCGAGCCATTTAGCATGCAAGAGTTGGATGAAGCTCAACGCACTTCTTGGGTGAGACAAGGCATGGATGGGTCAATAATTGACACAACCATTCCTGATATCGATGAATATGAAGATGACATGGATGACGAATGAGGATGTGAATTGAAAATTTAGTTCTTTTTATCAATTGGGATGGTTAAAATGTGTATTGGCAATTTTTTATTTTGCTCTAGTTCATTTTGTCTATTGTACTTCATTGATATATGTATTGGATCCTTTTATATTTGAATATTGTTGTTATTGACAATTTTCAATTATATTATGACGTGTGTTAACAATTTCATATTTATGAAGATTCATGTCGCTTCTTTGCACTTATTTTTTTAACAGATCCATTATGAGTACCTTAGGGAGGAGGGGAACAACAGTATGAAGTACAACCTCAAGAAATTGTACAACTGGGGGGTCAAGGACGGAGAATGGTTCCACCTCTAGCGCAAGAGTTTCATTAATGTGCACACCAAACTCTACAAACGAGGAGGAACATCAATCATTTCCAATGTCGCATGGAGGTAAATATCTAATAGAGTATAAAATTTATTATTTGTGTTAATATTGTAGTGTTTTAATGTGTCGTATTGTGTTCTGAGTTATAGTGAATTCTGGAAGTCCTTTTTGGTCTATTTTTGGTCTTCTTCTTTCACGTTGAAACATATTTCAGTCGTATAAGAAAAAGCTTTTTTGGTGTCTGACGTTAGAAAAGCTAAAGATTTTGTGATTTACCCTCTTATCTTTCTTATCAGAGAAGAAAAATTAATCATTTCTCTCTCGTAGAGATTTTTTTCAAATTAAGAATCCACGATGCAATATTGGAAGACTGTAAAGAGCCGTAAATATTGAACACGTTGATACGTGTCCATCTAAATCTGCTCCATCTAGAGCAGCGTTGGAGTTGTCAATGCTGACAAAGCCTTCTTATAAATGTTAAGTTAATTCTTAATTAATATTAGGTTCTGTTTATCTGTTTATAAATGTTAAATTCATATTAGGTTCTGCTGTCGAAACCTGCTTATAAATGTTAAGTTAATTATGTTTATCTATTAATAAATGTCAAATTGATATTAGGTTCTGTTTATCAGTTCATAAATGTTAAGTCAATTCTTAATACTTGATTTCATCTTTGAAATGTCAATGGAAGTGTGTCGTGAATGTTCCATTTGATTTCATCTTTGAAATGTTCAATGGAAGTGTGTCGTGAATGCTGCCGAAGCCTGTTGTGGGAAATTCAATTCTTAGGAACTGTTATAGCAGAGGAGCCTACTGCCAAAACTGAAGCAGAGTAGTTTCTCTCTCGCCCCTGCTGTCGAAGCTGAAGCAGAGCATCTTCTCTCTCGCCCCTACTACCGAAGCAGAGCATCTTCTCTATCTCCCCTGCCGCCAGTGATGCATCCCCCTTTCTCTTTTCATCTAAGCACGTATGTATGATAAATATACGTATGTATGATAAATACATGATGAGATGCACCGGTATCAGGAAGTCAAGACTTTTTGGGTGAGGGTGTGGTGGAAAGTAAGTCGGGCTGATATTTGGGGGTGTGGGTGAAATAGGGAAGAATTTGAATTAGAAATTGAATGCTTCTCAAGCTGTTATCAATTTATTTGAACTCGTCAACTGTGAGGAGTTACCAATGTAGTTCATTCCTAGAAAGTAAGAGAGCTATGAGCGTGGGTCAACATGCATAAGAAATATCCAAGCTTCCTTTCTTTAGGACTTTATAGATGAGTTATACATAATATAATGGCTTTTTGTTTAGTGAGAATTCAGTTTGGACTTCCGGATATATGTATGGTACACGTATGTGTGATTAATCATACATATATCAGTTGACTGACTCATTCATTATCTAAGGGAGAAAAGATGAATGATTTATCATACACGTATGGTACACGTATAAAGACATATACGTGTACCATACATATATTCTCAATCAGTTGACTGTCTGGACTCTAAATCAGTCAATATATGTATGATAAATACATATATTCTGAAAATTACATTCTTTTAATGAATCAGTTGTAATTACTCTATAATAATATTTTCTTTACAAATCAGGTAAATTAGAGGAATTACAATAATATAATCACGCTAGAAGCATGGAAATTTTGCAAAATAAGTTTCTCCCCAAAATTAATGCTATCTGTTGTAACTAGTTTTAGAACTGTTATAGTAGAAAATCTGTAGTTCATATGTAGAACTGTTATATCATATCACTTTTATTCATATGTAGATAATCTTGTAGTTCATATGTAGAATTGATATGGAATTGATGTGATCTTCATTTTATAAGCTATTCTGCATGCTTGATGTGCTCTTCATGTTATAGAATTTCATAAACTAATTATTTGATGTCCATTTCCTCTTTTTGATAGGTAGTACATAGGGCACCCCAACTTATAGGCGACGAGGTAGAGGAAGTGCAAAACCATGGAAGGGATGGGATAAAGACAAAAAGATAATCGATTGGAATGAAAAGTGTCAACCAATTGGTGATGAGGCTTCAAAGTTGGCAACTCAATTGGGTTATTTTGCATGACAAGGGAACCTATTTTCGTTGGATGTGCCATCTTGGGATAAAATGGATTCACACCGTCTCATAACAATTTGGGAAATCGTGCAGGTAAAAGTTATTGATTTTTTTTATCTATATTGATAATATAAAATTGCACATAATCTAATTAGTTTATTGTAACACATGTTTCTTAGAAACATACAAATACTCCTGATGGTTACATGGATCTTTGTCTGAAGAAAATCGGGTTGCAATGGAAGCGGTTCAAGAACCACTTAAAGGAGGACTATTACTACAAATTTGAGACATATGAGGAGCGAATTGAAAATAGACCCTCCCATGTTGACAGTGATCAGTGGGAGAAGTTGGTGGAACATTGGGGCACAGAAAAATCCAAGGTGTTAAATCTAATATTGTCATTCAATTGTATCTTTCACCCAAAGTTCTATTTGTTCCAATACATCTTTTCAATATATAAGTTTAATTTAGTTCCATTCTCTTGCAGCAAGTGGCAGATCATAATTCTCAAAATTGAACAAGTCTTTGTTTTCATCCTAAGATAGGAAAAAAATCATTCCCACGAGTAATATAATAGGTTAGCCATGACATTTGAATTTGTTTTGCATTTTTATGTCTTTAGTTTGAATCAAAATAGTTCTTAATGTACTTATTTTTACCAATACATTAGATGAAGACAAAAGGTTTGCAAACCGATAAACTTGGGGTTTGAAGATATACACGAAAGAGAAATGAGTCTTATAGTGATACTGAAGGATCGACCAATAAAGAGGTATATGTTTTTCAACTATTTTTCTCACCATATAACATGGAATAGTAACAAACAGTTCCATTTGCATACGAGCCATTTTATATATCATGTGCATTTGATATTTTATTTGAATTTTGTTCTTTATTTGTAGGAAAGTATAAAGAGATTATTGGAAGTGTTACTGGAGGATCAACAAAATGACGTCGAAGCGCGAAATAAGATATTCGATGAGTTGATAGGGTCCGACGGGCATAATCATGTCTTGTGCATGGGAGTAGATCTTCGATCGGCACACAAAAGGTCAAACACAACGTCATCATCTCAACATTACGAGCAAGAGATAACTGAATTATGTAAAGAGGCTGAGAAATGTGAAATTCGCCATCAAGAAGAGCTTGATCATGTTCGGGATGAGGTTCGTGTCGAGACAGATGACAAAATCAACAAGACTAAAGAGTTTTTTCTCAATTTGATGCAGCAAGTTGGCTTTCCCGTACCAAATGATGCCCTTGCTTAGGTATTTTCTTAACAATTAGAATTATTTTACTAATAATTGAGACTAAGCTAGGCCATGCGGGCCAGTGAATATTTATGATGATGAAAATTAATTTATGTGCTCATTTGGGCTTTTGTTGTTTTTGAGTTTTGTTTTAATGTTAAAACAGGTTGGTTTTCATGAATAAATAAAGGAAACTCTGTCGATTTTTTAAAAAAATAACAAGTGATTTAAAAATATTTAAGACGATAACATACAGATTACCATAGTTCAATATTGTACTACTTTATGTTTATTTTCTCTTTTACATGTTCGGGCATCATTTGGAATAGTATTGGCCATCTCTATTTTTTGGGTTTCATATGTCTTCGAATTGGTTATTTTTCTATTTTTTGGGTTTCCTATGTTTTAGAATCATATAGCTTATGTTTTAAGTTGGATGTTTTACTTTTTGGAGATGTTATGTTGGAAATCTTGAATATGAATGAATGAATTTTTGGAGCTTTGTTGATCTTTTATTTTCGATATTTATTTATCATAACTTGTACATTTGTTGATATTGACTAATTTTGAATGAGGTTACAACCTTTCCTAAAATGTTGTCACAATAGAAATTTTGGTGACAATTACGGCGACAACTTTTTAAGGGACTATTAATAGTGTCCCAAATAATAATTTTAGGGACGGCTAAGAGCTTGTCCCAAATAATGTTATTAGGGACGGCTAAGTACTTGTCCGAAATAGTATTATTAGGCACAGCTAGTCCCGTCCCTAATAATATTATTAGGGACGGCCAACCCTGTCTCGAATAATTTTTTATCTTTAGGGACGGCTATATCCGTCCTTAAAACGGAGTTGAACAATAAAAAAATATTGGCGGCAATTTTGGCGCCAACCTATATGGGACGGTTAATACCGTCCCAAATAATGTTATTAGGGACGTCGAAATCCGTCCCTAATACATTTGGGACATCACTCAAATGTGACCATGCCTTGCCGTCCCTAAATTCGTCCCAAAAGGTCTTTAGGTACGAATTTATAGTCTTTAGGGATGGATTTTACCTGTCCCTAAAAGTGATTTTTTTTTGTAGTGGAGGATTAGGTATTAAGAATTTGATTATTTGGAAAAAGGCATGCATGATGAGACATTTATGGGATGTTGCTAGGAAAAAGGACCTTTTTTGTGTTAAATGGGTACATAGTGTTATTATTAAACAAGAATTTCTCTCGACGGTCAATTTATCAGCTGATGCTTCCTGGACATGGAGAATGAGGGATCACACTAGGAAGTTTCTTAAATATCATATTGGCAAAGATGACGGTACACACTTCTGGATTGATAATTGGCATGAAAGGGGACCTATCCTAAGTTTTCATGGGAGTAGAATTGTATATGATGCTGCTAGTTTTATGTTGGTTAAGGCTTCTGAATTTATTGAAAAGAATAGTGATGCATGAGCATAGGGATATAATCGTCTTTTTAGCATTTTTTTAAATTATTTTTGCCCTTTTTGTACTTTTTAGTATAAATAGCCAGAAGGCTCCTAATTGTATCATTTTTTTCTATTTGATATTAAGAGACTATAGAGAGAAATAATAAATCCTTGTGAAATCGACTTCGTTTTTGTTGTTTTTATTGTTGTTGTTGTGTAGATTAGGCCTCTTTTACGCTTTCGCATCCAAATTTATATCAAATTGGTAATAGAGTCAGATTTTTTCTTGGCTTAAGCATGTTTATCGAAGATTGGGATTCGAGTTGGGTTCACCTGATTGGGATCCGAGATACCCCCGAGATTTTTCTCCAAACCCTAGTGTTAAAAGAGGCCAACGGAGGAAGGCCGGACAGGCCTGAAGAATACCACCCCTCCCAGTTGCATGCAGACAACCGCGAGTAATAACGAAAACTTTCCAGCGGCAGTGGGCGGTTCAATCGACACCAAGTGAAGGTTGATTTCTATTGGAATAAACAAGAAGGCAGAATCGGTGCTGTATCCACTCCATTTCCTATCGAACCGTCCTTTGATGCCATACCAGGGCCTGCCCTTAAGGGATGTTCATCCAGAACCGTTAAAAATTCTTTGGGAGTTCAAAATTATTCCATCAACAATCTAGAAAAGCTATTTTTTATCACAAACTGAAACCCTACACCATCAAAACCTGACACTTCGAACCCTCTTATGAACCCTGAACAATCCAAGACCCGGCTAGAATTGTCTAAGAATCACTTACCCTCATTACTAGCCTAATTTCCACAAAAAGAATTAAATTCCAAACCAGATCTTGCCTAATCTCAAGAAACTCTAATATTCGACCCCTAAAAAAACCTAATCCTTTATTTAACGGGTGCACCTCTTTGGGCATCCTCCCCATTCCTACCGATATACCTTTAGCTATCGCCCAATCCATTTGCCTATGCCGTGACTCTTTTTTCCATGCTCAAGCAAGACTTGTCGATATTTTTACCACCTACACACATTCCGTTAGGATCATGACCCCGGTGGATCCCCAGACACTTCCTCTTAATGATCATACGTGGATCCGCGCAAGTATATTATTTATTCATTATACCACGAGAGGGAGACTTTATACAGTGATCATTGATGACGATGTTAGCGATAACTTAATGGCGCAATAAATGGTAGACATGTTAAAGATTTCTACGGAGTCATTAGCATCCCCGTGCCGAATTGGGTGGTTGAGTAATGGTACCGCTATTAACCCGAGTTGACAATATTGAGTGTCTTTCTCTATAGGAGCTTACCATGATGTGGTGGTATGTACCGTGGTGGATATGAGGGTGTGCCACTTACTCTTGGCAAGACCTTGGCAATATGATCATCATAGTGTGCATGATGGACGAGAGAATACCTACTCGTTCAAACACGAGGAGAGGGACTTCCTACTCTGTCCTATGAGACTCATTCCTATGGCACGACTTTTCGCATTATTACTCTCACATGAGGAGTTAGCTACGGAGACCGTGGAGACACGCCTATGCTACGCCCTTATTATCCCTATTTCTACATCGAAAGCACCTATCCCTCCACTTTTCTAGGCTCTGTTAGATTCGTATGTGGATGTATGTAAGCCTCCTGATGACGTACCACCCCTTTGGGACATACAAAATCCTATCGACCTTGTACCTGGGGTATAGCTACCTAATTTACCCCATTATCGCATGTCACCTACGGAGCACGCCAAGTTACAGAGGCAGACCACCGAGTTATGTGACAAGGGTTATATTAGGGATATCATGTCTCCTTATGAGGTATCAGAATTATTAGCACCTAAAAAAGATAGGAGCAAGCGCGTGTGTGTGGAAAGTCGCGCCATGAACAAAATCACTGTGATGTATAGGTTTCCTATCCACGGGCTAGAGGATATGTTAGACCAGCTCCATGGTTCAACGATCTTTTCCAATCTTGATTTAAAGAGTGGCTACCATCAGATACGCATGAGGCCAGGGGGAGAATGGAAGATGACGTTTAAGACGAATGATGGACTTTATGAGTGGACAGTGATGCCTTTCGGCCTCTCAAATGCTCCTTCCACATTTATGAGGATGATGTCCCAGATTTTGCACCCTTTTTTTGGAAGTTCGTAGTGGTCTACTTTGACGACATTTTGAGTTATAGTCGATCCGAGGAGGAGCATCTTGGACATGTGACTCGAGTTTTAGAAGTTTTACGGGCCGAGCACTTTTTCCTCATGTTAAAAAAGTGTGCCTTCATGGTCCCGTTGGTGACCTTATTGGGATACTTGATTTCTAGAGACGGCGCTAGGGTGGATGATGCCAAGATTCGGTCGATAGTAGACTGGCCTACCCCCACTTGTGTGTCCCAGTTCCGCAGCTTCCACAGACTCGCTAATTTTTATCAGAGCTTCATAGTGGGTTTGAGCACTGTTATGGCCCTTATTATAGACTTGATGAAAACCTCTACGGGCATGGATTCAGGTGGACTACGAAGGTTGAGAGATCCATAACATGTATTAAGAAATTGATGACAACTGACCCTATCATCTCATTACTCGATTTTGGCGAGCTATTTGAGCTATTTTGCGATGGTTGTAAGACATGGGTGTGGATCGTGTTGAGTCATAATGGGAAACTCATCGCATTTTTTTAGTTAGAAGCTGACAGGAGCGACACTGAACTATTCTCCATATGACTTGGAGTTCTATACAGTTGTGATAATGTTAAAATTTTGGTCATCTTGCCTCCTCCATAAGGAGTTTCTTATCAAGTCCGACCATGAGGTATTGCGATTTCTTCATATTTAGTGGCGTGTTAGTGATAGACATGCCAAATGTATGGCCTATCTTAAGCGATACACTTTCCACCTCCAGTACAAGCCTAATAAGGAGAATCTAGTAGTGGATGCTCTTAGCCGATGAGCTAATGATTTGGTGACTCTGAGGAGTCAGGTATTTAGATTTGATGAGATTCGAGATCTGTACCCGACTAACGTGGAGTTAGGCTCGATTTTCACCACATGACATTAGGGTGATGGTGCATCGAGCGAGTAAAATTTACAGGATGGATTCTTACATCGGGAGACGTCTCTATGTATTCCTTCTTCTTCCTTACGAGAGAAGATCATATTCGAGGTTCACGGGGGTGGATTAGCAGGTCATATGGGGAAAGCACGCATACATGCGATGTTGCGGGACCATTTTTGTTGACCGAATATGAGACAGGATGCTAACACCTTCATTAGGTTTTGCTATACTTGTCAGATGGCCAAGGGGCATCATTCCAATATCGACTTGTACACTCCACTACCGATACCCGAGCTCCGGTGGTAGGATGTCTCGATGGATTTTATTATTGGGCTCCCACGTACTTCCAGCAGGCATGACTTCATCTTGGTAGTTGTAGATCGATTCTCCAAGATGTCTCATTTCGTCTCGTGTACTCGTACAACAGATGCTTCTTATGTCGCGTCCTTGTACTTCTGTGAGATTATCTATTTACATGGGGTGCCTCGTAGCATCACGTACGATCGAGATGTGTGTTTTATCGGGCATTTTTACGGATAGAGATTTAGTTTTTGACTGCCTTTCATCCCGAGACATACAGACTGACCGAGGTAGTCAATAAAAATATATGTGACCTTCTGCGGTATTTAACATCAGAGCATCCCCGTAGGTGGATATAGTGATTTCACAGATTGAGTTTTCTTTCAACAATGACATCAACTGTTCTACGGCCTCTCTCCCTTTTAGATTGCGTCGGGTAGATCTCCCATTATGCACTGCTTTGAACCTTTTCCTATTATTCGAGCCTATGGGCCGAATACTTAAGAGGTCGACCTTCATCTTGAGCTTCACACATACCGCACATTTAACATGGCGGACCTCTCCCCATTTCGAGGCCCCCACCCCCCACCCATTCCCCTTACTTCCTCCTTGACCCACTTGGTTCATTCACATGTTGATCATATTAAGGGTATCCTTTATTCGACATTTGTCCCTTTATCATCAGGATACTATACCCGCTACTTAGTCTGTTGGGTTGGCCGCCCTAAGGTGGAGGATTCTTGGATTATCAAGGCCACCTTACATTATGTTGATCCCAATTTCTTTGGGCGGTATTCGACATATATGGATTCCTCTCAGGGGGAGAATGATGTAGGAGCATAGGGATATAATAGTCTTTTTAGCATTTTTTTTTATATTATATTTGTCGTTTTTATACTTTTTAGTATAAATAGCCCGAAGGCTCCTAATTGTATCACTTTTGCTGATTTGATATTGAGAGACTAGAGAGAGAAATAAGAAACCCTTGCGAACTCTACTTTGTTGTTGTTGTTGTTGTTATTGTAGTTGTTGTTGTGTAGATTAGACCTCTTTTATGCTTCCAAATCCAAATTTACATCAAATAGTTGGAAATTTCCTCGACCTATTTCGAGTGGGCTTTTGGATCTTACAAACACCAGCATTATTCCTCAATGTAACAATGGAGACAGAGATAGTTGGTTGATAGCTAAAAATGGGAAGTTCAACACCATAGTCACTTATGAAAATATACGACAGAAGAAAGATATTGTGCCATGGGAAAAAATTATTTGGTTTGTTAAAAGAATTCCCAAATATGCTTTTAATCTCTGGATGGCATGCCATGATTAGATATAGACGAAAGATAAATTAAAAAGTTGGGGGATTATTAATGAAGACTTACGTGTTTTATGCAAAAAATAAATTAAAACCAGGGATTACTTATTTTTTGAATGTGAGGCTACAAAGAAGATTTGGGGAAAGGTTTTGGTGATGCATCGGATGCATGCTCACTGCTCGATGTGATTGGTGTACCCTTTTCATTTTGAGCATTGAAGACATCAAACAAAATTTGTATCGCACCCTATGAAAAAATGGATCAAATAATAGTAAATTAATATATATTATATCTAGATAGGTTTGTTTAATAAATGAAATTATTTAAAATACATATATACCATAATTTGTGTGTTATTTTCCTTAAATCTTCTATTGATGGAAGAGATGATATATTCCTTTAATGCATCTACGTCATCATTTGCTTTATTTTTTTTGTTTAAGTTTGGCCTTTACCACCCCTAAATGCATCAACTGCTTCTTCGAAATAAAGGGACAAACTGCACGAACTCCTTCCTTTTTCTCTTTTCCAAAAACCTCTATCAACTCACCGTTCCCTATGCATTGGCTCTTACTAGTTCCCTCTCCACTCTCGCTCTTTCTTTTCTCCACCGTATCCTTTACTTCATCCTATCAAATGATAGTTATAAATTAGAATGAGAAAATTTCATTAATAAATGCAATTAATAATACTACAAATATTGTTGTTTTTCATTTAAAAACGCACATAGTAAAACTTAGCACTGTTTAGGACATTCCCGATTTTATCCTCGTGTCCCGCAAGCCATGTATATACTTGCGTTAATTCTTATTATGGGTTTGATTGAACCTACAATTTAAATACAAAACCATTTACACGTTACTTTTGATATGTTTTAGCCTTGAATTGCGGCCCTTGAACTAACCGCCACAATGTTTCATTTGTCTTCGTCTCTCCTAATTTTAGCAACTGTTTGATGGAAACAAATCATAATTACTACAATGTTTCATTTCTCATCATACTTAATGGAAAGATTAATAAAAACATAATCACCTTCTCGAATAACCAAGGGATAAAGTAAGTTTGTTTCTCCACTTTTGTCATTTCAATCCCCATCCCTTTAGCGGGAGACACGGATTTCAGTGATGCTTCATGCTCACTGCAATATGTATTTTGATATAAGTAATTATAACTCAAGATGCTAATTAATTCTTAACTATAAACAAACAAAAGAAATCAAACCTATAGTACTCTTAAAGTCCATCGACATTAAGTCGAAATAATACCCATCGACTTATTTGTTGAAACTGTATGGGTCCCAACGTTATAGTCTTATCATCAAGCAAAGGCCCTTAATAAGAGAACTCTCCACCTCCTCCAAAAAGGCTTCATGTGAGCGTTTATGATTTCCATATGATGGATTTGGCATGTAATCCATGCAATAGTTAACAGACTCAACAATAACGTAGGATTTCGTAATAGAACCTTCAATATACCGCTTATTGCTAGGTATATCTTTGAAATCTTTCATCGTCCTACTTGTATAAGGTAGTAAAAATTAATAACAAACATTATTAAGTTAAATGGTGCATATTTTATTATATTAATAGATAAAAAAATCACTTTTCGAACGGATGCATCCAATGAGCATCGGTTGGTCCACAAACTAGGGCTTCATCTGCTAGATGCACACTGAGGTGAATGCTAATATCAAAAAACGTAGGTGGGAAATATTTTTCCAACATGCACAATGCTTCAACAACCACGTATTTTTCTCTTTGGATATCTTGCCGAATCAGAACCTTAGAGCGCAACATGTTAAAGAATAAACATAACTATTGGATTGCTTTTCTCAAATATTGATGGTTCAGCAAGGCATGTCAAAGTAACACATGTAGCAGATGTTCAATTATGACATGATAATCATGCGACTTCCAAGAGTGCAAAGACAGGGGACTAACACTAACTATATTGCTCATGTTAGAGAAAAAACTGGTAGGAAGCTTTAAGTCCTTCAAAATTTGGTTGAATTGCCTTTTTTCTTCTTTATCCAAGATAAATGGTGCTGTTGATTTTATCTTTTTTCCAGTGCATCCATCAACTTGAAGTAATTGACCGATGTGTATTCCCATATCCTTTATATCCAATCGCCCCTTTTCATTATTCTTTATTTTATTATCATCAAGAATTGTGTTTATTAAATGCTCTGCAACATTCTTTTCGATGTGCATCACATTAAGGACATGTCGAACTTGATGATATGGAGAGTATTCCAAGTAAAAAAAAGGATTTTTTGTGCCAAGCTTCTTTAACTTCAATATTTCCACTCCCATTAACATTATTAGACTTTCTCTTTTTAGCAGAAAGTTTTGAGACTTTTTCAGGTACATACTTTATGTTTCTTAACTTCTCCACAAGTCCATCCCCATTTAGTTGAACCGGGGGATGTACAACTTCTTGTGTTCTAAGTCCCAAACCTCTACCACTCCTAAAAGGATGATCGCTTTAAATAAACATACGATAGTTTGTGTAAAATATCTTCATGCTGTGTTCTCGCCGAATGGATGGAGTGCCATCCCCACAAATAGGATACGCTTTGTAACCATGTGTTGCACACCGAGATAAGTTCCCATATGCGAAAAAATCATGAATCCCACACATCAACATAGTTCTTAATGTAAAAGGTTGCATTTTATGCATATCAATAGCTGGAACTCTTCCCCATAATTACTTCAACTCATCTACTAATAGTTGAAGAAAAACATCAATGTCTTGACCCCATGCCTTTGGCCCAAGAATTAGTAAAGATAAAATTTGGAACTCACACTTCAAGCATAAAGAAGGGCCCATATGATAAGGCGTGGTCATGACAAGTCAACAACAATAACTACTAGATAGAATACCATGGGGATTGAACCCATTTGTTGCTATTTCAAGCCAAACAGTGCGCCTTTCCTCGACGAAATTGGGCCATCTACTTTTTATCATTCTTCAATAGGATGAATCACAAGGATGTCGCTGATAATCCCATGATCTTGTTGCCCGATGGTACCATGTCATTTCATGCACTATCCAAGGTATAGTATAAAATCTCACTTGCCTTGGAATTAAAGGGAAATGTCTCAACATTTTCATTTGTTCTTTGCATAACCTTTTCCCTTTCTTTAAGGTCACTACATATCTTGGTTCTCCACACTGAGGACATTCCTCCAAATCTTCATTCTCTTTCCAATATAAAATATAGTTGTTAACATAAGTATGAATGTAATTTGCTTTCATCCCTAGGTCTTTCATCATTCTCTTCATGTGCTGATATTTTTCTAGTAATATGTTTCCTTTTGGAAGACACCTCTTTAAGATCGACAAGAGAGATGTCACGCTATTTCCCGACCAACCAAAATGATTTTTCAAATTATGCAATTCCATAATTGTAGAGAGAGTAGTCTCAGGACCCTCACATAAAAGGGTACAATTTCTCGATCGCTAATTTATTATATTGATTATGCTTCTCATTGTCAACATACGAATTTCAGAGAATACTTCCTGGCCAGGTTCTACATAATGTTGTTTTTGCACTCCGTAACATGCCTCAATTAAGTTTTGCAACCTTTCATTCTCATTGTTATTAGCTTCATCATATCCTTCAAAATCAATAGGTTCTACTACGGGACATGTTAAGTTTGATGATAGTGTTTCACCATGCAAAACCCACTTAGTATATGTCCTATCTATACCATGCATTATAAAATGATCCTTGATATCCACCGCAGTGAAACGCTTCTTATTTTGACACTTAACACATGGATATGGAAAGGTCGAGAACTGATGGCCATTGTTTGCAATGGCAAAACTAAGGAAAGACGCGACTCCATTTGTGTACACCTCACTTATTTTATTCCTCTCATTCATCCACTCTTTGTTCAATGTTTGTGATATTCTGCACTACCAAAACAATCATGGTTTACACACAATTACTATGACAATATATAAAAACATAATTATTTATACACACATAAATAAAATCACAACTAGAACATGCAATTTTTTAATCACACCATAGCCCTAACCCATTGTTGATACAAAAATTAGTTAACTTACATGGACCAGTTATGTTAAGACACGTGTCATCCTAAGTATATATACCGAGATACTTAATGTATCGAGCTACTCAGTGTACAGAGATACTCAGCGTACTGAGCTACTCAGCATACCGAGCTACTTGTTGGGAAGATTAAACGATCAAGACAGATTCAATGATTATTCCTTACCATGTACAGATGTATATTCCTATTCAATAATAGCATATTATCTATTCACACTGACAGCCCAAGGGCTATAAACACATTGTAATACCCTCATGGCAGGGTAAGCAATCATAAGCAAACGTAATCGAGATCAAGGCAAAGAATCCAGTAATACAAAACAGTGAACGTAGGCCATTTTACTTAAGGCTGAACCACTTTAAAAACCTCTTATCTTATTTCTTTATTCATATTGATCTGTGATTAATTAATTAGATCAAATCTAGTTTTTCACATCAACAGATTGGCACCATTTGTGGGAACGACTATACGTAGCATTTTTTACCAAAAAAATCATCATAAATGGATGATACCCTAGAATCTAACAATAGTAATAATGAAGGGAATCCTCCTAACCCTTTTATCCCCCCAAATGTAAACGATATCACAAGAATCTTGGCAAGCTTAGTCAGGGGATAAATGGCTATGCAAAAAACTATGCGACAGTTCATTCAAACTGTTCAAAATGGAGCGCATGCACAATCAAGCCAATGAAGCATTCAAAGAAGCATTCATCCACCGTTTTCACGATCTAGAAGTACTGAAATCCATCATACTGGGAATTCAACTGATCCATCATATCACCCTGGTTTGAATTCTGCTATAAGAATTTTGCTTTCTCAAAAAAATGTCACTCTAACTCCAGAGAGAACAAGCGCTCTGGAAAGGTTGAGCTGAGTTTCACCCTTCGACCGTTTGGGCCCTAGGAGGAATAGAAATCCTCCTCGAATTGCGTTGAGAAATTCTCAATGACCAAATGATTTAAGGGAAGGCTCATCCCAATCACATCCAAATCCTAGGCCTGCAGCTCACATAGAAAGATCCCAAGAGCTCGTGCAAACATAAATAAATCAGAGGTTGGAAATGATGCATGGAAATGATCTATTCAGAGATTGGAAGATAGGTTAGGGGAGATGGCTAAGGCCAAAAACCCTCTCCAAAGAACCTTTATCAGAGGATCTCTATTTGTACAAGCAATTGTGGATTTTCCCACACTATCAAAGTTTAAGGCTCCTGTGGTTACACCGAAGTACGATGGAAAAACTGATCCCGTTCTCCACATAAAATAGTACCAAGCTATAACAAATATTTATGCAGTCCCTGATGAAATGAGGTGTAGGGAATTCTCAGGATTCATCACCATATCTACTCAGATATGGTACAAGAGTCTTCATTGGGGGAAGATTGCAACCTTTCATCAACTCGCAGAGCTCTTTATAGGAAATTTCTATTTTAGTGAAAAGCCAGTTAAAAGGGTAGCACATCTGTTGAGTGTTAGGAAAAAAGCAGAAGAAAGTACCATGGACTATATCACTCGTTTTAACAACGAGAAACTGGAGGTAATAGATTATGAGGAGAAGGCAATCATTATAGCTCTCATGAGTGGTCTTTTACCAGACAAGTTGTACTATACTTTGGCCAAGGATCCTCAAAAATCTATGGCTGAATTGATGGCTAAAGCAGCCAAAATTATGAATGATGAGAAGGCTATGGCTACGAAGAAGAATGCTGAAGCAAAGGCAGAAGCTAAAGCTGATGTCAAGTCGGAGAGGAAAGATCATAAGAATAATAGTGGGAGAAAGCAGTCGAAAGGTAAAGAAACGTTAGAGCACTTAAGGAAGTATACAAATTATACTCCCTTAAAGGTGGATATAAACCACGTTCTGTAGGAAATCAAGAACATCGAGGAACTGAATTGGCTAGAAAAACTGAGATCAGCTCCCAAAAGAAGGGATAAATTCAAGTATTACGAGTTTCATAAAGATCACGGTCACATGACCAAGCAGTGTGTTGCTCTCCAAAATGAGATAAAGACACTCATTATACGAGGAAAGTTGAACACATATGTTGATCGCCAAAATGGTGGAAGGACCAACAACAGAGTTCAACAGAAGTCCAAATCTCCTTGACGATCAAGAGACGATAAGAAAAGGGACCATAAAAATGACCCTGAAGATGACCCCGATCTCCCAAAAAAGCCAAGACTGCCTGAGCATGAGGTATTTTCAATTCGTTTTGGTTCATTCGATTATAACATGATTATAAGTGGAGATGCGGGAAGGGGTGATCATACCGTTGAAAGGAAAACTTACCTCAATAAGGCTCAATCTTATTCCTATATAAAGCGGATAAATATAGCAGAAGAAGATTGCCCGAGGAAGGTTAACAAAGATAAGCTGGCCATTAGTTTTTTTTAAATAATCTGGAAGGCGTTTTGTATCCTCATGATGATCCTCTGGTGATCAAAATGATAATGAAGGATGTAATCATTTCAATAGTACTGGTGGATAATGGTAGCTCGGTGGACATCATGTTCTACCCTTGCTTCGATGGTTTGAACTTGAAACTTGGTCAATTGGAGCCGTATCACAGGCTCCTCATTGGATTTTTAGGAGAAATTTTTTTTCCAATTGGAACGATCAAGTTAGACATGTTGATTGGCACCTAGCCAACTTGCAGATCAGAGAAGGTACGTTTCTTCGTGATCGATAAAAATGTCAAGTCAATCTACAATATAAATGGGAAGAGTAGGCTTGAAGAAGTTTAAAGCAGTTCCATCCACTATGCATCAGTGTTTAAAGTTCCCGACCAACTTTGGGTTGGAATTATGAAGGGCGAAAAAAAGTAGTTCGGGAATACTACTACTCATCTACCGAGCAAGAAGAATTAGAGAATGCTACGAAGAAAACAACCACTTATTAAGTGGATGAATCTGAGATTGAAACCTTAGACCCAAGAGATGAAACGGAATTCATTAAAGGCTAAGTCATGGAAGAAACATAAAGTATTATTATGGATGAAGAGCAACCAGAAAGAAAAACCCATATTGGCGCTTCACTTGATCCAGTATTAAAGCAAGAGCTGGTGGCATTTTTGAAGCATAAAAAATAAGTATTTGCGTGGTGTCATGAAGATATGCTGGGGATAGACCCATCCTTCTTATGTCAAGAGCTCAATATCAATAAGGAGATCAAACCAGTGAAGCAAAGAAGAAGAGTTTTTAGTTTGGAGAAGAACCAGGCTATTCAAGAAGAGGTGGAAAAGCTGTAAAAAGTTGTTTTCATCGAAGACGTGAAATATCCTGATTGATTGGCCAATGTCGTGATGGTTAAGAAGAAAACTAATAAGTGGATAATGTGTGTGGACTTCACAGACCTGAATAAAGCTTGCCCAAAAGATCATTTTCCTTTGCCCAGGATAGATCAACTGGTGGATGCAACTTTGGGCATGAGCCGCTAAGCTTCATGGATGCCTATTCTGGATATAATCAAATTAAAATGAAACCAGAAGACAGGAAAAGTACCTCTTTCATTACCCCACGAGGAACATATTGCTACAATATTATGCCTTTTGGTCTTAAAAATAAAGGTGCTACATATCAGCGGCCGATGAACAAGGAGATTGACCAAAAGTAAGAAAGCTACTGACCATATAGCTGATTTAAGGCAAACATTTGATCAGTTGGAGAAGTACCAGATGAAGCTGAACTGAACAAGTGAATATTTGGGGTACAAGATGTCATGTTCCTTGGGTACATTATGAAGCAAAGAGGTATTAAAGCAAATCCTGACAAGATAAAAGCCTTGTTGGAGTTACAATCTCCAACCACCAAGAAGGAAGTGAAAAGCCTTATGGGGCGTGTTGCAGCTCTCAACAGATTCGTCTCATGAGCAACTGATAGATGTCTTCCATTCTTCAAGGTGCTCAGAAAGACCTTGAGTGGAACGATGAATGTGAGTAGGCATTTTTAGAGTTGAAGAGATATTTGGGGACGCCTCCTTTATTATCTAGGCCAGTGGAAGGGAAAAAATTATATTTGTACTTAGCTATTTCAGAAAGTGCAGTCAGTTCGGCCTTGATAAGAATAGAAGGCAGAGTGCAAAAACCAGTTTACTATACTAGCAAGGCATTCAGGGGAGTAAAAGTCAGTTACCCCAAACTGGAGAAGTTGGCATTGGCATTGATTGAAGCGAGCAGGAGAATGAAACCATATTTCCAAGCCCATACAATAGTGGTATATACTAACATGCCACTCAGACAGGCTTTACATAAGCCAGAAAAGTCTAGAAGATTGATGTATTGGGCAGTGGAGTTAGGGGAGTACGACATTATTTATGAGCCAAGATCCTCTCTCAAAGGACAGGCAGTGGAGGATTTCATTACCGAGTTTACCTACCCAGATGTCTTCGACCAACAGGGGGCTAATGCCGCGACACTAAAGAATGCAAGAGGACTAATCGAAACTGTCCCCGATCAACTCCTAGCAGCAGAATTGACAGAAGGGATGGTTGTCGATCAACCATAATCTTCTGGTAAGGGGCAAGAGTTGAAGTAAAAGTATGAAGAAAGGAAGGACAAGATTTTTCATCAAGGAATTTTGTCAGACCAAGGGTTGGTGAGAATATACCTATATGAAATTTATATGTTGATGGTTCTTCATGTGCAACAGGTTATGGAGCTGGAATTATTCTCAACAATCCACACAAAATAGACATAGAATATGCTCAGCGTTTCCAATTCCAGGCTTCCAATAATGAAGCTCAGTATGAGACCGTGATTGTGGGCCTTAATTTATCTAAATCATTTAATGCAGAGCAAGTTGTGGTGTTCAGTGATTCACAACTAGTGGTAAATCAAATGTTAAGTCTTTACGCAGCAAAAGGAGAGTTCGTGTCAAGATATTTAACTAAAGCTATGGAGATTGTATCCAATTTGGCAGCTATTCAAGTGATTAGAATACCAAGACCGAAGAATGCAAGGGCAGATGCACTTGCTCGGTTAGCTTCAGCTACGCGCACTGAGCTACGAAGAACAATCCCCATTGAAATACTTGCAAGCATAAGTATTGATGAAGATTTAATGGCGAATTTTATTGCCTTGGATATGGTACCATCTTGGATGGATCCCATCAGGGATTATATTGAAGAAGGTACTTTACCAACCGACCTACTTGTAGCCAAGAGGTTGAAGTATAAAGATGCCAAATATGTTTTGCATAATGGAGTTCTGTATAGGAGAGGTGTGATAGACGGTCTGCAAAGGTGTGTTCATTCAATAAAATTTAAAGATCTACTAGAGGAAATTCATGAAGGATCTTATGGAGCTCACGTAGCAGGTCAAACTCTTTTGTAGAGAATAAATACGCAAGGGTACTAATGGCCAACAATGCGTTCTGATTATACAGCTTATGCTAAGAAATGCAACAAGTGTTAGCGGTTTTCTACTATAGGAAGAACTCCTCAGGCGCTACTAACACCAATCACTTCACCTTGGCCATTCTCCATGTGGCGAATAGATTTAGTCAGGCCACTGCCAACTATAAGAGGACGATTCAAATATCATATGATAGCTGTTGATTACTTTACAAAGTCGGTGGAAGCTGAACCTCTCATTGACATGGCCTATGAAAGGGTCTATCAATTCATTTAGAAGAATATCATTTCCAGATATGGCGTGCCCTATGCATTTATCACTGATCATGGTACCCAATTTGACAATGATGAGTTTGTAGCGTATTGTATACAATCCAATATTCAAAAGGTCCATTATGCTCCAGGTCATCCCCAAAGTAATGGGCAAATAGAGGTGACGAAAAGAATGCTATTGAATGGGTTAAATAAGAGATTGGATGATGCTAAAGGTAATTGGATCAACGAGTTGCACTCAGTATTATGGTCATATTGAATAACTCCTCGAACAACAACTGGGGAATCTCCTTACAGTGATACTGGTCGAACTAGGTTTATCTACTCACAGGGTGCTTAACTTTAATTCTCCAGTAAGTGATTTGATGAGACGCTTGGACTTGGACATACTTGAACAAGTCAGAGAAGATGCAGCTGAGAACACACTATATGGTTGACTTACTTGAGTCTGTGCCATATAGGAGTTCCAACTAGTTTGGATATCGAGAAAAAATAGGATTAGATTTTTCCGAGTTACTCCATCTCAAAAAGGCTCCAAGGAATCCTAATCCAAGTACTCCAATGTAACACAAAGAGGTAAGTGCAACTGTTGAACCACAATTAGGACACATACACTGCATATACATGTTTATTATGTGTGCATATTTTTTATAATAAAAATTTGATTGGTTCAATTTTTAATTGGTTAATATTTTTTGTGAGTCAAAAAAGTTAATTTTCCCAAGACTTTAAAACACACATGTGTGTTATTTTTTTATAAGGCTATTTGTGTTTATTTAGTGTCTTCGTGGTTAGACTCATTTGTGACCCTAGATTGAGTGGTTATCAATGAACCATATTATTAGTGCCTCAATCCTAGTAAACACCTTTTAGCCAATCAAATTAGTTATCCCTCTTTCTTTCTACACCCGTAGATCTTGGAGATTTGATCTAAACCCTCTATTTGTAACAAACCCTCTTGAGCCTCATATATAACATCTCTTAGTTGTTTTTTATCAAATAATGAGATAACATAATAGAAGAAGAGAAAAGAGGGTAAGAAAAATAAAGGGTCGGCGGGTTTAGAAATCGAAAGAGAGAAAAATCTGAGATCGTCGGACTCAAAACGAGAGGAAGAGAAGAAGTCGTCGTCAGCTATAGCAAGAGAGAGAGAGAGATCACTGGACCTTGCATCTCCGGACTTTACATCGTCGAAAACCGAGAAGAGAAAGAGAGAGATTAGATCTGTCGTTCATGCCGAAAAAAAATAAAACCGATCAGATCTACTGATCGTCGGTGTTGCTATAACGAAAAGAAGTCTAAATCGAGATCGTGACAGTTCGCCAGAGTTGTACCACTGGACGGAAAATTGAGACCACGGTATGGAAAAATAAAGACATCGGAGCTACCTCTTCCGATTAGATTCCGACGCTGGAGAAGTAGAAATCTCGTCGGATTGTTTCTAGAACCAAGTCAGACTACATCTTTCATGGTTTTCTTCTCAAAACTCATACCCAAATATCTTAGTTGGTTTAAATCTGAAAAAATCCAAAGAGACTTAGAAGAAAAATTGTTGGGATTTGTTTTGAGTTGGATATGTTGTTGGGTTATTATTGATTGGTTGGGTATTTGAAGACCTCTTCAAATAATTTTTTTTTTCTAAGAACCTTTTAGTTCACACTAATATTTTTAGGGTTCTTTATTTGTTTTCTTGGATCCTTATTATATTGTTGTTGTTATTTTTTTTATCCAAGAATATAGTTTCAAATAAATTTGAAACACAAGACTTATTGTTGTGGCTTATATTCAGATTGGAGAAATATTTTTTTTGTTTCAAAAAATTAATTTCACCAATTGGTGAAATAAATTTTGGGCATAAATAATTTTGAAACAAAACTTGATTTGAAATTTTTTATTCCGAATATGAAATTTTTGAAGTCTTGTATTCAAAGAATATTTGAGATGATTTGCATTGCATATAGAAGTTGCTTGTAAATTCATAGGATATTGCTTGTATTTGATTAAGAGGCGTGAGAAGCATTATTGCATTTAGTTTAATACACAAACATTATCACTCTCACACGAACACTTAGGAGTTGTGGTTCCTGGTGAGATATTTTGTTTGAGGGGCTGCTAGAATCCGGGATTCAAGGATAAAACAAGAAGCTGCGTGGAGAAGAACAAATCAAGATAGAATGCCTTTAAGAGTGAAGTAACTTGGGTAGGTACGTTTTCTAATCTTGTATTTTGGTTCTTAGTTGCATGCTTTAGTGTTGTAACTTGGTTGTGATTCTAGTGGCTTTTTTGTTTTGCTCCGTAGAGGGGGTCGTGAATGTTTCCCTTATTTTAGAGTTTTACAATGTTAAAAATCACGTGTCTAATTTGCTTGAATCTTCTTAATTACTTTGGTGAACAATATCGTACTCGAGACTTAATTGAAAATTTTTGTTTTAAAAAACTTAAGGTAATCAAACTAACGAATCTAAAGATCACATTCAGAAAATTGTTTTAACACATCTAGTGTTCATTTTGAAAAGAGTTTCGTTCAACGAGTTTATTTTAGAGTTTACTCAACTTATAACCTTTTGTTATTAATCTTGTAAACAAGTTTTTTCAAGTGGTGTCAGAGCGGGATTATCCAAAAAAAAATTTATCCTGAAACTCCAAAAATTGTTTTCGAAATCCATTTCTGAATATGGATGGAAGATTTGAGAAGTTAGGTAACCTTCCCCGACTACCACTCTTTGATGGAGACAACTTTCATATTAGAAAGTACGAATGGTTGGTTTCATTCAAGGAACTCTTGGTGATGATGTTTGGGATATGATTGAAAATGGTTATGAACATCCAACTAAGTCTTTGTCAGATATTGATCCCACAATGGTTAAGAAACTTCGTAGCGAATTTACTACGATAGAGAAAAAGAAGTCTCTCGATAATAATAAGGACAAGAATGTTATCTTTATGTCCATTAACGATCATGAGTTTAAAAGAATATCTATTTTCTCTAATTTTAAGGATGCCTGAGACACTCTAGTCACCGCACATTAGGGTGATGAATGAGTTAACGACGAAAATACACAAATGCTTGTCCAACAGTACAATACACTGATTATGGATGACAATGAATCCTTTGATAATTTCTGCATTAGGTTAACCGACATTTTTACAAAGTTACATGAAAATGGTATAACCTATACTAGAAAAGAAATCGTTCAAAAGATTCTTATGTCATTACATGCTAGCTTTGACAATAAGAGATATGCCATAGAAGAAATCAGTGACCCAAACCTGACTCCTGAATTTCTAAGTAGCAAATTAAGAACTGTTGAGATGGAGTTAGAGTTCAAAAAATAATTGACTGCCCGAAATAAGAGACTCACTGGATCTAATTTTGCATTTTCATCATAATTGACTTCACCTAAAGTCAGTCCTTTAGACTTTAACCTTGACTTGAATGATGACTGTGAATTAGATCACCTTGACAATCAAATAGATCTTATGATCAAGCATTTCAAAAAGATTATCAAATTCAGAAATGCTTTAGCCTATAAATAAGGCAAACAAAATTATCAAGGTAATCAAAATCATAGACCTCATGAAAGACATAAGAAAAGGACATATGACAATAGTAGACCTAAGATAGACATAAAAGATGTCAAATGTTATAGATGTGGAAAAATGGGACACGTTGCTAGTAAATGCCCAAATGAGCCTACCAACCATACTAAGGCTAATTTGTGTAAGACATGGGACGACTCTAGTGATTCTGTTAAAGACAAAATTGAGTCAACCCATAATTATGAGTCCTATACGTCATTCTATGCTAGGATCATATACCATGATGATGATGAATGTGTGTCTACTCATGATTCTATTGTTCCTATTATTGCATCTGCTGTTGAAAATGTTGTGACTGTTGATGATGAAAGCGATATTGCTAGTGATAGCTTAAGGGTGTGTCAAACTGAAAGCATTATCGTTAAACCTGAAGTGTGTGTGAGTTCCATATATGAAATGAGTGATATAGGAGACACTTCACACGATACACTTAGTGATTTTGATGATGATTTTTCAGATCTTCAAGAGCAATACACGAAAAATGCGTAAGAAAAGTGCCCGTCTTGATAATACGGTTAAGCTACTTAATGAGCATATTGATTTACTTAACTAGACTATTATGAAGAACGCTGAAGAATTTATAACAAAATGTGTAGCCCATGAGACTAAAATTGAAGAATTTTCCGCAAAAACAGAAGATGTTTCTGAGAAAAATAATATTTTGGAACAAAAATACAAGTCTACCTTGGTAGAACTTGAAGAATCTAAGCAAAAAGTTTCAAACATGTTTAAAAAATGCTTACACTTTGAAACTCAAGCTAAGTCCTACGAAGAAATTTTTGTAGGAAGCAAGTTTGATTCTAATGATAAATCTGATTTTGGATTTGGAGAAAAAGTTTGTACTAGTAAAAATATTTCTCCTAAAAATGTTGTTTTTGTAAAACAAGGCCAGAATCCTCAAAACACTCAGAAAGAAAAAAAAAATAAAGATGTCTATAAAGCAAAACAAAGTGATTGTACTCAATAGCCCAAATCTAATGGTCCAGCTAAGTACGTTTGTCCACCTGTTAGAAATCATTATCAGAAACCCAAAGCCAATGACACTTGGACGACCATTCCTATTAGAGATAAACCAATTTTTAAAGACTTTAGTAATAAAGTCAAGTCCTCTACTCATCAGTATTGTTCATACTGTGATGTCTACGTCCACTCCATTGCCGAATGTTTTCAAACGAGAGTGTATACCCCTACATATTCAAACTTTAACTATTCTATAAATAGTAGGAATACTTATGTTCTCCCAAGATAGACCACTCACAACTCTAACTATAAAAAGGAGGGAGGACCTAAAACTAAGAAGAAATCATTTAGAAAGACCTAACAAAACTTTTCTAAATCAAAGGTCAATCAAACTATTAAAACTAGGCCTATTTGGATTAGAAAAGATGACTTGTTACCCCAGCTCAAGTGCAACATTGTCATATCTTCTATTAAGGCACCATGCACTTCGTCTGGACGGTATCTTGACTCCGGATGTTCTAAACATATGACCAGAGATGAAACTAAATTAACAAACAAAACAAACTTCCTTGGAGGTAGTGTTGTGTTTGGTGATGGAGTTTCATCTAAGATCATAGGTAAGGGAACATTGTGTGAGGAAGGTCTCCCCGAGATAAATAATATCCTCATAGTTAAAGGTCTCGAGTCTAACTTGCTTAGTATATCTTAATTTTTTTATTCCAATCATACTGTTGCCTTTTCTAAAACTGATTGCAATTTTTTTTATGAAAATGGAAATTGTATTTTAATAGGAAACAAAAATAAGGATAACTTCTACACAGTCTTTCCTAAGTCTGAATCTTGTAGTAGATTGGGATATACAAATTTTGATAATCTTTGTAAGCAAAGTTCCCCAGAAATTGTTAGAGGATTGCCTAAAATCAAAAATTCTTTTTATCCTATCTGTGGTCCTCGTCAGAAAGGGAAAATAAGTAAACCCTTTTATAATAAAGTTAAAAATGTTTTAACTTTAAAACCTTTAGAATTAATCCACAAGGACCTTATGGGTCCCTTAAGAACTGTCAGATTATGTGGTAACGGTTACATACTTGTTATTGTGGATAACTACACATGATATACTTGGGTTTCTTTTAAGAAAAATAAATCCCATACCTTCGATGAGTTCTTAAAAATACTTTTAAAAATAGAGAACGAGAAGGATACCCAAGTATGTCGCATCAGAAGTGACAGAGGTGGAGAATTCAAAGATTCGGGTGTTGCAAAATATTGTATAGGCAATGGCTATAAACATGAATTTAGTGCGCCTAAGACACCTCAGCAGAACGACATTACTGAAAAGAAAGATAGAACATTACAAGAGATGGTTAGGGTTATGCTACATGTGAAAATTCTACCTAAGTATTTTTGGACCAAAGATGTTCAAACGGCTTGTCGTATCATTGATCAGGTGTACCTTAGGAAGAATTTCAAATTTTTTGATGATATTCAATATGAGTATCTTCGTAATGCCATTGGTATGATAGTTCTTACTTATTTTAACACTTCATTCATATCCTCGGTAGTTGCATGCTAATAATTGGTTTCTGAGGATTTAGGGAATGGTCGTTTCTCAAATGACAAAAGACGCCTCCTAATATCTGTTTTATGTAGGAGACCCTTGTATCTGCCCTTGCATGTGTTATTGCTTGTGTTGGAACATTATATCATATTCTCCTGATTTATCTTTTTTACCCCGTTGTATATTTGAGCAAAATTGGGGGAGAAGAACTTGAGCACCTATGCTTCAATTTATATCTTTTGGTACTAACTCAACTAATATGCCATTGAGTGTTTATCTTTTTTAGGCATTTTTCAGACCCGGTCGTATAGCTTGTCCTATTTATTAGGGTATTGGTTTGTATTGTAGTTGAGTAATGTATTTTGTTACCTTATTTTTGGTTCTAGGATGGGAATGGGTAGATAGAGACTTTTGTATAGGAAATCAAGGATTTTTCATTTTCACCCACGAGTTCTGGATACTAAACAGAATTTTGTCTCTAATATCCAAAGGAGGAGATTGAGAACACACTATATGGTTGACTTACTTGAGTCTGTGCCATATAGGAGTCCAACTAGTTTGGATATCGAGAAAAAAAAGGATTAGATTTTTTTGAGTTACTCTATCTCAAAAAGGCTCCAAGGAATCCTAGTCCAAGTACTCCAATGCAACACAAAGAGGTAAGTACAACTGTTGAACCACAATTAGGACACATACACTGCATATACATGTTTATTATGTGTGCATATTTTTTATGGTGGTGTTGTTGCTTCAAATATTTTTTTGAAAAAAGAAATTTATTCGAATACTTTTGTAATCATATAATATGATTTTTTATTTATTTTAAAATATATATTTGAGGGTAACATAAGAATAATTTTTTATGATAAAAATTTGATTGGTTCAATTTTTAATTGGTTAATATTTTTTTTTGAGTCGAAAAATTTAATTTTTCCAAGACTTTAAAAAACACATGTGTGTTATTTTGTTATAAGGCTATTTGTGTTTATTTAGTGTCTTCGTGTTAGACTCATTTGTGACCCTAGATTGAGTGGTTATAAATAAACCATATTATTAGTGTCTCAATCCTAGTGAACACCTTTTAGCCAATCAAATTAGTTATCCCTTTTTCTTTCTACACCCTTAGATCTTGGAGATTTGATCTAAACCCTCCATTTGTAACAAACCCTCTTGAGCCTCATATATAACATCTCTTAGTTGTTTTTTTAATCAGATAATGAGATAAGAGAATAGAAGAAGAGAAAAGAGGGTTAGAAAAATAAAGGGTCGGTGGTTTTAGAAATAGAGAGAGAGAGAAATCCAAGATCGTCGGACTCCAAATGAGAGGAAGAGAAGAAGTCGGCGGAGGCTATAGCAAGAGAGAGAGAGAGATCGTCGGACCTTGCATCGCCGAACCTTACATCACCGGACCTTACATCGTCGAAAACCGAGAAGAGAGAGAGAGAGAGAGAGAGAGATTAGCTCTACCGTCGATGCCGAAAAAAATTGAAACCGATCAGATCTACTGATCGTCGGCGTTGCTATAATGGAAAGAAGTCTAAATCGAGATCGAGAGAGTTCGCCGGAGCTGTACCACTGGACGAAAAATCGATACCACGGGATGGAAAAATAAAGACATCGGAGCTGCCTCTTTCGATCAGATTTCGACGCCGGAGAAGTAGAAATCTCGCCGGATTTTTTCTAGAACCAAGTCAGACTACATCTTTCATGGTTTTCTTCTCAAACCTCATTCCCACATATCTTTGTTGGTTTAAATCTGAAAAAAAATCCAAAGAGACTTAGAAGAAATCTTGTTGGGATTTCTTTTGAGTTGGGTATGTTGTTGGGTTATTGCTGATTGGTTGGGTATTTGAAGACCTCTTCAAATAATATTTTTTTTCTAAGAACCTTTTAGTTCACACTAATATTTTTAGGGTTCTTTATTTGTTTTCTTGGATCCTTATTATATTGTTGTTGTTATTTTTTTTTATCCAAGAATATAGTTTCAAATAAATTTGAAACACAAGACTTATTGTTGTGGCTTATATTCAGATTGGAGAAATATTTTTTTTGTTTCAAAAAACTAATTTCACAAATTGGTGAAATAAATTTTGGACATATATAATTTTGAAACAAAACTTGATTTGAATTTTTTTATTCCGAATCTGAAATTTTTGAAGTCTTGAAATCAAAGCATAGTTGAGATGATTTGAATTGCATATAGAAGTTGCTTGTAAATTCATAGGATATTGCTTGTATTTGATTGAGAGGCGTGAAAAGCATTATTGCATTTAGTTTAATACACAAACACTATCACTCTCACACGAACACGAACACGAACACTTAGGAGTTGTGGTTCCTGGTGAGATATTTTGTTTGAGGGGCTGCTAGAATCCGGGATTTAAGGATAAAACAAGAAGCTGCGTGGAGAAGAACAAATCAAGATAGAATGCCTTTAAGAGTGAAGTAACTTGGGTAGGTACGTTTTCTGATCTTGTATTTTGGTTCTTAGTTGCATGCTTTAGTGTTGTAACTTGGTTGTGATTCTAGTGGCTTTTTTGTTTTGCTCCGTAGAGGGGGTCGTGGATGTTTCCCTTATTTTAGAGTTTTACAATGTTAAAAATCACGTGTCTAATTTGCTTGAATCTTCTTAATTACTTTGGTGAACAATATCGTACTCGAGACTTAATTGAAAATTTTTGTTTTAAAAAACTTAAGGTAATCAAACTAACGAATCTAAAGATCACATTCAGAAAATTGTTTTAACACATCTAGTGTTCATTTTGAAAAGAGTTTCGTTCAACGAGTTTATTTTAGAGTTTACTCAACTTATAACCTTTTGTTATTAATCTTGTAAACAAGTTTTTTCAAGTGGTGTCAGAGCGGGATTATCCAAAAAAAAATTTATCCTGAAACTCCAAAAATTGTTTTCGAAATCCATTTCTGAATATGGATGGAAGATTTGAGAAGTTAGGTAACCTTTCCCGACTACCACTCTTTGATGGAGACAACTTTCATATTAGAAAGTACGAATGGTTGGTTTCATTCAAGGAACTCTTGGTGATGATGTTTGGGATATGATTGAAAATGGTTATGAACATCCAACTAAGTCTTTGTCAGATATTGATCCCACAATGGTTAAGAAACTTCGTAGCGAATTTACTACGATAGAGAAAAAGAAGTCTCTCAATAATAATAAGGACAAGAATGCTATCTTTATGTCCATTAACGATCATGAGTTTAAAAGAATATCTATTTTCTCTACTTTTAAGGATGCCTGAGACACTCTAGTCACCGCACATTAGGGTGATGAATGAGTTAACGACGAAAATACACAAATGCTTGTCCAACAGTACAATACACTGATTATGGATGACAATGAATCCTTTGATAATTTCTGCATTAGGTTAACCGACATTTTTACAAAGTTACATGAAAATGGTATAACCTATACTAGAAAAGAAATCGTTCAAAAGATTCTTATGTCATTACATGCTAGCTTTGACAATAAGAGATATGCCATAGAAGAAATCAGTGACCCAAACCTGACTCCTGAATTTCTAAGTAGCAAATTAAGAACTGTTGAGATGGAGTTAGAGTTCAAAAAATAATTGACTGCCCGAAATAAGAGACTCACTGGATCTAATTTTGCATTTTCATCATAATTGACTTCACCTAAAGTCAGTCCTTTAGACTTTAACCTTGACTTGAATGATGACTGTGAATTAGATCACCTTGACAATCAAATAGATCTTATGATCAAGCATTTCAAAAAGATTATCAAATTCAGAAATGCTTTAGCCTATAAATAAGGCAAACAAAATTATCAAGGTAATCAAAATCATAGACCTCATGAAAGACATAAGAAAAGGACATATGACAATAGTAGACCTAAGATAGACATAAAAGATGTCAAATGTTATAGATGTGGCAAAATGGGACACGTTGCTAGTAAATGCCCAAATGAGCCTACCAACCATACTAAGGCTAATTTGTGTAAGACATGGGACGACTCTAGTGATTCTGTTAAAGACAAAATTGAGTCAACCCATAATTATGAGTCCTATACGTCATTCTATGCTAGGATCATATACCATGATGATGATGAATGTGTGTCTACTCATGATTCTATTGTTCCTATTATTGCATCTGCTGTTGAAAATGTTGTGACTGTTGATGATGAAAGCGATATTGCTAGTGATAGCTTAAGGGTGTGTCAAACTGAAAGCATTATCGTTAAACCTGAAGTGTGTGTGAGTTCCATATATGAAATGAGTGATATAGGAGACACTTCACACGATACACTTAGTGATTTTGATGATGATTTTTCAGATCTTCAAGAGCAATACACGAAAAATGCGTAAGAAAAGTGCCGGTCTTGATAATACGGTTAAGCTACTTAATGAGCATATTGATTTACTTAACTAGACTATTATGAAGAACGCTGAAGAATTTATAACAAAATGTGTAGCCCATGAGACTAAAATTGAAGAATTTTCCGCAAAAATAGAAGATGTTTCTGAGAAAAATAATATTTTGGAACAAAAATACAAGTCTACCTTGGTAGAACTTGAAGAATCTAAGCAAAAAGTTTCAAACATGTTTAAAAAATGCTTACACTTTGAAACTCAAGCTAAGTCCTACGAAGAAATTTTTGTAGGAAGCAAGTTTGATTCTAATGATAAATCTGATTTTGGATTTGGAGAAAAAGTTTGTACTAGTAAAAATATTTCTCCTAAAAATGTTGTTTTTGTAAAACAAGGCCAGAATCCTCAAAACACTCAGAAAGAAAGAAAAAAATAAAGATGTCTATAAAGAAAAACAAAGTGATTGTACTCAATAGCCCAAATCTAATGGTCCAGCTAAGTACGTTTGTCCACCTGTTAGAAATCATTATCAGAAACCCAAAGCCAATGACACTTGGACGACCATTCCTATTAGAGATAAACCAATTTTTAAAGACTTTAGTAATAAAGTCAAGTCCTCTACTCATCAGTATTGTTCATACTGTGATGTCTACGTCCACTCCATTGCCGAATGTTTTCAAACGAGAGTGTATACCCCTACATATTCAAACTTTAACTATTCTATAAATAGTAGGAATACTTATGTTCTCCCAAGATAGACCACTCACAACTCTAACTATAAAAAGGAGGGAGGACCTAAAACTAAGAAGAAATCATTTAGAAAGACCTAACAAAACTTTTCTAAATCAAAGGTCAATCAAACTATTAAAACTAGGCCTATTTGGATTAGAAAAGATGACTTGTTACCCCAGCTCAAGTGCAACATTGTCATATCTTCTATTAAGGCACCATGCACTTCGTCTGGACGGTATCTTGACTCCGGATGTTCTAAACATATGACCAGAGATGAAACTAAATTAACAAACAAAACAAACTTCCTTGGAGGTAGTGTTGTGTTTGGTGATGGAGTTTCATCTAAGATCATAGGTAAGGGAACATTGTGTGAGGAAGGTCTCCCCGAGATAAATAATATCCTCATAGTTAAAGGTCTCGAGTCTAACTTGCTTAGTATATCTTAATTTTTTTATTCCAATCATACTGTTGCCTTTTCTAAAACTGATTGCAATTTTTTTTATGAAAATGGAAATTGTATTTTAATAGGAAACAAAAATAAGGATAACTTCTACACAGTCTTTCCTAAGTCTGAATCTTGTAGTAGATTGGGATATACAAATTTTGATAATCTTTGTAAGCAAAGTTCCCCAGAAATTGTTAGAGGATTGCCTAAAATCAAAAAAAAAAATTATCCTATCTGTGGTCCTCGTCAGAAAGGGAAAATAAGTAAACCCTTTTATAATAAAGTTAAAAATGTTTTAACTTTAAAACCTTTAGAATTAATCCACAAGGACCTTATGGGTCCCTTAAGAACTGTCAGATTCTGTGGTAACAGTTACATACTTGTTATTGTGGATAACTACACATGATATACTTGGGTTTCTTTTAAGAAAAATAAATCCCATACCTTCGATGAGTTCTTAAAAATACTTTTAAAAATAGAGAACGAGAAGGATACCCAAGTATGTCGCATCAGAAGTGACAGAGGTGGAGAATTCAAAGATTCGGGTGTTGCAAAATATTGTATAGGCAATGGCTATAAACATGAATTTAGTGCGCCTAAGACACCTCAGCAGAACGACATTACTGAAAAGAAAGATAGAACATTACAAGAGATGGTTAGGGTTATGCTACATGTGAAAATTCTACCTAAGTATTTTTGGACCAAAGCTGTTCAAACGGCTTGTCGTATCATTGATCAGGTGTACCTTAGGAAGAATTTCAAATTTTTTGATGATATTCAATATGAGTATCTTCGTAATGCCATTGGTATGATAGTTCTTACTTATTTTAACACTTCATTCATATCCTCGGTAGTTGCATGCTAATAATTGGTTTCTGAGGATTTAGGGAATGGTCGTTTCTCAAATGACAAAAGACGCCTCCTAATATCTGTTTTATGTAGGAGACCCTTGTATCTGCCCTTGCATGTGTTATTGCTTGTGTTGGAACATTATATCATATTCTCCTGATTTATCTTTTTTACCCCGTTGTATATTTGAGCAAAATTGGGGGAGAAGAACTTGAGCACCTATGCTTCAATTTATATCTTTTGGTACTAACTCAACTAATATGCCATTGAGTATTTATCTTTTTTAGGCATTTTTCAGACCCGGTCGTATAGCTTGTCCTATTTATTAGGGTATTGGTTTGTATTGTAGTTGAGTAATGTATTTTGTTACCTTATTTTTGGTTCTAGGATGGGAATGGGTAGATAGAGACTTTTGTATAGGAAATCAAGGATTTTTCATTTTCACCCACGAGTTCAGGATACTAAACAGAATTTTGTCTCTAATATCCAAAGGAGGAGATTGAGAACACACTATATGGTTGACTTGCTTGAGTCTGTGCCATATAGGAGTCCAACTAGTTTGGATATCGAGAAAAAAAAGGATTAGATTTTTTTGAGTTACTCTATCTCAAAAAGGCTCCAAGGAATCCTAGTCCAAGTACTCCAATGCAACACAAAGAGGTAAGTACAACTGTTGAACCACAATTAGGACACATACACTGCATATACATGTTTATTATGTGTGCATATTTTTTATGGTGGTGTTGTTGCTTTAAATATTTTTTTGAAAAAAGAAATTTATTCGAATACTTTTGTAATCATATAATATGATTTTTTATTTATTTTAAAAATTATATTTGAGGGTAACATAAGAATAATTTTTTATGATAAAAATTTGATTGGTTCAATTTTTAATTGGTTAATATTTTTTTTTGAGCCGAAAAATTTAATTTTTCCAAGACTTTAAAAAACACATGTGTGTTATTTTTTTATAAGGCTATTTGTGTTTATTTAGTGTCTTCGTGTTAAACTCATTTGTGACCCTAGATTGAGTGGTTATAAATAAACCATATTATTAGTGTCTCAATCCTAGTGAACACCATTTAGCCAATCAAATTAGTTATCCCTTTTTCTTTCTACACCCTTAGATCTTGGAGATTTGATCTAAACCCTCCATTTGTAACAAACCCTCTTGAGCCTCATATATAACATCTCTTAGTTGTTTTTTTAATCAGATAATGAGATAAGAGAATAGAAGAAGAGAAAAGAGGATTAGAAAAATAAAGGGTCGGTGGTTTTAGAAATAGAGAGAGAGAGAAATCCAAGATCGTCGGACTCCAAATGAAAGGAAGAGAAGAAGTCGGCGGAGGCTATAGCAAGAGAGAGAGAGAGATCGTCGGACCTTGCATCGCCGAACCTTACATCACCGGACCTTACATCGTCGAAAACCGAGAAGAGAGAGAGAGATTAGCTCTACCGTTGATGCCGAAAAAAATTGAAACCGATCAGATCTACTGATCGTCGGCGTTGCTATAATGGAAAGAAGTCTAAATCGAGATCGAGAGAGTTCGCCGGAGCTGTACCACTGGACGAAAAATCGATACCACGGGATGGAAAAATAAAGACATCGGAGCTGCCTCTTTCGATCAGATTTCGACGCCGGAGAAGTAGAAATCTCGCCGAATTTTTTCTAGAACCAAGTCAGACTACATCTTTCATGGTTTTCTTCTCAAACCTCATTCCCACATATCTTTGTTGGTTTAAATCTGAAAAAAAATCCAAAGAGACTTAGAAGAAATCTTGTTGGGATTTCTTTTGAGTTGGGTATGTTGTTGGGTTATTGCTGATTGGTTGGGTATTTGAAGACCTCTTCAAATAATATTTTTTTTCTAAGAACCTTTTAGTTCACACTAATATTTTTAGGGTTCTTTATTTGTTTTCTTGGATCCTTATTATATTGTTGTTGTTATTTTTTTTTATCCAAGAATATAGTTTCAAATAAATTTGAAACACAAGACTTATTGTTGTGGCTTATATTCAGATTGGAGAAATATTTTTTTTGTTTCAAAAAACTAATTTCACAAATTGGTGAAATAAATTTTGGACATATATAATTTTGAAACAAAACTTGATTTGAATTTTTTTATTCCGAATCTGAAATTTTTGAAGTCTTGAAATCAAAACATATTTGAGATGATTTGAATTGCATATAGAAGTTGCTTGTAAATTCATAGGATATTGCTTGTATTTGATTGAGAGGCGTGAAAAGCATTATTGCATTTAGTTTAATACACAAACACTATCACTCTCACACGAACACGAACACGAACACTTAGGAGTTGTGGTTCCTGGTGAGATATTTTGTTTGTGGGGCTGCTGGAATCTGGGATTCAAGGATAAAACAAGAAGCTGCGTGGAGAAAAACAAATCAAGATAGAATGCCTTTAAGAGTGGAGTAACTCGGGTAGGTACATTTTCTGATCTTGTATTTCGGTTCTTTGTTGCATGCTTTAGTGTTATAACTTCATTGTGATTCTAGTGGATTTTTTGTTTTGCTCAGTAAAGGGGATCGTGGATGTTCGTGGATGTTTCCTTTATTTTAGGGTTTTACCACGTTAAAAATCACGTGTCTAATTTGCTTGAATCTTCTTAATTACTTTGGTGAATAATATCGTACTCGAGACTTAATTTAACATTTTAGTTTTAAAAAACTTAGGGTAATCAAACTAACGAATCTAGAGATCATATTCACAAAATCGTTTTAACACATCTAGTGTTCATTTTGAAAAGAGTTTCTTTCAACGATTTTAATTCGGAGTTTACTCAACTTATAACTTTTTGTTATTAATCTTGTAAACAAGTTTTTTAAACAGCAATCCGAAATGCAGCTTATCAGCAATGGACTGCCATGTTCTATAACAAAAGGGTCAAGAAATGTTATCTCAAGGAAGGCGATTACGTGCTCAAGAAATTAATTCAAAAGCACAATAAGTTGGAGGCCAACTGGCTTGGGCCTTATCGTATCACAACTGTTGTTCGACCTGGTACTTACAGAATAGAAACTCTTGAAGGGGAAGAATTCAAAAATGCCTGGAATACAGAGCACCTGCACAAATACTACTAGTAATATAACTGCCCATGTACTAATTATTTCAGTATGAATAAAAACAATGATTTCCCCATTCATTTGTTTTATTTTTTTTCGGAGTACTAGTGCTACACACACTACCACACTTTGCAACAACACATAATTTTTTCCATCAACTAAAAGTTGGTCGACATCAACAACCACCAACTAAGAGTTAGTCAGTATTCAACAACCACCAGCTAAAAGTTGGTATGCATCAGTAATAGCCAACCAAAAGTTGGTCAGTGTCAACCTAAATACCAATAATGTTGGAAAAACAATCGAGCAAGGCAAACTCTGCTTGATTATGGGTGATCCAAGAGGCATTTAAACTAGGCAAGAATATGGGTAAAATATCCACTACTTAGGCACCAGGGCAATTATTTATTTAAATGATTATTACAACTAAGCTGGAACATGGGACATGAATTCCATTGTCTTGGAAATCAAATCAACAAAGGGCAAACTGTCCATTCAAATATATATACTCTGAAAATGTAAAGTATAACATCACGACAGTTAAACAAAGATTGATAGGTTAAGTATATCATGCAATTGTTTTATTTCCAAGGAAATAAAATTACAAAAATATGTTATTTTCTTCAGTCAGACCAATAATTACTAACGAAATACAAATAGTCTATTCTATTGGTTTTTTTCCTTCAGATTTTGATACATGATCCATTCCAGCTGGAGGATCATCTAAAGCAAAAGAAGAATTAATAAAGTTCATGTCCAGCAGCATTCTGGTATTGCTCGAACTTGGTCGGTCTAACAAATATGGAGGTCTGGATATATCAAATTCTTCAAGGAGACTATAGTCACCAAGGTATTTGGAAATCAAATATTGAGGAATAGAGCTAACTGGAATCTATCTAACATCTAGCTGGAACGGTGGTACTGGCAGATCAAGAAACCTAGGCTCATACCAATCCCACAGCTCCATTCCTTGCTCAACTTTCATTACGGTCAAAGCATTCAACCATCCTTGCTTGTATCCTTCATTATTTGATTGTTTAAACCTGGCATCAAGATGATATATAGCTTCATCATATCCCTCCATCCAAAACTCTTTGGGTTGTTTGTGAAACTGATAAGTTAATTGTTCAACACATTGATGAAGTCTTTTCAGCACACTTTCGTTATTCTGAAACGCAGAACTCTGTTTGGATAGTTGCTCGGTAAGAGTTTTAATCTTCTGGGACATCTCATCCAAAGCTTGATTTTTTGCCTTTAGTTGAGCAGCTTGATTTTCTAAGGCTTGCTAAGTCCTAGTTTCTTCAATACTACTCCGACCATCTCTTGTTCTACCCCGGGAGGTGGATGTAGGTCTGACTTTTTTCAAAGCTTCAAACTATTCTCTTAATGAGGTATTTTCAGTCTCCAAAAAGGAAAAGGCTTCATCATTAACTGGAACCAGAGATCCATAGGAAGAAGCAGATTTTAGCTGTCTCAGTTCTTCTCGTAAAGCAATATTTTCTTCCTCCAGTAATTTAGCAATGTTTGTATGCTCCTCAATTTCAAGTTTTAGCACACTTTCTCTTCTATTATGGGTATAGATAAATTTGTCATAATCCCGACCAGCGCTTACTGTTGGTACTTCTTCTAATAACCTTCATGAAGAAGAGTAGTGGTTTCCTTGTGTTGAAGTTGAAGTTGAAGTTCATCAATCATTCCTCGAAGATCTTCAATCATTTCGTAGTAAGCTACATTATTTGCTACTTCCCGATCAAGTAGACATTTTAAATACTAGTAAGCCTTAATTGCTCATTCAGAGGCATCATATCCAAGAATATCAACTATTTTTGCTTTAGTGAAATGTGCACGACCAGCTTTGAAGTAATCTGTACATTTCTTCATCAACTCTATATCATGAGTTGACAACAGTTTCATCCTGGAAATAAACTAGCAAGGAAAAGTAAAAACAGATCAATAACAGCACAGCTATATTGAACAGTAAAGGAGAAATTTAGAATAAGCAACAAGTCCATTTTATTTATCATAATAAAGGAGGGTACAACCAAAAGTACAAAACAAAGGGAAAACAGAGGAAAGCAAAAAATTACTAAACAACATTACACCTTCTCCTTATTCCCTACAACAACTTCGTCTGATCTTGAAGAAGGGATTGGTTGCTCGGAGGGAAGCTAACATTTTCGGAAGAAGTTGTTGTCTGCTGAACTTTCTCGGAGGATTGAGGGTAGTGGCAGCAGGTGTTTGTTCTACTATTATCAAACAAGATTCATCATATCTAACTTTATATTCTTCTTCTTCAATAGCAGGAGGAGGGATGTGAACATATTTCTGAAATAGTTCAGAGTCTTCACCATCGTTCAACTCCTTCAATACTGCAACCCATCCATCCCTAAAGAACTTTAAACTTGTATACTCTATTTGAGCATAGGTAGCAGTTACAGCATTGTTCCACCCTTTTGTCCCAGCCAGAGCTAAAGGACTTTTTTACAGCATACCACCTCTTTGTCCTTTCAGAGGAATCATTCTCCCTAAGTTGATCTTCAACAGATTTAACTTTATATTTGAGCTCTTTCTTATGCCGTTCAGCCTCTTCAAGCTCACCCTCAGCTTCTTCCTAGCTGATAATGGCAACCTTCAATTTCTCCTTTGCTTCCTTGGAAACATCCATAGCTCTTTGCCGAGCTAGATCATCTTCCTTAGAAAGATCCATAACTCTCTGCTGAGCTAGATCAGCCTCCTTTCCATCATCCACAGCTTTTTACCGAGCTGTCTCACCAGCCTTGATTTTATTTTCCCAAGCAGTTTTGTCATCCTCATACTTCTGTCGGGACTCTTCCAAAGACTTTGATAACCCGACAATGGCTTATTCTACTTCACTGGAAGAGGAAGCAGCTTTGATAGCTTCATCTTTCTCCAAGATATTATTTAAATAAACCAAAAATTGCAAGAAGATGGAAGAAAGAAGTTCTTACAGAAAATTAAGAAATTAGCTAAGGCAGATGACAGAAAGAACGATCGTAAGAAGAAAAGCTAGAAAACAAAGCGTTTGGGAGTATAGATGGAAAAAGGTAGAAGACAATCTGATTTTACCGCCTTTATATACGCTGCCTTGGAAAATGAGAAAAGTAATGATCACAAATGACGACGATTGCGTTTTCGGCGGCTAATCAAGAGAAAAAGACGTAAATACCCAAGCGTTCGTCAAAAATTTGAAATATTTACAAATTTGCCATTTTGCGCTCAAAACTGTTATGCAAAGTGAAAATTTTTACAAGTATTGAAGGTCTGTAATTCAACAAGACATGAGAAATGTTCCCGAGCATCTTTTGGGTATAATGTTCCGCACTCTCACATCCGACCTCAACTGTAAAACATTGAGGCTTCTATTGATACAAAAATTAGTCAGTTGACATGACCAGTTATGTGAAGATACGTGTCATCCTACGTAGCCTAAGTATATGTACCGAGCTACTCAGCGTACCGAGTTACTTAGCATACCGAGCAACTTGTTGGGAAGATTAAACGACCAAGACAGATTCAATGATTATTCCTTACCATATACAGATGTATATGCCTATTCAATAATGGCATATTATCTATTCACACTGACAACCCAAGGGCTATAAATACATTGTAATACCCTCTTGGTAAGGTAAGTAATCAAAAGCAAACGTAATCGAGATCAAGGCAAAGGATCCAGTAATACAAAACAGTGGACGTAGGCCATTTTACATAAAGCTGAACCACTTTAAAAACCTCTTGTCTTATTTCTTTATTCATATTGATATGTGATTAATTAATTAGATCAAATTTAGTTTTTTACATCAACAGATGAAATATAAAATATCACCTTATACCTAGGAAAGTAAAATATCACCTTATACCTCTTCAAACGCTACTGTACAAAAAAATTGTAAGACCAAGAGTTGCGTTTAGTAATCTAACAACTACAAAAACATTGCATATCTATTGGAAAAAAATATTTCAATATGTCAACTATAAAAAAAACTCCAATTGACCAAAACAAAATTTTCAACAAAAAACGTAATTCCACATTTCGCCCCTTCCAAACTAAAATCCTACAATTCGCCATAATCAATATATACATATACACTCAAACAGTCATAAATGATTAAACAAAATCAATATGTTGGTTCTAAAAAGAACTAAACTCCAAAAGTAAGCTTCTTGCTTTATTTATTTTAATTGTGGAGAAATCTAGTGCTTCCACAGTTAAAAAACTCAAAATAAAAGTCTGAATTGCAAAATTAAAACCCTAAAATAGAGACATGAATTAAATCAATTTAGTACATGACAAGAAGCCCTAAAATTCCAAAATAAATTTCCATAAATGAGAAGAAAAAATAACATGAGGTTAAAATATTCATATAAATAACTGAATGCGAGATCGAAAGTTAGAATAAGAAATAAATTGAGCGACATGTGTGTATACATATATATATATGTACAAATTAAGCGACATGTGTGTATACATATACACTCGAACGTACCCATTCTGATAACACTAGATCTCCGTAAAATTACCAAATGCAAAATAAGTACATATATATATATATATATATATATATATATATATATATATATATATATATATATATATATAGAGAGAGAGAGAGAGAGAGAGAGAAACATACCTTAGGTCGCGATTTGCAAGTAAATATGCAATGATTTGGAGGGATTCGCGATTTGGAGAGCTTCGCATTTTAGAGAAGTTAATAGCAAGTGTGAAGTTTTGGAGAGAGTCGTTTTTGGGTTGGGAAAAATTAACCTATTTTTTAACAAAAATAATTACTTAATATTGAACTAATATTACTAACACTTATTTCATATTAGAAACGGTAATGTACTATAAGAAATAGTAATGGTAAGATACTGTTAGTAATACTAAAAATAGTTTGTTACTAAATGTGCGTTTTGGTGTAGAGTTGCATTTTTTATCACATGAATGTGGCTGGAAAATATATATATTTTTTTTGAATAAATTTATACGGACACACTTTCATATTTTTTTTTCATATCTAATGCATCAAAATGTTATACTATATTATTGTGGGTTCCGTCAAAATATAATGTACAATTTTTTATTATCTTGGCTTATTAAACGAATATCAAAATGAATATCAAAGTGTGTTGATAGCCATACTTTTTTTCTTTGGCTCATTTTGACTTGCGTGATTGGATAATTGAAGACCCGCTTGACAATATCTTTTTGCTTCACTTACCTTTTGGACCATAAAAGGAAGTTGTGACACCCCGCCTAATAAAATACCGGGCGATCACTCCAATATCAAATTAAAACAGGAGCCTCATATGGTTCATTCTTAGCATCACTATCGAAAATCAATTTAATTACTAATATCCTATTAGGCCGGCGTCAAAATTTTAAATTAACAAATCTGTTTTTTTAACCAAACCATTCAAATAAAACAATTACAACAGTTTACATGTACCAACTGAAATGAAATAAAATAAAATAACCGAACACTCGATACAATAATACAACCAAATCAAATGCAACACTAAAAGGTGATAAACGAATAAATGAGTACAGTTGGGCCATAAGCCTGAATGTTTCTACAATACCTCCTATCTAGATCTCAATGATGGAAGCGTCTAATATAAACATGCTTGCATCCACAGTTGTTGCAGCAAACGTCTGACTCGAAATAATCATCATCCAAGCGTCCCTGTGTCTGGACACCTATATATATATATATATATATATATATATATATATAGCAAGAGGGAAAATAGAGAAACAGGTCAGTGCCCGATTTTTGAAAACATTTTAGCAAGTGCTTAAAATCCATATTTTAAAATATGTTAATTCTCATATTTAAACTGGTATCGCTCTCACATGAGATACACCCCACCCCTCTTCTAACAGTGCATAACTAGCGCATACCATTTTAAACAACCAAGTTAAGCTACCCTGCCTAACTAATGTAATTTCCCATCTTCTAATAATCCTCATCAATTCGGGTACTAAGGACTAAACTTCTCCCCATTCCCAACATTACATTACGTTCGTGCATGGGGTGTCTCGCGAAGCGAAATCCAAACAAGGAACCCCCCCCCCCCCGATACACTACTACGTGACAATGTTGATCATCGGGATCCATTAGGCATTCAGTACATACCATATTTATACCATCCCGTATTTATTAATAGTTCTCATTAGAACCTATGATTCACATTCATATAAATCCGGATATAAATCTACCGGAAGGAGTATATCACTTTATTCATTCTTCTCCTTTTTATATAGGGTTAGGTTATATGATATCTCATATCATATATATACAATATACTTTTCGCAACAAGTATATTAGTTATCCATATAGGACACCAAACAAGATTTCGGTATACGCAAATTATTCTCTTTATGCATACACATCAATTTTTATAACAATAAAAAGTGCCCATATAAATATACCTATATATATTAGTCACACATATAATATATATACTAACGGTACCCCACATAAGATTTATGGTGCTGGCATACTCTGCTATCAAGTCCCCGTATCACACAAACTAAGGAAAATACTAGTTCGGAATCACTCTCGAACTGTATTAACACAAAATACATACAAATGGAGGCGAAGCATAGTTCCAAGTCACTAAGAGGTCAGCACATACCCTCACGTCTCTTAGGACCGTCTGACTATCAATTAGATAGACTGTACCAAGGATTCCTATGTTCAGGGTACAAGTCAATATCCCCCATAAAGGTCCCATCGAGATAAGACTGTCCCGGCGCGGTAACCTCGGTGATAGCAAGTAACGCGGGCATGATTTTTACACATATATAATATAAGGGCATACTCATAGCCCATACAATACATTCCATACGTAGTATATTTATATCTTGGATATCCTACGCATTTATCAATTTTACCAATCCCCAATATTTTATTTTCTGAACTTTTCTCACCGCACAATGATTATATCAACAACCTCGATATATATATTATTTATATCTCTTCTCAATCTTTTATGGCTATAATCTCCAAAGTCTTATAGCGATAGCAAAAAGCCACGAATATTCTCATTCGCAATAATATAAGCCGTCACACAATTAAAATACCTCAATACGTATTCCCTTATTTAATATTCAAATCACACCTAAATATCTCTTTAAGTATTATTCCTCACGAACACCCCTATTTGGGTAAATCTTGGATTTTACTTTCAACTAATCCAAAATGCACGCCTTACTAAAAAAAATATTTAGAAGTCCCCACACTATTTTTAGGAACCCCAAATATTTATCTCCAAACAATTTTAGCCTTTTATTTTTCCAATTTTCGAGTGCATTTCCAAGTCGGCGCCCACGCGACCGTATCGAAAAGATCTACAACTTTCGTTTTTTGATCGAGAGCTAAATCGGCTGTCTTCCTATCCAAAACAGTCCGGAAGTGATGCTGGTCACTATTCACCTTCTTCTCCAAAAATCCAAACCTCCATTAAAACACCTCCAAGCTTTTTATCTCCTCTCTCATCATCATTCAACCTCAAATAACCATAAATACACACATTCAAAGGGTTCTGCTCATCCTAGAACCCATATCCAACAATTAATTTCAATTAATTTCAAGTTTCTCAAATTGGGTATTAATCGAGTTATATCCGTTTTAATCTTCCGAAAACCCGTTTGATCGACGAAATTTCAACCCAAAAATATTTAGTTTTATACCAACTACAATATGAGAAATTAAACACACTAAATCATAAAGCAAGTTAGACACTTGCCTCGTGGATTAAATTCGACGATCACGAGTCGAATCCCGCGAATTTTGGTCCGGAAAATCCTTTTCTTCTTTCCTTTCTTCTTCTTCTTCTTTCTTCTCTTCCTTCTCTCTTCTCTCTTGTCTCTCTTAGGGCATAATTTGGGAAAGAATGAGGGCTGCCACCTCTTTAAAATCCGAAATTAGGTGTGTACCCAATTGTTAAATGAGTCGTGTACTCGTTTACGAGTCCCTACTAGTCCAAAAATGCCCGGAACCCAAATACTACTCCCGGGTACTCTATTTTGACTATCTCGGCCATTCCGAACACAATGGCGGAGTCGAAATCTCCATCCGAGTCACTTAACTAAAATTCACTATTTTGACCCAACACGTTCAATATGCGTATTTTCCAATTTAAAATATTTCCTTTGTCGCTTTACCCAACTTGCGACATGTAATTAAAAATAATCCACTCATATACTTAGTCTCGTAAGAAAATGTAATCCATGTAAATATTAATTTGACACTCGAAAACTAATATTTACTATTCACTTTATAACATTAAAATTATTTAATTTCACTCATTAATCCCAAAATTACTATTCATAATAATTCCTCAAATTGCCAAATTACATCCACCGTGCAATTTAAATACCTTTAAAAGTACGGAGTATTTCATACTTCCCCCCTTACAGCAAAATTTCATCCTCGAAATTCAGATATAGAATGTACCACTACTCTAGGATCGGTATATACATTACATCCTAGCTTAACCAAATTTAGATAAAGCCTAACACAATGGCCTCCCACTATATTCCACCCATCTCAAGACGTATGCTCATATATATATAGTCTCATCATCTCTATATATTTACACTAATCTTGCACCCTTTTGTTAGGACCACTTAATGCAAAATATTTATTATTAATACCATATCTACTAGTCTCGCACAGTAGAAATATTCACAAATCCATATATATACACATATAGTCACATCATCCCTATACATATATATATTAATCATGCACCCCCGGGTTATCACCCATTAGCGTACTCAATCAATAATGTTCTTGCACCCCCTGGTTATCACCCGTTAGTGCTCTTAATAATAATATCACATAATAGGCATACACACATCCTATTAAGATTCATAGGCGTATTCCCAACCTAATTATACACTTCTCATATGTATTTTATTCTCATCGCTACGTATTGTATAAATATTCAGATTACTATCTCTCTCGTAATCTACAAGGTACATTACCTATACTGAATAATTAAAGTATTAATTCTCATATGCTCTTCCAGAATTTGGTACTACATACATTCCTTCTTTACTTGGAGTATGCTAACCATACTGTCACGCGCAAGCCACTCTTCAATACTCGTTTAAGTAAGACTCCGCTCTACTTTCTCACAATAAATTGGGCAACCTTTTCCTTAAGAGGTACCTTTTTAAATGACTTTCCACAGCCTTTCAATCCCATCTCGGGTGTGTTAGCTCTCGTTGCACATAAATGTCTGCATTATCGTCATTCTTGCACGACATTCAATACATTATATCGTTTAACCTTATTTATAGCAGCCCTTCAGGCATTTATTATACATATTTATTTTCACGTCCTTCCATCTCGAACATTTTTGGGATTTACTAATCAGGGTACCCATACCCCCTATCATCCGTGCATATATGCACCACCATTGCAAACGTTTTGATATATCACACTCACTCTAAATAATGGGCCTTATTTCATTGGCCTGGTACTAACACCTGGGTATCCCTTAACCCGAATAATTTGAAATTTAATTCTCCCGATACCTGGAAATTCAATCATTCTTAAGATTATCCCATCGATCTTCTTGTGGTTATCTCACAATAGTCTTCCTATATCAGTGCCTTATTTCCCTTACTTCGTGGTAGTCTTAAGATTAAGGTGTTTCCAATACACGTAATATGAGTACTATTCTAATTATTTCCCTAGTGCCCAACACCTCTCTCGACTTCCGACATTTGCTCGGTTTCATGCGTGGGACGTCTCGCAAAGCGAAATCCAAATAAGGAACCCTCCCGTTACATTAATCCCTCGCATCGTCGGTCATCGAGATATAACGGTCCAAGGGACACCAACGGGGAGTTCTAATTCCTATTCATTAACTTACTAATGTACTTTTACCACAAAAAAAATCCTTCCATCTTGTCCAAATGGAGAGTCCAACTAATTAGGACACCTACTTGTAATACCCCGTACTTTTGGACTTTTGGCTATATTTATTTTTGGGATTAATTAATTAAATGGGAATTAATTGGAAATTAATCCGGGTTATAAATACTAACGAGATACGAGTTGGTATTTGATTATGTGCATACATGTTTTGATATATGTATTTGGTATTATAAAATTTATCGTGAGATTGATATACGGCAATTTGAGAATTTTGTTGAGACGCATGTGACCGCCGCGTCATGGTATATTATTTTAATTATAAAAGTGATTTTTATTTCTATTATCCGTATGGTCGTTTTGAGTGCGCCAACGCGTCCGGAAGGGTCGAGATAGTCAGAAAACACTAGCCGGGGGTGTAGTTTGGGTCCCGGGGTATTTTTAGGCCATACCGGCAACTTAAAGGGTATTTTGGTAATTTTACATTTTGAGGAATTAAAAGTGACGAAAATTGGGAGTTTTAATCTGATGTGGATTTAACCCACTAAACCCACCAACCAACCCATATTAACCCATTAAGCTACGGAGGTTATCATTAGGTTTACAAATTTTCCCAAAGAAAACCCTAGCCACCATTGGAGGAGAAGCTTGGAGAGAGGGAATTCTGCAGAAATTTTCACCAAACCAACACCAAAATCAGAAATCCAATCAAGGCAACTGTTTTAATCATATTTAAATTCGTAGAATGTTTCTTCCATGTTAGAAAATTGATGAATTACAACTGTTCTTGAAAGATAATGAAAACCCATGTAGTTTGGAGCTTAGAACTTGAAAATATTGAGGAGAATTGCATGTAGAATGATAGGTAGATAATTATTCTTATGATATCTGGGATAGGAAGGAATTAAAACGGATTTATAGTGAGTTAATTCATGATTCAAAAGTTAGGGTTCATGTTCTTGAAATAATTGGGAAAAAGTGTAGAGATTTATATTTTGATTGATGTTAAAGAGATTTAATCCTTGAAAACATGTTAGGAATTGACTTGAATATGTTTAGGATGAATTAGAGACTCTAAAACGATTGTTGGGACTTAGTTTAGAAGAGATTTGAGGAGTTATAATGGTGAAAAAACGAGATTTAGAAAATCTGGGACGAAACTGGTCAGTCGTTAGAAACCATTCCCAGGTCGTTCGAACGAACTCGTTCGAACGAGCTTCTAACGAATTGACCAGTCGCTTCTAACGAAAGGGAACCTCGTTCGATAACTTCGTTCGAACGAGATCTCGTTAGTTCGTTCGAACGAACTGGATCTCGTTCGAACAGTCTCGTTCGAACGTGACTTCTAACGAGCCGACAGTGGAATCTCGTTCGAACAGCCTCGTTCGAACGAGACTTCTAACGAGTTGACAGTTTGGGCCTTTTTGGACTATTTTGATTTTTGGAGTCCCGTAAACTTGTTCGAGGATATAGATATCATTCCGTTGATGTTGTAATGATAGGATTGGGACTTTTGGGTATTTATGAGAAGGAAATTATATACGAGAGTTATATTAAATGGACGGTTTGGGTTGAGACGTGAGTGTCTACTACGTGAGAATAAATTATGGCGCGTATGATGATAAACCGGAATAGTATAAATTGTGATAATTATAAGTTAGTACGAGAAAGCGATATGTACTACGATTAAACTACGGGATTACTAAGATGTGTGTTTACTTAGTATTGGTATATGATTTGTGTGTATGACATACCTACCATACTTGCTATCACGGGAGGTTTGCGTTCGCTTAGGGCCATCTAATCCTTGTGTTGCCCGGATTTAGACTGGTTACCTTGATGAACATAGGTCACAGAAAGACTTATTGGGATATTAATAAGTCCGCTGATCGTGGGAGCGTAGGTATGTGCGTGACCCATGTGATGTGACTGTGTTCGCCTCCATTATTTGTGATGTTGTTATCTGTGAACTATTCCTGAGAGATTCGGAATATGTAATCCTTATGTACGTGATGTACCGGGATGGATAGCAGAGTGTGTGCGCACCACAGCTTAGTTCTCGGGGTGCTTGTATTGTATATTTATGTTGTGATTAATATACACTTGATTAATGGGAACCTTCATGTTAATGTTGAATAAATTATTACGGTATTGTTTCAAGAAACATAACGAGTTAGCTGATAGTGAAATATATTGCATATTGAGCATCTGAGTTTACGTTAAACCCTATTTAATTGCGAGCGTTATAATGTTAATAGAACCGAGTAATAAGGGTAGGATCTATGACAGTCTAGCTAGATATGATGTCACTTAGCTAGTGGTTTGTGTCGTTGTAGATGGGTACTTACGTTAGGAGTGCATAGTTAGACGAGAGGTGAGAATATCATGTGAGTGCACGTCCTAACATGTACTTTGCATTTAACGTTTTAAATGTTTTTAAAGCACTTGCAGGTTTTTAAAATATAAGTCCACATTCGGGCTCTGACCCGTTTGCTTTTCAAATCTATTTTTCTTTGTAAAACCATTTTAGGTGCCCAGCCACAAGGACACCAAGCATAAAATACTCATTCAGGTGACGAGTTGTAGCTGTTTGTGGAAGCTACAGGGATTTGCTTGTAGACGCCTCTATCACTTGGATTCCAGATTCATTATCTATCAGTTGTAGGGCATGTTGCCCATTTCTATTAGAGTTACATTTCCATTTCAGTTTCAGACTTTGGCATGTACTGTTTTAGTTTTCAGTTTACTTTCCAGTTGTGGGATTTTGTAGTGAGGAGTTTTTCCTCCAGACTTTATTTACGTTTTGTGATGGTCATTCGTTTTACTTCATTATGGTGAATGGTGTTATTATTCTTTATTACACTTGTTGCATGTTAATCAGACTTAAATTAAAATTTGGCACTTACTTTTTAAATACTAGGTGGTTAGTAATAAAAAAAAATGTTTTCGACAGTGATGCTATTAACTGAGCCAACTTGGCATTTTGAATTAATTTAATAAAGGAGTAGCTACCCGGTATTTAATTAGTCGGGGTGTCACACTACTCTTTGCAAAAGCATTATGGACATCACACCCAAAACGTATTTCCTCTCAATTTGCCTTCTATTCAAAGCCTGGCTATATGTCTCAAATTGATTTGCTTTACCATACCTCACCCACATACTTGCGGTGAGAGAATAGTTTCAGTGCTTCTCCATAGCACTTATATCTCTATATAATTATACAGTCATCAAACGGCTCTCACTCTATAGTGTTTTCTCTACATTAGGTGACTTATCGTCAAAACCACCATCCTTGCATTCTATATCATCTCTCCACTCTCGACGTCATTAAGGTTCATGCGCGGAGCGTCTCGCAAGAGAAATCCAAACAAGGAACCCCTCCTATACACTATTACTTAACTTTATCGGTCGTGGAGGTCTGCTAGTTCAAATATGCCACTAGAATAATTCCATCTCTCCCATCGACAAAAATGTGGTCAGAACTCTTAATTCTTTCTAGGAGCCACACCACCAAGCGTTGGTACTAACACTAAGTCCTTAGCGCAAACAACAACGAGCTTAAACTCACAGCTCAACAATAAAGCCTGCATACCTTAAATTATATCTATAAGGTCCCCATGCACTCAAATCATGGTAATGAAACATTTCCTCATCGAAGTCCCATCTAAACAAGTAATCAAGGCGAGCTCATCCAATATTTATCTCGCATTCCATGCTTTATTATGTTGGTATATATATGTTTCACATCTTATATAAATATATATATATATATATATATATATATATATATATATTATACTATACACATCAAGTATATCCATACTTATATATCACACACTATATAAGTATAATAACCATCCCTCAGAGATATAACTCAATGGATGCAGTCTCTCAATGCTATCATCTTCCAGGGAATTACTCACACATCATCCTGGGTACCAACAGTCAAACTATCACACCGACTTGGTAAAAAACAATTCACAATGAATGGGAAGCAATCATAGTTCCTCTGAGGAAATGAGAACGAAACATACCCACCACGTCTCATTCCTGATAAAAAAAAACACAATATAAAATGGACACTATGACTTGGGGACTATACGCTCCCTGCTCCTCAAGCCAGGGGCCTCACCCAAAATGCATAACTTCCCATGATAGCACTCGAGGGGTATGTTTCATACAAATATACCAATCACATATAGATATATTTAACCATATCATATATATACGTACCAATATACTCGTATATATATACAGTATAATCCGGATAATCGTGTATATCTCTCGTAACATTAGCCCATATTTCCCGAATATACATATTCTATTTAATTCCATAAGTATTCACTTACTTATAATATAAATAAATATTAAGCTTATCACAACTAGCTCGTATCCCAATTACATTTTACATTCCAATTCAAATCCCAAGAGTCTTTATCCCATTAGACTCTTAAAAATCATGAAGTCTCACAACTTTAATTTTTATTATTGCAGATTTTACATCTTGCACTAAAACAACTATAACTCACTCTACATAAGTCCAATTACTAGTGAGTCTATCATTCTTCCACTGGAGAAGCCTCTTTCTCCATTGTACCTACCTTACTCCGGTACTACGTTCACTTAACCATGTCATTCTTTATTCATCGTCTGTCTCTGACCGATTCTTATGTGAATAACCTAGAAACTGCATTCACTTTATTCTTTCTATATCAAGGGAATTTGGAGTTTAAAACCATCTGTAAGATTAATTTATGAGTAAAATATCATTCTCCTCTAAATATGATGACCTTCGTTCCCACTATTTCACATTGCTCCAACAAGTGAAAAAACAAATTCCTCAAATTTTCACATATGGGTATTTCTATACCCAACTCTAAGCCAAATCTTTCGGGCCTTCAACTTCCTAGAAGTGAAATTACAATATTTCCACCTAGCTCAACTTCAACGCACGGTCCTCATCAAATACCTCTTAAGCTTTTTCCCCATCTAACTTCACTGGGTAATTCATGTTTAGCACCATTCTCTACTATAGCGGTTCATAGATAATTATAACTACTATCCAATAGTAGTCATTACAGCAATCAATGACGATGCCGCAAGGAAAATGACCTTTACCGCGGTCCTCATTTCCAACATCAACTTATAGCTCTAACTAAGCCCCGCCTCCTGCTTCCCTCATAATGGACTTCCATGGTCGCCCTTCGTCGATCAACACACGAATCCCGAACGAGCGCGCAAAAGATTTACTATAATCTTACATAATGGCAGGAGAACGAAATCTCACAAGAGGATATCAACAATCCTAATCATAAGGATCTATATCAAATCAAAAGCAACTCTGAAAGCGTAGTACGTCCGCAAAGATTCCTAAGGACACTAGAACCTAATGCTGTGATACCACCTGTGACACCTCGCCTAATAAAATACCAGGCGATCACTCCAACATCAAATTAAACAGGAATCTCATATGGTTCATTCTTAGCATCACTGTCGCAAACCAATTTAATTAATAATATCCTATTAGGCCGGTGTCAAAATTTTAAATTAACAAATCTATTTTTTAACCAAACCATTCAAATAAAACAATTACAACAGTTTACATGTACCAACTGAAAATGAAATAAAATAAAATAACCGAACACTCAGTACAATAATACAACCAAATCAAAGGCCGCACTAAAAGGTGATAAACGAATAAATGAGTACAGTTGGGCCATAAGCCCGAATGTTTCTACAATACCTCCTATCTAGATCTCAATGATGGAAGCGTCTAATATAAACATGCTTGCATCCACAGCTACTGCAGCAAACGTCTGACTCGAAAGAATCATCATCCAGGTCACCCTGTGTCTGGACACCTATATATATATATATATATATATATATATATATATATATATATATATATATAGCAAGAGGGAAAATAGAGAAATGGGTCACTGCCCGATTTTTGAAAACATTTTAGCAAGTGCTTAAAATCCATATTTTAAAATCTGTTAATTCTCATATTTAAACTGGTATCGCTCTCACATTAGATACACCCCACCCCTCTTCTAACAGTGCACAACTAGCGCATACCATTTTAAACAACCTAGTTAAGCTACCCTGCCTAACTAATGTAATTTTCCATCTTCTAATAATCCTCATCAATTCGGGTACTAAGGACTAAACTTCTTCCCATTCCCAACATTACATTACGTTCGTGCGTGGGGTGTCTCGCGAAGCGAAATCCAAACAAGGAACCCCCTGATACACTACTACGTGACAATGTTGATCATCGGGATCCATTAGGCCTTCAGTACATACCATATTTATACCATCCTGTATTTATTAATAGTTCTCATTAGAACCTATGATTCACATTCATATAAATCCGGATATAAATCTACCGGAAGGAGTATATCACTTTATTCATTCTTCTCCTTTTTATACAGGGTTAGGTTATATGATATCTCATCTCATATATATACAATATACTTTTCGCAACAAGTATATTAGTTATCCATATAGGGCACCAAACAAGATTTCGGTATACGTACATTATTCTCTTTATGCATACACATCAATTTTTATAACAATAGAAAGTTCTCATATAAATATACGTATATATATTAGTCACACATATAATATATATACTAACGGCACTCCACATAAGATCTATGGTGCTGGCATACTCTGCTATCAAGTCCCCGTATCACACAAACTAAGGGAAATACTAGTTCAGAATCACTCTCGAACTGTATTAACACAAAATACATACAAATGGAGGCGAAGCATAGTTCCAAGTCACTAAGAGGTCATCACATACCCTCACGTCTCTTAGGACCGTCTGACTATCAATCAGATAGCATGTACTAAGGATTCCTATGTTCTAGGGTACAAGTCAATATCCCCCATAAAGGTCCCATCGAGATAAGACTGTCCCGACGCGGTAACCTCCGTGATAGCAAGTAGCTCGGGCATGATTTTTACACATATATAATATAAGGGCATACTCATAGCCCATACAATACATTCCATACATAGTATATTTATATCTTGGATATCCTACGCATTTATCAATTTTACCAATCCCCAATATTTTATTTTCTGAACTTTTCTCACCGCACAATGATTATATCAACAACCTCGATATATATATTATTTATATCTCTTCTCAATCTTTTATGGCTATAATCTCCAAACTCTTATAGCGATAGCCAAAAGCCTCGAATATTCTCATTCTCAATAATATAAGCCGTCACACAATTAAAATACCTCAATACGTATTTCCTTATTTAATATTCAAATCACACTTAAATATCTCTTTAAGTATTATTCCTCACGAACACCCCTATTTGGGTAAATCTTGGATTTTACTTTCAACTAATCCAAAATACACGCCTTACTAAAAAAAATATTTAGAAGTCCCCACACCATTTTTAGGAACCCCAAATATTTATCTCCAAACAATTTTAGCCTTTTATTTTTTCAATTTCCGAGTGCATTTTCGAGTTGGTGATTTCACCCCGGAACTGCCATCTTATAAAAATCATAACAATTCGAAAAAAAATCAGAAAAATACGGGTCGGTGCCCACGCTACCGTATCGAAAAGATCTACAACTTTCGTGTTTTGATCGAGAGCTAAATCGGTTGTCTTCCTATCCAAAACAGTCCGGAAGTGATGCTGGTCACTATTCACCTTCTTCTCCAAAAATCCAAACCTCCATTAAAACACCTCCAAGCTTTTTATCTCCTCTCTCATCATCATTCAACCTCAAATAACCATAAATACACACATTCAAAGGGTTCTGCTCATCCTAGAACCCAGATCCAACAATTAATTTCAATTAATTTCAAGTTTCTCAAATTGGGTATTAATCGAGTTATATCCGTTTTAATCTTCCGAAAACCCGCTTGATCGACGAAATTTCAACCCAAAAATCTTTAGTTTTATACCAACTACAATATGAGAAACTAAACACACTAAATCATAAAGCAAGTTAAACACTTGCCTCGTGGATTAAATTCGACGATCACGAGTCGAATCCCGCGAATTTTGGTCCGGAAAATCCTTTTCTTCTTTCCTTTCTTCTTCTTCTTTCTTCTCTTCCTTCTCTCTTCTCTCTTCTCTCTCTTAGGGCATAATTTGGGAAAGAATGAGGGTTGCCACCTCTTTAAAATCCGAAATTAGGTGTGTACTCAATTGTTAAATGACTCGTGTACTCGTTTACGACTCCCTACTAGTTCAAAAATGCCCGGAACCCAAATACTACTCTCGGGTACTCTATTTTGACTATCTCAGCCATTCCGAACACAATGGCGGAGTCAAAATCTCCATCCGAGTCACTTAACTAAAATTCACTATTTTGACCCAACACGTTCAATATGCGTATTTTTCAATTTAAAATATTTCCTTTGTCGCTTTACCCAACTTGCGACATGTAATTAAAAATAATCCACTCATATACTTAGTCTCATAAGAAAATGTAATCCATATAAATATTAATTTGACACTCGAAAACTAATATTTACTATTCACTTTATAACATTAAAATTATTTAATTTCACTCATTAATCCCAAAATTACTATTCATAATAATTCCTCAAATTGCCAAATTACATCCACCGTGCAATTTAAATACCTTTAAAAGTACGGGGTATTACAGAAGCGGACTCTTTTTGGAGCTTAGACTTGCGTGTCTAGCAAGGATATTCTTGTAAGAGCAACCCTTACGAGTAGAATAAACCAGTATATATGCGGTATTTGTGTATATTATGGACAGGGTAGAAATGCGTATTTAGACGTTGACAGTGTAAAAACTAACAAATATAAAATTTGACTAGTTTGGTTTTTTGTGGGACCCAACTAAATGAATAAAAAAAATGCCTTAAACGGAACATCATGTTCATCCCAAGACTTAAACCCAATTATCCTTATTTATGTTTTTACCCCCAAATGATTGCAACAACTATATTTGTTATTCCGCCCAAGACAACAACTATATTTTATTTTTGCAACTGCTTAATAAAAAAATACATATTTCGGACTTAAATACAAACTCACATCTAATAATAAAAAAAATACTAACTACAGATAATAAAATGCCACAAAAATTACTAACTACAAATATTAGAAATTACTAACTACATATTTCGGACTAAAAAATAATGGCTAAATTTTTATTTTTATGAATAGCAATATATTAGCCTATATTTTTATTATATTTTGGACTAAGAAATAATGGCTAAAATATTATGTTTTTACTAAAATTCACTAAAATTTATATAAAAATTTTAAGAGTCATGGCAGAATTTTAACTCATTCAAAAAAAAAATATGGCTAACATACTAAAATCATTCACAAACAAAATAATAAATTTGTGGTCTTAAAGCAATTAACAAGACTTTGGGGAAAAAGTGGAAGATAGGAATAGCTTGAGCGAAACATTGTTTACCGCCTAAGAAATAGTGTATTAATTCTTACGCGGAACATTTTATTCCGCGCAAGAGCTATCGTTTTGGTTTGATCATATGATATATTTATACTGCATATAGTATTTTTTTATTTTTTTAACGGATATATTTGCGTTAACATTTTGTATTTTTAAATTACCTAACATTTTTTTGACTCCATTTATGAGCCGATGCGATTGGAATCAAAACAAGGACACTAGTCCCTGGGTTAATGGCTTGCGTAATGAAGACCGACGCAATGGCAATTTTTTTATGGCTTCAATTCATGGGACCCGTCCAGAGGTAAATGACATCGTGATCCTTTTGTTGTTCACTGCATTGCATGTGGTGGGACCGATGTGAAGATACAGGATTGTTCTTTTTTTTCTTGGCTTGCGTGTTGGAGTGAATGTTCACAAGGACATTTGTTCATGACTGATTGCTTTATGGATAGTGGGTTCCATAAGATTTTGGACGGTACATAATTTTTTTTTTGGTTTGTTCACATGAATCACATGTAGCTTGCATGTGAAGCAAGGACAATATAAATGACGTAGAGCTTGCATGTATAATCAGGACTTAACCCTTACGGGTACTGCAAATTTAGACATCATTAGTCTAAATTTGCAGTATGAAAAAGACGAAACTTGCTACGCGTGTAGGGTAAAAATACACTAAAGCATCATAACGACGCCGAATTACACCAAAACGACGCCGTTTTGGATGAGAAGAATTCGAACCTTGCGCGGAACATCATGTTCCGCCTAAGGTTATGGGAAATTTGATTTTGCCCCCCAAATGTCTTGAGCCGTTTATCTTCTTCCCCCGAATTTATTACCTCAACTCCCAACAACATTTCAACTACTTAAATTAAATCCAAACAGGTCTATTTAAACCAACCCACCGTAAATAATTTTTATCACTTCAAAAAAAAAAAAACAGCAACTATAAGCCTGCCTATACATAGGTAAATACTCCGAATTTTTTTCCTTGTTTGTGCATTTTAATATTCGATTTAATTACTTAATTATTACTTAATATTATATTTATTTAGTTAGAGCCTTATGTAAAAAATATCAGTAGTTATTTTTCTTAAATAATATCTTATTATAATTAGTAAATATTAAATTATTTGTTATGTATTTTTCTGATATATTTGTTCTGTATTTGTTATTTAAGTGAATGTTTATAATAAATTAATTAGTAAATGTTTAATTATTTGTTAGGTTTTTGTACGGTCCTTTTGTTAACAATTTATTTAAGTAAATATTTAAAATAAATTATTTAGTCAATTTTTAATTAACAGTTATGTTTTTTTCGATTCTGGTTATAAGAAATTATTGAAGTCAATGTTTATAATAAATTAGTGAATATTTCTACAAAATTATTTAAGAAATTATCATGTAAAGTAATAGGTAATTATCATGTAAAGTTATCTACTTGTTATATTTAATTTTTGTTGTGTCAACAACCCTATTTCACTGAATGTTTTTGTTCGGTTCGGTTATGTTTTTTTTATGTTTATATTTTTAAGAAACTATTTAAGTGGATGTTTATAAAAAAAATAGTGAATGTGTATAAAAAATTAATTAAGAAATTATCTATTCGTTATGTTTTTTAATAAATTATCTGTGTTGTTATTTTTTTTAAATAATAATATGTTCTATTTTTGTAAAGATTTCTTAAATTGCAGTGTTGATAATGGAACAAATTGGAAAGAAATTTAGACGGGTTGTTGGGGCTAGAAAGTCTCGAAAAATGGGAGAAGGTAGTCGACAGGCCGAAACTACTACTGCCGAGCGACCTATAGTTTTTGAGAACTATAGGCGTATAGTGGACGACGGAGATCACATTAAACCTTCTCCGGACACGGCCACAAACGGCAACTCAATAAAGATGCGTGGCAATTGGCATAGTCTTAGAGTCACATACAAATATTTAAAAACATATCCTGAGGTTATACAGTTTATACACCGTAGCGGTTGGGGAGATTTGTTGGATGCTCAAATTCCCAAGACAAGTTGGGGATTGGTACAAGCGCTCGGTGAGCGTTGGTGGGACATAACCAACACGTTCCAACTACCAACCGGGGAGCTCACCATTACTCCTTATGATTTTACGATTTTGACTGGTTAGTTTCTGCATATAAAAAATAAATTCAATATTAACATTGATTAGTACATTAATTAAATTTACAATTGATTGTTATCCTTCTCATCTTGCAGGTATTCCTATCGGAAGCGGTCCTATGGTACCGATGAGTGACAGAAAATACTTGATTGTAATTGACGGAAAAACTCAAATACGGGCTGACATTATACATAGATACTTTCCCGGCATCGAACCAAATTGCAGTGATTCATGTGGGGTGAAAGTGTCGAGCTTAAATAAGTGGTTCGAGGCCATAAAGTTAAATACTGTGATTGTTGGGCCTGAAAACATTGCTAGGGTTTTTTTATTTTTTTGTGTGGGACATATTTTTTTTCCGACCGCAAGAGACAGCGTTCCTATTGGTTGGTTGGCTGCTTTGGAGGATTTGGAGATTGTGGGATCATACGATTGGGGTTCGGAAATTCTAGCTCGCATATACTACTCTCTCCATCTCTTGTCAAGATGTCGCGTGGACTCTATGAAATGTTTTTGGCAACTCATATTGGTAAGTGTAAAAAATTGATATTATATGTTTTAAATCAAAAATTTATGGTTTAATAATAATCATTTTTGTATTGCAGTTTTTCGGGTTCGAATATATACAGCGGGCGTGTCCCTTATTGAGGGAAGATACAGGTGACTGCTGGCCTAGGATTAATCGATGGAAGAAAGAAAATCGGTTAAATCGTAAGGAGACAAAGGGGTCAATCCAATATAATTTTCCCACAGCCCAGAGTCAGATTGAAATGCGATCGCCAGGTTCAATCAATTGGCTACCTTACTCGGGGTCTACTGTGGAGATGCATGCCTACGTTCAACATGCGAAGTACATATCGCTGAAACGATGTGTTCTTATGGATCCTCAATATAGTGGGGTATATTACTTGGGTGATCGATGCCGGCGACAGATCACCGGTGAAATTTGCATACCAAATGACCCTCCGTCGCAAATGATGAGGATACCCTTTCACCATGATAGGCATGGAATTATTATTGACGAGATGGACCCCAGCGTATCTGTTGTTTCCCAACCCATGTATGATCGTTACTGGAAGCAAGTGTCCCTAGGCCTTGTAATGCCACCCCTATATCGAGAAGTCAACACGGATGTCATAAGTCCGAGCGCACTTCCATACCACATACAAATACCGACTGTCCCTTCACAGGCACCTGGCGCTTATGAGACTCCCATAGGTCGGGTACATCCCACTCTACCCCAAATGACTTGGGATCTACCGTTTTGCAGTCCTGCAGGTGTACCCATATTGATTCCGGTTCCACGGCCAGACAGGATTGCGGTCGATGAAGAATTGCCCACATACGATGACCTCTTATTTACTAGTCGGGAATTCTCAGATTATTGGCAATCATCGAGAGACACCGCTCTAGGTGAAGCCATGCATCTTAATAACTATTGGAGTCATGAGTTGGATATAGCTACAAGGAAGCTCCAAGAGTTGGGTGTATCTCACGAGCGAACTGCTCCCCCGCCTAATTTCTTTAGTGGTACAACCTCGGCCTTTTACAACCCCACAGAAGATCCCCGGCCTCTGACCACAGTATATCAACCGCAGATGGATGATATTGGTGCCCAAGAAGATACTAGCCAACCTGGTCCATCAACGCAAAATTATGACATGTCTGATGCTGTAAATTTGGATGATGTAGAATGGGATTTCGATAATGAATATTAATATGTTTTGTAATGTTGTTATTTATGTTGTTATCTTTATTATTAATGTTATATTGTTAAGATTGACGCAAATTCATTTCACAATATGAAGCTTCATTTCACAAATGAAGATAGTGTTCAGAATATAAATATAAATTCAGAATAAAAATATATATGAAAATGAAGATAGTGTTGAGAATTAATTTCGTTACATTTAATTTAACAATAAACAAGATATTAATAAACATGCAATGATTCAAATTAACATGAATAGTAAAGGAGATGAAAGAAAAACTAGTAAAACTCCTTCCAATAAGCATTTCTCCTCAACGCACACCATGTCATTAGGCCTTCAAAATTCTCACCGAACGTGCGAATGTATGAATTCAACGCCTCCTCATATGGATCATCTTCCTCATCCAATGGTTGCATATCTTATTCAACCCTATTGAAAATGTTATCAAATTCCTCGATGTCGTCTTTAATTTCCAACCATCGATCCATCAAGTTTCGCGGGCTCTGATAATCATGCCTAGGTAGCAACTCATGATATTTGTCGGCAATTATTTCCCAAGGGGTTCGTAGATCATTAACTTGGCTTATCTCATAACCAAAAAGACCGCGTGGAAATGAATCTATCAAGGCTTCAGCCAAGAACTCATCAATCACATCTTCGTACGATGCCATTGTGCTCATTAGCACTCAATCTGGCCATTCACATTTATAGCAGTATAATTAACCACATAAACCGTCCTAGCTATTCCGCCCTTCTTCTTCCGCTTAGTATGATCCGAGCTACATCTTCCGCCCTAGATTATCCGCCATATGTCTTCCGAGCTACATCTTCCGCTCTAGATATTCCGGCCAAGATTATCCGCCTAATGTGATCCGATCTACATCTTCCGCTCTAGATATTTCGTCCTATATCGTCCTCCTATTATAAATATTACAACCTATTATACTTTAAGTTCATCAATATATTCCAACATATTATTAATAGAAGAGCACCAAATTCTCTTTACTGATCAAACGTCATACCACAGTGAGATGGAACAATGCGAAGAATTACAAGCCATGCAAATCGCCCAGTCAAATATAGCCAAAAAGAAAAAGAAAATAGCTATGGGCCATATGCAACAAATTCAAAATATGGCCCTTCATAACATAGTTTGTGATTCCCATGAGGATCAAACGAGGAGGACGATATGTCGGACCAGAGAGGTGGGCCATGATAGACTAATCGCCGACTACTTTGGTGAAGCATCGGTATACAAAGACTACCATTTCCGGCGACGTTTTAGAATGAATCGAGCCCTATATGTACGTATTCATGATGCTGTATGTAGTTACAACTCCTGGTTCATATAAAAACCAGATGCACTTGGTTGTCTTGGCCTGTCCTCGCATCAAAAAATCGTTTCTGCTCTGCGAATGTTAGCATATGGGTCTTCTGCTGATATAAATGGAGAGTACCTGTGTATCGGAGAATCGACAACCCAGAAGGCATTGGTGCGATTATCCCTTGCCATTGTGGGGATATTTGGCCCGGAGTATAACAGAAAGCCTACCGCTCTCGATGTGCAAAGGCTTACCGAACAAAATGCGGCGCGTGCATTCCCTGAAATGCTGGGGAGCATAGACTGCATGCATTGGGAGTGAAAAAATTGTCCAATCGAATGGCATGGGCAATATACTGGACATAAAAAGTCACCGACAATTATACTAGAGGCGGTAGCATCACATGACCTTTGGATATGGAGGTCATTTTTCGGGATGCCGGGTAGTTGTAATGATATTAATGTATTGAACAGATCTAGAGTTTTCTCTGATCTTGTCCGCGATGAGACTCCACCAATCCAGTTTGAGATAAATAATAACGTATATGATATGGGGTATTTTTTAGCGGATGGCATTTATCCGCCTTACGCTAGTTTGGTGAAAACTTTTAAAAGGCCAACCAACCAGAAGGAAAAACTTTTCGCTCAAGTGCAAGAGGGGGCAAGAAAAGATGTGGAACGAGCGTTTGGTGTCCTGCAACTTAGGTTCGCATTCGTTCATACGCCGGCAAAACTCTGGAGCAAGGATAAATTATCATCTATTATGCATTCGTGCATCGTAATGCACAACATGATTGTTGAAGACGAGAGGCGTGATTGTGATTGGAGAGAGGAATACGACTTCCCGCCTGACCCGGTTCCTATGTTTCGAAACTCTCTCGAGCAACATTACGCGATCGAGGCTAGGACAATGCACATGCACGACAAGAGGAAGCATTTATAGTTACGTGCAGATCTCGTTGAACATGTTTGGGAAAAGTTTGCCAATATCAGTGTGTGATTTTACACAATTTATGTATCTTTTCTACTGTTGTTATGTTGTTATCTTTATTATTAATGTTGTATCGTTAATATTGTACCGAACTGATGTTTATGTATGAAAATTTGAAACAAATTCTTTCACAACCCATAAAATCATATTACATAGTATATCAAACGATAAAAATAAATAACATGTTACATACTCTTAAGCATAGAAATTTTAAAATCCAGATTGACCTCCGTGTGGTGGATAGTTTGGAAAGTTTGATTGGCGCCGTGCTTTGTTGATTATATTAAGCACGAGGTATTCATGGTACTCCTTCTGGATTGAATTCATGTTTGAGGTGTCAGTGCTCATAATTTGTTGATCAACCAATATTTGTTCACGCATATCTTTCCTCTCCATAGCCAATATACTGCGTTCGTTGAGCTCCAAACTTCGCTCCTTTAGTTGCAGTGAACGGTTAAGCCCCAAACGGGCCTCTTCGTCACGTACACGATCAGCCTGACATGATCGCTCAAATGATTCATTGAATGAAGAGCAACTATTCAGTATTTCTCGGTTCACCTCAATGTTTGTAGCCTTCGCTTTTCCTTTAGCCCGTTGCTTCATCTCTTTCCTTCCAGGTGGCCTCGGATAAGGCCTTTCTATATCAACTTCTGCCCCATCTTTAGAATTTCCTTCGTGAAACCCAGTATTCAAGCTTCCTTCAGTATCTGTCGCACCCGTCATTGGCGAATCAAAATGAAATTGAGGGGAGTCTAAAAAAGTTTGGGAAAGTTGAAATTTGTGGAGTTCTTTTAAAATTTGGTAACAAGATTCAAAATTAAATGATTTTCCCTTGTTCTCTCGCTGGAATGCTAGATTAGCTGCAGTAACCTGACAAAATACGACAATGTATTTTTATTAACTCCACAAGCAACTGATTTATAAGAAATAATATTTAAAATAAATTACAAAAGGTAAAAGTTATTTTACCCAATCTGTGTTAACAGTCCCACTAGCACGATTTGTCATCGATGCATCTTTCAATTTCGAAACATATAACATTACGTGCCTCGAAATTTTACTGTACCGGGTTTGTAGGCTGGCGCCCGTCCGACGTTCCGTGATACCCGTCGTTGTGTTATATTCTTCGGCGACCGCATCCCAAAATAATGTGCTAGGTCGATTAGTTCCTCGTAAACCATCATTTGTTTGATTTACATATGCGGTGCATAATACTTCATCGTCGTGTTGAGACATATTTTGACCTCGAACCATTGTAAAATAATCATAAATATATTAATGCAAATATATAAATTTTATAATATTTTTTGGTAAAAAAATTGGGGGGGGGGGGGGAATAAAATTAATGCAGTTATAAAAAAAATTAATGCAAATATATTAATGCAAATATTAGAGAGTAGACACTGTTTGGAAATATATTAATGCAAATATATTAATGCAGTTATAAAAAAAATATTTGATAATAATTTAAATGAAGATATTAGAGAGTAGACACTGTTTGGAATAAAATTTAAATGATAATAATTAAAATGAAGATAGTAGACACGGTTTAAACTTGCTATTTATAAAAAAAAAAAAAAAAAAAAAAAAAGAACCGTTGAATAAATAGAGCTGTTGGAATAATTGGGGGGGGGGGGGGGGGGAAGTTGAAATAGATGAAATATTGAAAGGGCTTCCGCGGAACATGATGTTCCGCTTTACCTTTTTTTTTTTATTTCTTGAGCAGAACATGATGTTCCGTTTAGGCAGTGGGTCCCACAAAAAACCAACTAGGGCAATTCTAAATTTGTTATTTTTTAGCTTACGAGAGTGTATATATGAACTTTTACACTGCACACAGCATACCTAAAAACCCCAAATATACCCGTTTGCATTACCCATAAGGGTTGCTCTTACACTAGCAAAATAGGAGCCTTTCTATTTGCACAGATAAATTATGTACCGAGACTGTACAGAATTACGTGGCTACATAGATTCCTTCTTCTTCTTCTTCTTTCTTCTTTTTTCTTTTTCTTTTTTTTTTTTGTATTTTATTTTAAGGTTTTTATTCTTTTGATTTTAAGGATGGATATAAAAACAATTTTTTATATAAAAAAAAAACAGTTTTCCTCTTAATATAAAAACAGTCTTTTTTTATTGAAAGTAAACAGTTTTTTATTAAAATTTAAAATATACTTTTTTTAAACCCAAAAAACAGATTTTTTTTTGTTTTAAACCAAAAAAAAGTAAAAGTATGAAAATTTTGTTTTTTTTAAGTAAAGTAAAACCAAAAAAATGGTTTTTTAAATAAAGTATGAAAATATTGTTTTTTTTAAATAAAGTGCCATTTAAACCAAAAAAAAGAAGCAAAACTTGTTTTTTTTAATAAAAACAAAAAAATTGCATTTTCAATAAAAAACAGTTTTTTTAAGAAAAAATGTTTTTAATCAAGCTATAAAAAATTTATATTTTTTAAACACTGGCGCGGATCCACGTCATTTAAACTATTTTTTTTAAAATGACTTTATTGAAAATACAAATTTTCAATAAAAGTCATTTTTTTTTAAATAGTGTAATGTTTTTTTTAAACATTTATAAAAAGTTAAAAACATATGAAAATTTGCATTTTAAAAAAAATTTCATTTTCTTATTAAAAATATGAAAAACTATTTTTTAAAACTCGCGTGAACCCACACCATCATCGTGATTGGTTAGTGCCGCTGGCGCGGTCCCACTTAATCATCGCGTTTGATTAGTGTAGCTGGTGCAGACCCACATCACCATCGCGATTGGTTAGTACCGGTGACGTGGACTCACACCATCATCGCGATTGGTTAGTGTACTAGCAGTTAGTGTCGGTGGCGCAGACTCACATCAACATTGCGATTGATTAGTGCCGGTGGCGCGTACCCACGTCATTTAATAAAATGATTTTTATTGGAAATACAAATTTTGAATAAAAGTCATTTTAAAAAAAAATAGTTAAATGTTTTTTTTTGTTTTTTAAAACAGTTATAAAAAGTAATAACATTTTTTTTAAAAGTTAAAAAAAATGTTTAAAAAAAAAGTTTTTATTAAAAATACAAATTTTTAGTTTTTATTAAAAAAAAAATCAAGTAGACAAATCTCAATAAAAATATGCATTAACTCTCTCTTTATTTTTGTCTTTTACTCATATGTACAAATCTCGGTTAAAGTATCTCGGTGCAAATAGATTTTTTCCGTCCGGTGTGGTCACACATATTTTTATCATAGAGTGTTTCTATTTGCACAGAAAAAATATTTACAGAATTTGTACATAGTAAGCATGGGTTGGCTAAGTGCCATTTAGACAAAAAAAAGTAAATTTTGTTTTTTTTAAATAAAAACAAAATATTTGCATTTCAAATAAAAACAGTTGAAAAAAAAACAGTTTTTAATAAAAGAATAAAAAGTTATTTTTTCAATACTGGTACGGATCCACATCATTTCAACAATGTTTTAAAAATGACTTTCATTGAAAATACAAATTTTCAATAAAAGTCATTTTTTTAAAAAATAGTGTAGTGTTTTTTTTTTAAAAGCATTTATACAAAGTAAAAAACACAAGAAAAATTACATTTTAAAAAAAATTGCATTTTTTAATTAAAAATATGAAAAAATATTTTTATAAAAACTGGCGCGAAGCAACACGATCATCGTGATTGGTTAGTGTCGCTGGCGCGGACTTACATTATCATCGCGATTGGTTAGTGTCGCTAGCGCGGATCCACATCATCATCGTGTTTGATTAGTGTCGCTGACGCGGACTCACATCATTATCGATTTAGATTAGTGGCGCTGATACGGACCAACATCATCATCGCGATTGGTTAGTGGCGCTGACGCGGACCCACGTCATTTAATAAAATATCTTTTATTGAAAATAATTTTTAAAAAAATAGTGAAATGTTTTTTTTGTTTTTTAAAACAACTATAAAAAGTTAAAAATATATTTTTTTTAAAGCAGTTTAAAAAATGTTTTTATTGAAAATACAAAATTTTTATTTTTATTAAAAAAAAAGAGTGATCCTATGGGTACCAAATAAATTCCTCAAATTGCCTTCAAATAGCATTAATGAGTTGTGTCCTGACGGGACCTATAACACAAGGTATAACACTTAATGCTATTTGGAGGAGGATTTAAGAGAGTTGATTGGAACATAAAATATTTCCCTAAAAAAAACATTTGAAGGAATCTCAATAAAATAATGCATTAACCCTCCCTTTCTCTTTTGTCTTCTAGCCATCCACCTCATTCTGTACATCTCTGTACAAATTCTATCGGTGCAAATAGAATAGTAGTCTCAAACCTAGTGGGACATTAGCCCATATGAAAGGATTTGTTTCCTTTTATTATTATAATTGCATGTCCTTATTTCAATTATTATATAAATTTAAGAAATATGTTAATTACTATTATACCAATTGATTTGTTTAATTAGTAGACCCAATTAATTATGAACAATAAGGATTATTATTGTGACCGATCTAGATCACGTTTTTTTTCTTTTGAAAATTAGCTTGCATTTATTCTTTTATAAAATCAATTTAATTGAGTAATTAATTTAAAGGTATAAATTAAATTGTAATCTCTGAGTCTTATTTTAATTCAAAAAGAGTTTTATTTAAAAATAAATAAAATAGTCTAATTGGGTAATTTAATTTGTACAAGTAAATTAAAAATCACCAAGGATTTAATTCATTCTTTTAGAATTCAATGAATTACTTTCAAAATACCCTCAAGTTTAAAATATTAAATGGGAGAGGCATTGCCACATAAACATTGCGGTCTCTATTGGTGTTTTGAGAATGTAATATGATTACTTCCTCACGTCAGCCTCAGCCTGGCCCCCATCAGATGGATTTACTCACAGCATCCGGTATTCTCGATACTCGTAAGTGATAGTTCATTGAAATTGAATGCGAGTGAGCTCGGTCCTCCCATCGAGGAAGTTCTACACGAGCGGGTTTAATTACAATGAATGAACCGATGGCATACACTTAAAACACAACTAATGATATCCTCCCCATCAGAGTCACTGTTATTAGATATTATGTTGGACTGAAGTTTCTTGGATTGTCTCGATAACTTAATTAAAGATGAAATTTTTTATAGTTCAAGGTGGGGTGATTTAAGCTCCCAATGAGAAATCTCACTTCATAAAGGAGTTAGGATGCCCGATGGAATTCGTTTTTATTTGACGGTAGAGGGATGCCACATTAAAAATTAATTGAACTAATTGTTGCTTTTATATTGGAAATTATGTTTTCAATAATGATTTTATCACTTCAAAAATGAGTTCAACGTTTTTTTCACTATATTAGTCTTAAAGAAAATAGTTTTAACTGGAATAAAAGTCAAGAACTAAAAATGTAACTGGACATTGTTCGAACTTAAGGGGATAATAAACATATTTAACCATCAATCCCCATCAATATTTTAAAAGCGTTATGTGATTAACTCCCTGCATCAGCTTGTCTATCCCCCCAACTCATGTTATTAATCACCCAAATCACAGTATTTTAAAAGTTATAGTAATTCTTTTAAATTAACTGTTATGTATGTTTAGTCCCCCAAATGGAAAGTTCTATATGTACATGTTTAATTTTAAAGACCTGCCCAATGAGAATTTATTAACACCAATGTTGGTTTATGATGCTCAATAAATAATCATGTTCTTTAAATGAACTTCATCATTAATTAAACAAGGGATTCTTTGGATTAGATATGGTGAAAAAACTAGGATTTTTTTCTTAATCCGAGAGTGAGAATCATCTATAGCAAAGGGATGTTGTTAGTTATTGATAAGAGATTTACTTTTTTCCCGAAAGGAAAGTGGGAGGATAAGGCTAAGTCACATGTACAATGGTATGAGGTTAAGAAAGTTCATATTACTTGATAGTAGTGAAGTAACTGAAAGACATGTATTCTCACAACTAGTAGTTAGAACTTTTAGAGCAACGGTATCCGATTATCCTTGGACTGTAAGGAAAAGCACATGGTAACAATTTTTCTCTTAAAAGTAAATGCACGATTTATGATTCGATTTTTATTTTGGTGGTTCCGGGTTTGTAGGCTTCGGATCGGGCAGGACGGTGCCGGGTTAGGCTTCGTCGGCCTCAGGTTTGAGCGCTGCTGGGTTAAGATGGAGGTTTGCAGGTGGCAGGGGTTGGGTTGAATGGGATCGATGTGGAGTTATGGAGTGTGTGTGGGTTTGTGTGTGTTTAAGTTGTGACCCTAAAAATAACACAATTAAAAAATATAAAACTAACAAAACTAAAAATCTAAAAATAAAATATTACTCTTAAAATAAAATAAAGACTCAAATAAAAAAAGAAATTAAAAAGAAATAAATATAAAAATCTATTAAACTAAAAACTAAAATCCTGAAAATGTAAAATCTAAAATAAATGAAATCCTAAAAACTAATCCTAATAAAATAAAATAAAAACTAAAAACGAATAAAAATAAAAATAAAAATACACTAATAAAAATAAATTTTGAAAATCCTAAATAAATCCTAAAAATAAAACGACTCAAAATAAAAATCTAGAAAAATCTAAAAAGGCACAACTCAACACACACCGGGCTCGGAATATGGACTGGGTTGGGTTTAGGCTTAGCTTCGGTTCGGGACATCGAAAATCTTCTGGGCATGCTCAATGTGGACTTAGACCTCGCGGTCTCCTTTGATTTCTTCAATACAAGCTTTTAACCGCTTATGTGTCGCAATTGACTAGATTTAGCATCATTTAACACTGCGACTGCTGATTGACCTGCAATGTAGATAAATACGAACATAAGGCCAATTTTAATTCAAACGAGGGACTAAAATGCCCATATTCGGGGTATAAATTATACACTTTTTGGTGCTTATCACACCACTCCCAAACAGAACATTGCTAGTCCTCGAGCAAAATTAGAGAGAAAACAGAGATAAGTAATCAAAAGTGTGCCACTTTCGCAGGCACTGGCGATTGCACTTAGCATGTGCAACAAGTCGTTAAACATAGAGGTTGCCCTTATAGGACGAGTGGTGTCTCGTAAAGGTTTGCAATAAATGTACCCAAAAAATTCAAATTTATTAAAATGGCAGTCTCTGAGTAGATGATGAAATGCTATACAACCCAACTAAAAAGGACGTCAAGGAACACCGTATTCAACTATCAAAATGAGATATAAAATTACTTAATACCAAAAAGCGTAATCCTTCCTAAAATTCAATGTGTGTTTGTGTGAAAAAATTTTAGGTATCATTAGATTAATTCTTAGATCGCCTTTACAGAATCAAAGTTTTGACTTCAATTCTCACTGGATATATCTCTCTGAATCGAACTCTCCGAGAATTGATAAGTGTATCTCTCTAGTGTGTGAGGATGTGAGTAAATATAAACAAGTTCAAACGTCTCACACACTTTATAAGAAAGGACGGATACATGAAAAAAATTATGATCTCATAAAGGAATGCTAACCACTATGTCGAGAATGTCAAGTTATTCACCATATAATCTTCTCGTTTGACCGAACACTTTACCAAGGGTGAAAAATATGATTTATGAAAGGTATGAGGGGATAATGAAATGAAAAGGATTTGTTAGGGCGTTTTGAGAAGAGTGTAACATAAGAATAACTAATGTCTTCATCTTTTGAATTTATGATCGCATCTTTATTTTCTTTTATTTCTTTTTCTTTTTCTACATTTTATTTCTATTTTTTTTTATTGCGATACATTCTTCTTTTCATAACATAAATGAAGACAATTTACATGGAAAATTTCAAACACTCTTTTTCTCAAAAACGATGGCAATGATGGATGGTGTTTGGGACATATGGATAAGGGTAATATGAAAAATGATAATGGGTGAATGATAATGTGATAGGAGAAATGGTAAGTGTATGGCAAAATCGATTTAGTGCTCGGGACAAACTACAAGATACATGTTTCTTATAACTCGAAAGTAATGTCGTTCTCAGTGATTAAGCCAAATTTGAAAAAACGATGAGATCATGCAACGACTAAATGTGGTACCCAAATAAAGTTGAGTCAACTTGTGACTGGGAGATACGTAAAAAACCTCAAAAAGGTAAAAAGTTCAAATCTCACGGGTTTAAGTCGCCACTAGTGATCTTTTAAGGCACTCTTGAGAATATCGTTACTCTTCAACTTTTGATTGTAAAAGTGAGAGTGCAAATTGCTGAGTTTAGGAATTCATGGTGCAAGTACGCTTTAAAAGGCATTAATTAATTTAATTGAAAAAAGCATAATTTTAGGTTGAACATGGGTATTCTGAGACTTCTAAAAGCGGACTGATAGACAAATCATATCATACAAATTTATTTTCTAACTCCACATAAAGTTTAAAATCATTTGTTTCTGAAAATTTTCAAAAGAGGTACGATTTTGATAAATTTTCTAATTTAATAATTAGCTTTTTGCGTATGATTTTTGTCTTCAAAAGCCACTCTCAAAATTCTCTTGAATACCAACAAAACTTGTCTAAAAATAACTTGTATTGCAGTAAGTACGGGTATCAATCCAACTTTCAAGGTGAAACAATTAATGGCGAAACGTGTAATTCCAAATTTTTTATGAAAATATTTTTTTTTTTTTAAATAATTTCAAGGGAAAAATTAACTAATTAAATGCTAAAATTATAAAATGAGTAAATAATGAAAAAATGTGCAACCGAGTGTGAAATATGTGAGAAGGTCAAGAGATGGGATTGCATTTTCAATTATTTTAATTTCTCAATTTACTAATCCGAAATATTTTGAAATAATATTAAATCGATAATCTAACTCTCGTTAAAATTATAAATTTAATAAAATCTTTTTCAGAAAATGAATTTAAAAATGTCACGCAATGAAAAATTAGGACTTGTACTATTTTCATAAAATTACCCGCTAGGATCAATTTAACGAAAACAATAGCAATCTTTAAATTTCAACACCGAATTAATATTCAAATTTTGAAAAAACCTATCTCTAGTTCGATTCCTAAATTCAAATATTAATTCGTTCAATTAATTTACTAACTCTCGTTACATAAATTAATCGGTGACAATTAAAAATTAATTTACCAAGAAATATAAAATTAATAAAACCAATTAATTAAATTAACATCATTCGCTGTGCATCCCACCCCTTGAACGTGGTATTTAGCCAAATATTCTCATGTGTGCATAAACAACAATAAATAACATGTCAAGAAGGAAATAAATTGAAAAGAGAATGTAGAAATACAATACACAATTTTTTCCACAAATCTGTCTGGAAATGCACCTTGACATGCGTCCAACTTCTTCACAATTTCCAGCACTTGATTGCAAAAAGAACACTAAAAACTAAACCTAAAAATTATTTTAAAGCTAAACTAATTTTTTTTATTTTTTTGTATTTTTTTTTTACGTACCTACTATGTACATAATATACACTGTGTTCCCTATTTTCTGTGTCTCTCTACGCGTCTCTTTTTTTTTGTATCTGAGAGTCCTCTAAATGAGTTCATTCCCCTTTGTTTTATAACCCACGTATTGTTTTTTTTCCTTGAGAGATTTTGTGGGATTTGGAGATAGCCAAGTCAAAGGTGGGTTTGGGAAGATAAGGTTAGGAGGTGGGTAAGGTCCTATTTTTGGTGGAAGAGATAAGGTTGGAGGTTGCCATGGTGGGTTCGGTTTGGGGCTTTGCCGAAATGGGTTTCGAGGGTTACGGTTTGAAGTAAGGTTCCGGGTCGGGGTTATCCGGTTATGGCAGGGGCTGCCATGGGCTCCCGAATTTGTGGAGATGGTTGGTGGTTCCGAGTTTGTAGGCTTCGGATCGCGCTGGACGGCAGCGGGTTAGGCTTCACCGGCCTCAGGTTTCACCCCTGCAGGGTCAGGCCGGACGTTTGCAGGTGGCAGGGGTTGGGTTGAATGGGATCGATGTGGAGTTATGGAGTGTGTGTGGGTTTGTGTGTATTTAAGTTGTGACCCTAAAAATAACACAATCAAAAAATATAAAACTAACGAAACTAAAAATATAAAAATAAAATACTACTCTAAAAATAAAATAAAGACTCAAATAAAAAAAAAAATTAAAAAGAAATAAATATAAAAATCTATTAAACTAAAAACTAAAATCCTAAAAATGTAAAATCTAAAATAAATGAAATCCTAAAAACTAATCCTAATAAAATAAAATAAAAACTAAAAACTAATACAAATAAAAATAAAAATAAAAAGACACTAATAAAAATAAAATAAGCAAATAAATTCTGAAAATCCTAAATAAATCCTAAAAATAAAACGACTCAAAATAAAGATCTAAAAAAATCTAAAAAGGCACAACTCAACACAAACCGGGCTCGGAATATGGACTGGGCTCGGTCTAGGCTTAGTTTTGGTTCGGAACATCGAAAATCTTCTGGGCAAGCTCGATGTGGACTTAGACCTCGCAGTCTCCTTTGATTTCTTCGATACAAGCTTTTAACTGCTTCTGTGTCGCAATTGACTGGATTTAGCATCATTTAACACTGCGACTGCTGATTAACCTGCAATATAGATATATACGAACATAAGGCCAATTTTAATTAAAACGAGGGACTAAAATGCACATATTCGGGGATAAATTATACACTTTTGGGTGCTTATCACACCACCCCCAAACAGAACATTGCTAGTCCTCGAGCAAAATTAGAGAGAAAACAGACGTAAGTAACCAAAAGTGTGCCACTTACGCAGGCATGGAGATTGCACTTAGCATGTGCAACAAGCCGTTAAACTTATAGGGTTCCCAATAGGACGAGTGGTGTCTCTGAGGGTTTGCAGTGAATGTACCCACAAAATTCAAATTTATTAAAATGGCAGTCTCTGAGTATATGATGAAATGATATACAACCCAACTAAAAAGGACGTCAAGGAACACCGTATTCAACTACCAAAATGAGATATAAAATTACTTAATACCAAAAAGCATAATCCTTCCTAAAATTCAGCGTGTGTTTGTGTAAAATAATTTTAAGTATCATTAGAGTAATTCTTAGATCGCCTTTATAGAATCAAAGTTTTGACTTCAATTCTCACTGTATATATCTCTCTGAATCGAACTCTCTGAGAATTGGTAAGTGTATCTCTAGTGTGTGAGGATGTGAGTAAATGTAAACAAGTTCAAACGTCTCACACACTTTATAAGAAAGGATGGATACATGAAAAAAAAAATAGTATCTCATGAAGAAATGCTAACCACTATGTCGAGAATGTCGAGTTATTCACCATATAATCTTCTCGTTTGCCCGAACACTTTACCAACGGTGAAAAATGTGATTTATGAAAGGTATGAGGGGATAATGAAATTAAAAGGATTTGCTGGGGCGTTTTGAGAAGAGTGTAACATAAGAATAACTAATGTCTTCATCTTTTGAATTTATGATCGCATCTTTATTTTCTTTTATTTCTTTTTCTTTTTCTATATTTTTTTCTATATTTTTTTATTGCGATACATTCTTCTTTTCATAACATAAATGAAGACAATTTACATGGAAAATTTCAAACACTCTTTTTCTCAAAAACGATGGCAATGATGGATGGTGTTTGGGACATATGGATAAGGGTAATATGGAAAATGCTAATGGGTGAATGATAATGTGATAGGGAAAATGGTAAGTGTATGGAAAAATCGGTTTAGTGCTCGGGACAAACTACAAGATACATGTTTCTTACAACTCTAAAGTAATGTCATTCTTAGTGTTTAAGCCAAATTTGAAAAAATGATGAGATCATGCAATGACTAAATGTGGTACCCAAAGAAAGTTGAGTCAACTTGTGACTCGGAGATACGTCAAAAACCTCAAAAAGGTGAAAAGCTCAAATCTCACGGGTTTAAGTCGCCACTAGTGATATTTTAAGGCTCTCTTGAGAATATTGTTACTCTTCAACTTTTGATTGTAAAAGTGAGAGTGCAAATTGCTGAGTTTAGGAATTCATGGTGCAAGTACGCTTTAAAAGGTATTAATTAATTTAATCGTAAAAAGCATAATTTTAGGTTGAACACGGGTATTCTGAGACTTCTAAAAGCGGACTGATAGACAAATCATGTCATAAATATTTATTTTTTAACTGCACCTAAAGTTTAAAATCATTTGTTTCTGAAAATTTTCAAAAGAGGTACGATTTTGATAAATTTCCTTATTTGATAATTAGCTTTTTGCGTATGATCGTTGTCTTCAAAATCCACTCTCAAAATTCCCTTGAGTACCTACAAAACTTGTCTAAAAATAACTCGTATTGCGGTAAGTACGGGTATCAATCCAACTTTCAAGGTGAAACAATTAATGGCGAAACGTGCAATTCCAAATTTTTTATGAAAATAATTTTTATTTTTTTTAAATAATTTGAAGGGAAAAATTATCTAATTAAATGCTAAAATTATCAAATGACTAAATAATGAAAAAATGTGCAACCGAGTGTAAAATATGTGAGAAGGTTAAGAGATGGGATTACACTGCATTTTAAATTCTTTTTTTTTTCTCAATTTACTAATCTGAAATATTTCGAGATAATATTAAATCGATAATCTAACTCTCGTTAAAATTATAAATTTAATAAAATCTTTTTCAGAAAATTAATCTAAAAAATGCCACACAATGAAAAATTAGGACTTATACTATTTTCAGAAAATTACCCGCTAGGATCAATGTAACGAAAACAATAACAATCTTCAAATTTTAACACCGAATTAATATTCAAATTTTGAAAAAACCTATCTATAGTTCGATTCCTAAGTTGAAACATTAATTCGTTCAATTAATTTACTAACTCTCGTTACATAAATTAATCGGTGGCAGATAAAAATTAATTTACCTAGAAATATAAAATTAATAATACCAATTAATTAAATTAACATCATTCGCAGTGCATCCCACCCCTTGAACGGGGTGTTTAGCCAAACATTCTCATGTGTGCATAAACAACAATAAATAACTTGTCAAGAAGGAAATAAATTAAAAAGAGAATGTAGAAATACAATACACAATTTTTTCCACAAATCTGTCTTGAAATGCACCTTAACATACGTCCAACTTCTTCATAATTTCCAGCACTTGATTACAAAAATAACACTAAAAACTAAACCTAAAAATTATTCTAAAGCTAAACTAATTTTTTTTTATTTTTCTAATTTTTTTACGTACCTACTATGTACATAATATACACAATGTTCCCTATTTTCTGTCTCTCTCTACGCGTCTCTCTTGTTTTTGTATCTGAGAGTCCTCTAAATGAGCTCATTCCCCTTTGTTTTATAACCCACGTATTGTTTATTTTCCTTAAGAGATTTTGTGGAATTTGGAGATAGCCAAGTCAAAGGTGGGTTTGGGAAGATAAGGTTAGGAGGTGGGTAACATCCTATTTTGGTGGAAGAGATAAGGTTGGAGGTTGCCATGGTGGGTTTGGTTTGGGGCTTTGTCTAAATAGGTTTCGAGGGTTACGGTTTGAAGTAAGGTTCCAGGTCGGGGTTATTCGGTTATTGCAGGGGCTGCCATGGGCGCCCGAATTTGTGGAGATGGCTGGTGGTTCCGAGTTTGTAGGCTTCGAATCGGGCAGGACGGCACCGGGTTAGGCTTCGTCGGCCTCAAATTTGACCGCTGCTGGGTCAGGCCGGAGGTTTGCAAGTGGCAGGGGTTGGGTTGAATGGGATCGATGTTGAGTTATGGAGTGTGTGTGTGTGTGTTTGTGTGTGTTTAAGTTGTGACCCTAAAAATAACACAATTAAAAAATATAAAACTAACAAGACTAAAAATTTGAAAATAAAATACTACTCTAAAAATAAAATAAAGACTCAAATAAAAAAAGAAATTAAAAAGAAATAAATATAAAAATATATTAAACTAAAAACTAAAATCGTAAAAATGTAAAATCTAAAATAAATGAAATCCTAAAAACTAATCCTAATAAAATAAAATAAAAACTAAAAACTAATAAAAATAAAAATAAAAATAAAAATACACTAATAAAAATAAAATATGCAAATAAATTCTGAAAATCCTAAATAAATCCTAAAAATAAAACGACTCAAAATAAAAATCTAGAAAAATCTAAAAAGGCACAACTCAACAAACACCGGGCTCGAAATATGGATTGGGCTCGATTTAGGCTTAGCATTGGTTCCGGACATCGGAAATCTTCTGGGCAAGCTCAATGTGGACTTAGACCTCGCGGTTTCCTTTGATTTGTTCGATACAAGCTTTTGACTGGTTCTGTGTCGCAATTGATTAGATTTAGCATCATTTAACACTGCGATTGTAGATTGACCTGCAATATAGATATATACGAACATAAGGCCAATTTAAATTAAAACGAGGGACTAAAATGCACATATTCGGGGTATAAATTATACACTTTTGGGGGCTTATCACCCCACCCCCCCCCCCCCCCAATAAAACATTGCTAGTCCTCGAGCAAAATTAGAGAGAAAACACAGAAAGTGTGCAACTTTCGCAGGCACTCGCGATTGCACTTAGCATGTGGAACACGCCGTTAAACTTATAGGTTGCCCTATAGGACGAGTGGTGTCTCGTGAGGGCTTGCACTGAATGTACCCACAAAATTCAAATTTATTAAAATGGCAGTCTCTGAGTAGATGATGAAACGCTATACAACCCAACTAAAAAGGACGTCAAGGAACACCGTATTCAACTATCAAAATGAGATATAAAACTACTTAATACCAAAAAGCGTAATCCTTCCTAAAATCCAGCGTGTGTTTGTGTGAAATAATTTTAAGTATCATTAGAGTAATTCTTAGATCGCCTTTATAGAATCAAAGTTTTGACATCAATTCTCACTGGATATATCTCTCTGAATCGAACTCTCTTAGAATTGGTAAGTGTATCTCTCTAGTGTGTGAGGATGTGAGTAAATGTAATCAAGTTCAAATGTCTCACACACTTTATAAGAAAGGACGGATGCATGAAAAAAACATTATGATCTCATGAAGGAATGCTAACCACTATGCTGAGAATGTCGAGTTATTAACCATATAATCTTCTCGTTTGCCCGAACACTTTACCAAGGGTGAAAAATGTGATTTATGAAAGGTATGAGGGGATAATGAAATGAAAAGGAATTGCAAGGGCATTTTGAGAAGAGTGTAACATAAGAATAACTAATGTCTTCATCTTTTGAATTTATGATCGCATCTTTATTTTCTTTTATTTCTTTGTCTTTGTCTACATTTTTTTTCTACTTTTTTTTATTGCGATACATTCTTCTTTTCATAACATAAATGAAGACAATTTACATGGAAAATTTCAAACACTCTTTTTCTCAGAAACGATGGCAATAATGGATGGTGTTTGGGACATATGGATAAGGGTAATATGAAAAATGATAATGGGTGAATGATAAAGTGATAGGGAAAATGGTAAGTGTATGGCAAAATCGGTTTAGTGCTCGGGACAAACTACAAGATACATGTTTCTTACAACTCGAAAGTAATTTCATTCTCAGTGATTAAGCCAAATTTGAAAAAACGATGAGATTATGCAACGACTAAATGTGGTACCCAAAGAAAGTTGAGTCAACTTGTGACTCGGAGATACGTAAAAACCCTCAAAAAGGTGAAAAGCTCAAACTCATGGGTTTAAGTCGCGCACTAGTGATCTTTTAAGGCTCTCTTGAGGATATCGTTACTCTTCAACTTTTGATTGTAAAAGTGACAGTGCAAATTGCCGAGTTTAGGAATTCATGGTGCAAGTACGCTTTAAAGGGTATTAATTAATTTAATCGTAAAAAGCATAATTTTAGGTTGAACACGGGTATTTTGAGACTTCTAAAAGCGAACTGATAGACAAATCATGTCATAAAAATTTACTTTTTAACTTCACCTAAAGTTTAAAACCATTTGTTTGTGAAAATTTTCAAAAGTTGTACGATTTTGTTAAATTTCCTCATTTGATAATTAACTTTTTGCATATGGTCGTTGTCTTCAATAGCCACTCTCAAAATTCCCTTGAGTACCTACAAAACTTGTCTAAAAATAACTCATATTGCGGTAAGTACGGGTATCAATCCAACTTTCAAGGTGAAACAATTAATGGCGAAACGTGCAATTCCAACTTTTTTATGAAAATATTTTTTATTTTTTTTTTAAATAATTTCAAGGGAAAAATTAACTAATTAAATGCTAAAATTATAAAATGACTAAATAATAAAAAAATGTGCAAGCGAGTGTGAAATATGTGAGAAGAACAAGAGATGGGATTACACTGCATTTTCAATTATTTTAATTTCTCAATTTACTAATCCGAAAAATTTCGAGATAATATTAAATCGATAATCTAACACTCGTTAAAATTATAAATTTAATAAAATCTTTTTTAGAAAATTAATTTAGAAATGTCACAGAATGAAAAATTAGGACATATACTATTTTCAGAAAATTTCCCGCTAGGATGAGTTTAACGAAAACAATAGCAATATTCAAATTTCAAGACCGAATTAATATTCAAATTTCGAAAAAACCTATCTCTAGTTCGATTCCTAAATTGAAACATTAATTCGTTCAATTAATTTACTAACTCTCGTTACATAAATTAATCGGTGACAATTAAAAATTAATTTACTTAGAAATATAAAATTAATAAAATCAATTAATTAAATTAACATCATTCATTGTGCATCCCACCCCTTGAACGTGGTATTTAGCCAAATATTCTCATGTGTGCATAAACAACAATAAATAACATGTCAAGAAGGAAATAAATTGAAAAGAGAATGTAGAAATACAATACACAATTTTTTTCACAAATCTGTCTTGAAATGCACCTTGACATGCGTCCAACTTCTTCACAATTTCCACCACTTGATTACAAAAAAGAACACTAAAAACTAAACCTAAAAATTATTCTAAAGCTAAACTAATTTTTTGAATTTTTTTTACCTACCTACTATGTACATAATATACACTGTGTTCCCTATTTTATGTCTCTCTCTACGTGTCTCTCTTTTTTTTTGTATCTGGGAGTCCTCTAAATGAGCTCATTCCCCTTTGTTTTATAACCCACGTATTGTTTTTTTTCCTTGAGAGATTTTGTGGGATTTGGAGATAGCCAAGTCAAAGGTGGGTTTGGGAAGATAAGGTTAGGAGGTGGGTAAGGTCCTATTTTTGGTGGAAGAGATAAGGTTGGAGGTTGCCATGGTGGGTTCGGTTTGGGGCTTTGTCGAAATAGGTTTCGAGGGTTACGGTTTGAAGTAAGGTTCCGGGTCGGGGTTATCCGGTTATGGCAGGGGCTGCCATGGGCTCCCGAATTTGTGGAGATGGTTGGTGGTTCCGAGTTTGTAGGCTTCGGATCACGCAGGACGGCACCGGGTTAGGCTTCACCGACCTCGTGTTTCACCGCTGCTGGGTCAGGCCGGACGTTTGCAGGTGGTCGGGGTTAGGTTGAATGGGATCGATGTGGAGTTATGGAGTGTGTGTGGGTTTGTGTGTGTTTAAGTTGTGACCCTAAAAATAACATAATTAAAAAATATAAAACTAACAAAATTAAAAATTTGAAAATAAAATACTAGTCTAAAAATAAAATAAAGACTCAAATGAAAAAATGAAATTAAAAAGAAATAAATATAAAAATCTATTAAACTAAAAACTAAAATCCTAAAAATGTAAAAATGTAAAATAAATGAAATCCTAAAATCTAATCCTAATAAAATAAACTAAAAACTAAAAACTAATAAAAATAAAAATAAAATATGCAAATAAATTCTGAAAATCCTAAATAAATCCTAAAAATAAAACGACTCAAAATAAAAATCTAGAAAATCTAAAAAGGCACAACTCAACACACACCGGGCTGGGAATATGGACGGAGCTCGGTCTAGGCTTAACTTTGGTTCGGGACATCGGGAATCTTCTGGGCAAGCTCAATGTGGACTTAGACCTCGCGCTCTCATTAGATATCTTCGATACAAGCCTTTAACTGCTTCTGTGTCGCAATTGACTGGATTTAGCATAATTTAATACTGCGACTGCTGATTGACCTGCAATATAGATATATACGAACATAAGGCCAATTTGAATTAAAACGAGGGACTAAAATGCACATATTCGGGGTATAAATTATACACTTTTGGAGGCTTATCACACCACCCCAAACAGAACATTGCTAGTCCTCGAGCAAAATTAGAGAGAAAACACAGATGGGTAACCAAAAGTGTGCCACTTTCGCAGGCACTCGCGATTGCACTTAGCATGTGCAACAAGTCGTTAAACTTATCGGTTGCCTTATAGGAATGTACCCACAAAATTCAAATTTATTAAAATGGCAGTCTCTGAGTACATGATGATACGCTATACAACCCAACTAAAAAGGACGTCAAGGAATACCGTATTCAACTATCAAAATGAGATATAAAATTACTTAATACCAAAAAGCGTAATCCTTCCTAAAATTCAGCGTGTGTTTGTGTGAAACAATTTTGAGTATCATTAGAGTAATTCTTAGATCGCCTTTATAGAATCAAAGTTTTGACTTCAATTCTCACTGGATATATCTCTCTGAATCGAACTCTCTGAGAATTGGTAAGTGTATCTCTCTAGTGTGTGAAGATGTGAGTAAATGTAAACAAGTTCAAACGTCTCACACACTTTATAAGAAAGGACGGAGATATGAAAAAAAAACTATGATCTCATGAAGGAATCCTAACCACTATGTCAAGAATGTCAAGTCATTCACCATATAATCTTCTCGTTTTCCAGAACACTTTACCAAGGGTGAAAAATGTGATTTATGAAAGGTATGAGGGGATAATGAAATGAAAAGGATTTTCTATGGCGTTTTGAGAAGAGTGTAACATAAGAATAACTAATGTCTTCATCTTTTGAATTTATGATCGCATCTTTATTTTCTTTTATTTCTTTTTCTTTTTCTACATTTTTTTTCTACTTTTTTTATTGCGATACATTCTTCTTTTCATAACATAAATGAAGACAATTTACATGGAAAATTTCAAACACTCTTTTTCTCAGAAACGATGGCAATAATGGATGGTGTTTGGGACATATGGATAAGGGTAATATGAAAAATGATAATGGGTGAATGATAAAGTGATAGGGAAAATGGTAAGTGTATGGCAAAATCGGTTTAGTGCTCGGGACAAACTACAAGATACATGTTTCTTACAACTCGAAAGTAATTTCATTCTCAGTGATTAAGCCAAATTTGAAAAAACGATGAGATCATGCAACGACTAAATGTGGTACCCAAAGAAAGTTGAGTCAACTTGTGACTCGGAGATACGTAAAAACCCTCAAAGAGGTGAAAAGCTCAAATCTCACGGGTTTAAGTCGCCACTAGTGATCTTTTAAGGCTCTCTTGAGAATATCGTTACTCTTCAACTTTTGATTGTAAAAGTGAGAGTGCAAATTGCTGAGTTTAGGAATTCATGGTGCAAGTACGCTTTAAAGGGTATTAATTAATTTAATCCTAAAAAGCATAATTTTAGGTTGAACACAGGTATTCTGAGACTTCTAAAAGCGGACTGATAGACAAATCATGTCATAAAAATTTATTTTTTAACTGCACATAAAGTTTAAAATCATTTGTTTCTTAGAATTTTCAAAGGAGGTACGATTTTGATAAATTTCCCACCCCCAAACAAAAGAGAACATCGTCCTCGATGTTTAAAACCATATATACAAATGAAAAGCACAAGGGAGGAAGGATATTACCATAATGAACCGTAAATGAGATTGTACCGCATGGTGGAGTACAGATAGAACCTGAAGAACAAATGCGATACAAAAATATGTATAAGTCTTTAAAGCATGTGAAAAGCATTGGGTGGTGTGAAACACCATCCCCAAAAAAGATAAGACTCATACTCAGAAATAGGGAACAACGGGTTGCCTCCCGATAGTGCTAAGTTTAATGTCTTCAGCCAGACCGATCGGAACTCACCCTAAAGATAAGAACTATGAAAGTCCGGGGTGGCAGAAAAATGGGGTGATGAAAATCAATCCCAAACAAGACTGAAGCGTCAGTCTTGCTTGATAAAGGGGAAAATAGGTCAATGCACTTGTATAGAAAAGTGCATCACGCGATGCAAAGCATCGGTGGACCATGGGCAGGTTGCAAAAAAATGGGGTGATGAGAATCGTCCCCAAACAAGACTGAAGCGTCAGTCTTGTTGGATAAGGGATAAATAGGGTCAATGCACTTGTATAGCAAAGTGCTTCACACAATGCAAAGCATCGGTGGACCAAGGGTAGGTGGGTAGGAGGGTACATGGACGAAGGGTAAGGGTGAGGGTAAACAGGCACCGGTCACGGGCCTTATTGAGCGTGAATGTGATGAAAACAAGGGCCCTATAAGAATGGTGCTCAAGTTGGTGAGGTAGGCAAAAGGGTTTGACAATAATGATGGGGCGGGGCTCATAGAAAGTGCACGACCGTTCTATAAATGGGCGATGGTAATGGTCGCGTCGTGACACGCCAGGGAGCAGTAGATGGAAAAAATCAACACCACAAGGAAGTGGTGTGCATAGAGTAACACGCTCGGTGTCACGAAAGATTAGAGTAGCGTAGATACACACAGAGATGGTGGAGTCTATGAAAAATGCACAAATGTGATCGTGGAGTACTAGGGTGGAGGGTGGATGTAGGTGAGGACCCAAATACGTAGATGGGAACAGGTAAGGTGCAATAACAAGGTCCAAACCAAGTGGTGGGGTGGAAGGGATAGTGGGTGGATCGGGTGGGACAAAGAGTGGGGGAAGATGATCTAACTCACGAGTAGGAGACACACACTCCTCATGAGGCGCGGAGTGATCCTCCAGGACACTCGCGAGAGGAAGTGTGGAAATAAACGATGGAATGATCAACTTTGCCACCATTACGTCACCATCTGAGGTGGTGAAAGGGTCTATTTTGGTGGAAGAGATAAGGTTGGAGGTTCCCATGGTGGGTTCGGTTTGGGGCTTTGTCGAAATGGGTTTCGAGGGTTACGGTTTGAAGTAAGGTTCCGGGTCGGGGTTATCCGGTTATGGCAGGGGCTTCCATGGGCGCCCGAATTTGTGGAGATGGCTGGTGGTTTCCGGTTTGTAGGCTTCGGATTGGGCAGGACGGCGCCGGGTTAGGCTTCGTCGGCCTCGGGTTTGACCGCTGCTGGGTCAGGCCGGAGGTTTGCAGGTGGCAGGGGTTGGGTTGAATGGGATCGATATGGAGTTATGGAGTGTGTGTGGGTTTGTGTGTGTTTAAGTTGTGACCCTAAAAATAACACAATTAAAAAATATAAAACTAACAAAACTAAAAATCTAAAAATAAAATACTACTCTAAAAATAAAATAAAGACTCAAATAAAAAAAATGAAATTAAAAAGAAATAAATATAAAAATCTATTAAACTAAAAACTAAAATCCTAAAAATGTAAAATCTAAAATAAATGAAATCCTAAAAACTAATCCTAATAAAATAAAATAAAAACTAATAAAAATTAAAATTAAAATTAAAATACACTAATAAAAATAAAATATGCAAATAAATTCTGAAAATCCTAAATAAATCCTAAAAATAAAATAACTCAAAATAAAAATCTAGAAAAATCTAAAAAGGCACAACTCAACACATACCGGGCTCGGAATATGGACTGGGCTCGGTCTAGGCTTAGCTTTGGTTCAGGACATCGGAAATCTTCTGGGCAAGCTCAATGTGGACTTAGACCTCGCGGTCTCTATTGATTTCTTCGATACAAGCTTTTAACCACTTCTGTGTCGCAATTGACTGGATTTAGAATCACTTAACACTGCGACTACTGATTGACCTGCAATATAGATAAATACGAACATAAGGCCAATTTTAATTAAAATGAGGGACTAAAATGCACATATTCGGGGATAAATTATACACTTTTGGGTGCTTATCACACCTCTTTGCAGAGGGTTTTAGAAAATCGAATAATTACTTAAAATAGAGATGTTCCTAATAATGGGTAATAATAATAAAGTAGTAGAATATCATTTTACGTTATGGTAAAGACAAAAGGATAATGTAGGTAAATTATTTAATGTACCTGGTTTTTGAAAAGTTTGTATCAACTTCTAAATTTTGTTTTGGACATATATTTGATTATTTTTATAAAATTATTTTATCAAAATTGGATATATTTTACCTGTTCTGGTACATTGAAAAGTAAATTATACATTATAAGGTTTGTCTCACCAATATTGCTTAACACTGAAATTAATAACATTGTTGGACAATCATTAAAGAGAAATAAAACAAGTATGAGAATGTTTTAGATTTCATAAGGTCCATGGTTGATTATTTAGAACTGGGACAATATTTTTCAGATTTTACATAAGAGACGAATATGTACATAATGAATTTAGTTACATCTAAATTTGTGTCTTTAACTATTAGGAACTTTGGAGTGGGTGCAAGCTCATTCTAGTACATGTTAGGATCTAGGGGTACCCGATACTCGTGTTGTGGAAATAACTAAGGTAGTTGAAATCAAGGATAAAAGTATGTGAGAAAACTGGTTCGTATATTAGGTTACGCAGGCACAAATTCAAATTTTAACCAAATTTTATCTTGATTAGCAATTAGACGTGCATGCAATAATATCAAAATTAATTATGCCAAACCACGCAAATAATCAAACTAAACAAATACACGAAGAATATGAAGAAAAAATATTTCAGCATTGTTTAAGAAATTGACATACTCGATAACTAATAAACTACTTACAGCTCCACTAAATATAATGCAGATTCTTCAATTCTTCAATAGCTACGGCATAGTTCAGCACCATCCACTGGAAGAGATCATCCCTCGGTATCCACTGATCAGCCTCAGGATGCACTATCCTATCTTTTTCAGCAGTAGAACCTTTGCTGCACAAATCAACAGTAGTGTGGAACTCTACAAGGGTTTGATGCAAGTGTATAAAAACTTGGGTTTCGTAAACTCAACAAATCTTATAGAGGGATGTATAATTTGAAAAACGTAAACGTGTTTTGAAAAATAATTGATGGACACTTTTGGAGAAGGTGTTGAAAATTTGTTTTCGCCAAAAAGTCTTGAGAGAATCTTAACTAAACAGGTTTGTATAGCAAAAACTCGAATTTTGAGGCGACGATCTTGTTTGAACGAAAATGACATATCATTCGAATAAAAACACCAATTTCGTTCTAACGAGATATGGCCATGTTTGAACGACAACTATTTTTGTTTGAACGAACTTCTGACAACCTTCCAACGAAAGTGGACCTGTTAAATAGAGAATTCTTGTTCGATGGTCATTCAAAGCTCGTTCTAACGAATATCAGCATTCGTTCTAACAAGATTATAATCTTGTTTGAATGAGAGTAAAAATAAAAATATATATATTTCTAAAATTCGTTTTATGAAAAAGTCTCGATTTAAAAAATAGACATCCCGAAATATAATTTATATGAGAAATCAAAACCACAAGTCGTATACATCCATTAAAGTATCGGTGACAAATCCAGAAATGATGCTCTGTCACTAACGTTTTTTTGAATGATCTCGGAAGTAATGCATATATTGTATTCAGTTTGAAACTCCGATTTATAACGAGATACGCCAAAATAGTAAAATGCATAAGCTATGAGCAATTATAAAATCTTGCTCTTAAAAATCTCCCCCTTTGGCTATTCCAGTACAAAATAAAAAATGCAAACCAAATTACAATAATATCCCTAATACAATGTATCCTAATGCCCTCCCAAACCTAAAAACGGAATAACATTTAATACTTTGTCTTCAACTGAATTTGTTCTCCCCTTGACCAACTATGTCTTCATACTTTGTCTTCATGTTGAGTACTCCATGAAATTATCATCAAAACGAAAGAGATCTACAACATGAAACAAAAAAAATATCGTGACGCGTACAAGTTTTAAATAAAAATAAAACTCCCCCTCAATTTGTTCTCCCCCTTTTTTTTCGTAATAGAAAAATGATTAGAAGATAAGCATCAATTATAAGCATCACATGAAGAAGAAAATATAACATCACGCATATAATCAATAAAGCATATGAGATAAATACCCAAAAGAACAATATGTTCTCCCCCTGTCAAATAAATATTTTTGAAGTATTTAAAAAAAATTAAGTATATGTATAAAAAGTACATTTAGGTACAAAAACACATAGTCACCATGGAATAACACTAAAATATACAACTCGTGAAAGTGGAATGTAATTGTGTGAATATTTTCCATAGGTAAATCAACATAAATATTCATAACATAGGTGAACGAAGTCATGAGACACCTCTAAAGAAGAACTCAATTTCAACCTTAGGTGTCAAGTGTTGAACTTAAATGAAATTGACTCAAGTTATGAAATATTCTATGAATTTAAATGATTCACAAATCAATAACGCCAAACTATTTAATTCTTTTTAAGAGAGTCTGTTGTGCAAACTCATTGATCTTCTACTTTATAATACCCTAAGAAAAAAAAAAAAAATATATATATATATATATATATATATATATATATACATATGAATTCACTCTTAAATGTTTTGAAGATATCACAAAGCTAATATGTAGCGAATCATCATTGAATATAAAATAAATGACATTAGCACTTCTGTTTTCGTGTGTCGTCAATATTTTTAGGCTCCTTTTGCAAATGGTGGCTTTTAACGCAAAGAGAATTTTGCTCTTTCGTAGCCCTTTTCCATTGCTTAAAATATAACAACCTTTTTCAAAAAATGAACTCTGGACAATGGTACTTACAAGCACAACTTATATCTTTTTAAATTTGGTTCGTTATTAAGTAGGATTGAGATCAGAACAATGTATTCGCATATGATAAGCAAGTACAATGTTCAAAAAATCCATGCAGGCGTGCAATAAAGGTGATGAAGAGTCTAACATGTAGAAAGTAATCATCAATGATCAACTAAATGTTATCCACACATTATTAAACACACTAATGAAATAAAGCCATGTCTCAAAGCACTATGAAAAATTCACCTGAATGGATGGAATATAGGGTTCATTCGAATATCTTAAATGTTAATCCATGTACGGTGAAAAACAAAAATACAAAAACTTTTTGTCTTTTTCAAATATTTTATCAAAAAAAATATTTTTCAATTTTTCCAAACTTTTTCTTAAAAATTAGAAATCTTTTTATATTTTTCAAAATTTTCATAATGACGAAAATCTTTCTGGAATTTTTAAAAATATTGTAACACCTCGTAATTTTAAACCATTAGTAATTTAATTTAATTCAAAATTAGGGAAAATAATTTCTTTAGATTTAATTATTTTTAGCAATTAAATATGTTGGTTTTCATTTATGGAAGTAATCGGATTTTAATCATAATTGAAATAGGGACTTTATTTAACATGTATAAAAATTGGGCGAACAGTCAACCTGAGCCAGACAGAATCGATTCGGCCTAGAGGGCGAATTGATTCAGAATGGATCAAATCTAACATTGTTTTATTTTCTTATAGTTCCAATCTCACTTAAACTCTTAATCTTTTTCCACATAAAATAACTCGGGGTTAGACTTTTGTAAAAAAAATTTCACAACTTTTCAAGAAGAAAACTTCTACATTTTTATCACCTTTCATCTACAAACCCGAGCCCCAAATTTTGTCGAGATTCAACCCAAGTTTTGAAGGCTTAATTGGTGTTTTCTCAAGATTGTTAAAAAATGGATCTTTATTAATTTTTCGAGAGGATTGCAACCATCTAATCAGAATTTTCAACCAACTTTTCATCAGGCATGAATACTTCTATTCTCTCTCTTTAGTATTATTTGTTTTAAATATCGTCTAAAAATTTTTACATGATTTTCTTAAAATAAATTAGCAACCTTAATTAGGAAAAGTGAAATCTAATTTGGGACTATTTTTTTGAATAGTCTTAATTTGAATTAAGACTCATAACCCGTGTGTGCTTAGGGTAGAGAATTGGTTATGTTATTGTATAGGTAGGTTTGCATGTAAAAAATCATAGTTGCGTTATTTAAATGAACATGGACTTGTGTAATCATATGAAAATCATGCAGGTATGATTAAAGTAGATTATTGTGGTGTGATCCTTAAATTCGCATGACGTTGAAATTATAATTATTGGATAAACTAAATTGTGTTAATTATGATGATGGATTGAACGAATTTCATTAAATTAAATTTCAACCGTATGATAAATTTGAGTAATTGTTGATAACTTGGAAGATACAAATTATTGTTTTCATTATAATTATCATCGCGGGGATCACGGGGATTTTGGGCAGTATGATCTCACCTAAATTGTAGGAATACTTGTTAGGTATAAGACTAGTGGGTATGCATTGGTTGCAGTTAACACTTTTTAGACATGGGATTAGTTATTGTTGATTTTCACGAATGGGATATTCCGGGATGGGGCTGATTTTGGTGTCGTTCTGTCGATTTGGATAGCCTAGGCACCAGACTAGGAAGAGATAAATAATAGAAATTCATCCTACAAAATAAGATAAGACGTGTTTGTATTATGTAGACCTCTAGGCATGGGACTAAAGGTATACTTGAGGTATTATTCTTTAAAATAAGGTGGGGATAATATAAAATAATGAGATAACGTGGTAATGAGAAACTAAAAAATTGAGAATTAATACCTAAGTTAATAAACGGGTATTAAGATGAATTTGCAATGCGAGTATGTGCAGGGATGACAACTAAACATGCCAACTGGCTATAGCGACGTAGGTTTGTGTTGTTGTTACGAGTATGTGAGAGCTGACAGTTAAATGGGACGAGTGGCTATAGTGATGTGTCATGCGTGGAACCTCATGAGTATGTGCAGAACCGACAGAATACGGGTTGACTGGCTATAGTGAGGGGAATGGATGTGATGTGTTGAACTTTAAGCGTGCCAAAAGTATGTGCAGGGCCGATAAGGGGCCGACCATATTGGTGTCATATGAATTAATATAATCGGTTAATTAAATTAAATAAGGATAAGAATAAAATTATAGGTAATAATGCTAATGGAATATTTGTACTTACACTTTAGGGTGGATCAGTTATATGGTAGATAGTGGTAGTTTACGTTTATTCACACGTTAATAATTATCTCGTTTAAATTAAAATATTCTATTGTGGTGTTTATTATGTATAATGATACTGTCTAGGTTCATGGACCCTAATTAGGGAGAGTAACTTGTATTCATGCGGTGGGCTTTGACCCATTGCGTTAACTAACATTCTAGGTTTAGTGCTGGAGTAGTTGCATAGGAGTATTGGATAGATTTTGGAGGTACAGCTGGAGATTTATTTACTTGATATTCTTAGTAGTTTAGATTTATTTTTCATTCCGTCGTATTTTCATGAGACTCTTATTATGGATTTAGTGGGCCAATCGGTTCTATGGTTGTTTAAAGGTTTATTCAGGCATTTACAATTGAATTATTTTACTCGGATTCATATTTATTAGGAGTTGGATTATTTTGGAAATCAGCATGGTGGTGGATTTATTATTGCATGAATGCTTAATTATTATTGGATCAATTAATTTTTATCTTGTGGAATGAAACTATTATAGGTCTCATATTTGCCACATGCTAAGAACGATATTTTATTTAGTAACGTCCGGCGTAGTCTTAGTGGCGGCCGACACCAGAATGCTCGGGGTGTTACAAATATATTAAAAAGAAAAACATATGAATACAATAAAAATACAATATAGCAATAGGGACAAAGATATGAACATTATAATTACCCTATTCTAAAAGAAAGTATTTACCTCAATCATTAGGCCCGGAGGAATTCTCAAAAGGAGAAGACATGTTATGAAATTCCTCCATCAAACATTGTGAAGCCTTGACTAAATAATCTACTTGCTCTCGAAAACTCTCAAAATCTCTATGGTGATGTACGAGAGCATGTGGAGCAACGTGTGTGGGAGTGTGTGCGGGAACATGTGTAGGAACTCGTGTGGGAGCACACGAAGGAACACGTGTGTGATAAACTCTCATAGGCTTAAAAAGAATATATCTTAGGTGGCCTCATTATTTGCAAAGGGAACAAACATAAATGAGATTGGGTCTACCTTGATCAAAATGCCTAGGACGATATCTCCTTGGTAAGTTAAGTCTCCTTGGTGGCTTAGGTCTAGGCCCATAAGGATCCCTCACAAACTCGGGAACCGATTTGGTTGTGACTTTGTAAGTGGATGCACCATCATAATCTATTCCTTGTCTCTCAACATTATCTAACGTGGGATCGAGGAGCATCTTTCCAACCTCATTAGATGTGTCCTCTAAAGTGACCTTGACCTCCTAGGTACGTTCGAGATCAATCATAAGTTGGTACAAATGGGCTTCAAATTTCTCACAGGTCTCCATTGAAGCTTGAAGATCTCTCGAAAGACCATTCATAATGTTGGTCAGATTAGTCTTATCTCTAACAACAACAATCAACTGATCACACAAAGAAACTTTCACCTTCTCGAGTTGACTCGCCGATGCCTCACAATCTCTCAAAATATTCACCTCCTTATCTAAATCAAATATCCTAAGAGATCATTTTTATTAAGCTTTTTTATTTTTAAGGTCTCGATGTAAAGTTCATGAAAGGATTTTATAGTCCTCCTTCTCCCTCACTCTCACTCTCTCTAGAATGATTCGAAACATCGTCGAGGATCTCACTTTTAAAAATGTCTTCATCGGCGTGGGAAAAATTAGAAGTATTCACGTGACTTGCCATGAACAACCAAAAATTAGGTTCATGTGGTGATTCATCCATGGAATCCACCGACTCATGGCCACTATCGCTAAGTGTGGATTTTATGGGAAACTTTTTGTGACACCTCGTCTAATAAAATATCGGGTGATCACTCCTTTACCAAATTAAAATAGGAGTCGCATATGGATCATTCTTAGCATCACTGCCGAAAACAAAATTAATTACTAATAACCTATTAGGTTGGCGTCAAAATTTTATTTAACTAATCTTTTTGAATAATTTTAATTAACTAATCAAGTCCAGTCCCATCAATTCAAAGCCTTGATGGGTATCCCCTTCAGCCTTTTGCACTTTTTAGGGCAGGATTCCCTCCGATTTTTGAAGGGGTTATGTCTTTTGTGAGGATTTACAAGTATAAAAAATGGGTAAGGGTGGAGTATTTCCATCACACCTTCACACTTTTACTTTCCCACATTGTCACTTGCTTACTATTTCTTAATCTTGCAAGATGTCTCTCACTGGCAGCATTGAGTTTGCTAACTACCTCGAAGCCCTGGAAGCAATGTACTCTTATAATGTCGACTACGATGCTTTCAACATGCGTCGAGTCTCTTTGTGGTGCAATCGGCCCATTGAGTGGAACATGCTGATGGAGACGGTACAATTTTGGTACCCCCAAGACCATGTATTACGCTTTGGGTTGGATGAGGTTTATCCTACCTACGAAGAGTTTTTTGCCATACTAGGGATAAATCCCAGCGTTGCAGCAGCTTTTCCCGAGTTTTCCCGTTCTCCCAGGGATTTATTGAACGGGATTCTTCGCATTTCACCTTCGGCGGTTAGATCACTGATTGCTTGAGGAATGATCTCCCTTTCGTTGGTGTTACAATCCGTGCATTTTCAGGAGGTTAGCAATGTTGGATATGACGAAGTGGTTGTTCTGGGCTTGGTTTCAAAATTACTGCTGGTGACTGGGGAACTGCGGATGGATCCACAACTTACAGCCATTACTTCATGGATGCCATACCGTTGTAATCTCGCGACGGTGATACTGGCGAAGACTTTAAACGGCATGGATGCTCGGAGAGAATGTCATTTTGACTTTCTAAGGGGTAGCCCCTTGATGCTGTTCATGTGGTTGTCTAAAAGACTCCGCCTAGTGACTCCTTCAGAATATCCTTTGTCGGTTGTACCCAACTTCTTCTCGCGTTATTTCATCAGCGTTGGCTTGAATATTGAGAGCTGGGAGAACTGGTCTGTGGAGCATGGGGCTCTAAATTTATACTGGTCAGTGCCTTGGTGGGGATAGCTACTGCTTATTCTGGAGCTGGGAGAATACCTGTATGTTCGGTTGGTTGGTCTCAGACACCTCTTGGCGGCTTCTGCGCTAATTTGGCTGGGAGCAGGTTGTGCCACCTCGGACACTACATTTCTTTCCTGTAGAAGATTTGACTGTGCGTCTGTGCATGCGACTTGGCTCTTTGTGTGAGAGTTAGCATTCGTCGACCCGTCCCTCTCAGTCTGTTAGGAGAGTTTGGAATGTCCTTGGGGATTATATGAAGTGGTTGTGGAGGAGAGTAGTCAGCAAGATGTTGGAAGTGAAGATTGGATAAAGGTGGCTTTTCTTATTTGATACCATGGAAGGAGGTGTTGTGGTTTTTTCGAAGATGGTTCGATCTTATCGATCCATGGAGCGTTTGCAGCACTCTATTCAAGCAAGGGAAGCTTGGGGACCCCAGGATGTAGATGATGATGATGATGGAGCAGGCTCCTCTGGTAGTTGTGGATAGGACTCTTGGAGAGTTTATTTTGTAATGGAAAATGAGTGTGGGGATTTTATTTGGCTTTAAAAGTAGGGGGAGGGAATTATCCGTTCCTTTTCTTATGTAATTGTACCGTAATTTCTTATTAGTGAAATAAACAAGTTTTTGATCACCCAACTGTGCCTTTTGATGAGTTTTGTATTTTTTTGAATTATCTTTACCGATCGCTAAGGTATACATAATCCTTTTGTTGAAGTATATATTAGAATGAACTGTCGTTCTCGGAGATAAGAAAAGATAGTTTTTTCTGTGAAAAAGAAAGGGTCGTGCTCATGTAAAATGTGTGAGATGCCTACATACCTCTGGGGTTTTGAATTTTTTTAATTTTCTTGAAAATGGTTTTTTCAGAGGATTAGGCCCACGTAGTTCTAGGTAGAGGAAAATGAATATATATATATATATATATATTAGAATAGAAGGGAGATGAGAAGAGTCATAGCGCGCTGAGATTTTGGACAAGGGGTAGAATTTCTTGAGACGGTCCAGGTTGACTGGACGAGCCATCTCTTTTCCATTTAGTTCAGTGAGCATGGCAGCACCACCGGACAAGATCTTCTTGATGATGTATGGGCCGCTCCAATTGGGCTTGAATTTCCCTCTGGGGTCCCAGATGGGTTCTATTATTTCTTTGAGGCCTAAGTCCCCCTCTCGAACACCGCGGTCCTTGACTCTCTTATTGAATGATCGGGCTATTCGGCGATGGTACCCTTTTATGTGGTATAAATCTTTCAATATCCTTTCATCTAGGAGGGTCAGCTCGTTAAGATGACTTTGGCACCAATCTTCTTCGCTGACCTTGCTTTCAAGTATGACGCGTAACGAGAGTATTTCTAGCTCCACGGGTAGGACTGCTTCCATTCCATAGACTAGAGAGTAAGGGGTAGCCCCAGTAGAGGTTGGGATTGAGGTTCGATAGCCCCAGAGGACGTATGAGATTCGGTCAGCCCAATCTCGACAGCTTTTGGCCATCTTACTAATGATGGCTTTGAGGTTCTTATTAGCGGCTTCGACTGCACCATTGGTTTGAGGTCGGTAAGGAGAAGATTTGTGTCTCTTGATCCCATACTCGTTGACCAATTCTGTGACTTCTGCCTCGAAATACAACTCGTTATTTGACACTAGCTCATGCGGGACCCCATATCGGTAAATAATGCTTTTCTTGATGAATTTGGCCAGTTTCTTGGTGTTCAGCACTGCGTATGACTCAGCTTCGACCCATTTGGTGAAGTAATCAATGGAAACTAGGATAAACTCATGCCCGTTGGAAGACTTCGGTGTAACCTTCCCTATGATGCCGATACCCCGGGTGGAGAACGACTAGGGAGAAGTCATGTTATATAATTCATGCAGAGGTAGATGCTGAAGGTTAGAAAATTATTGGCATTTGAGGCATCTCCTAACATAGCCGGTGCAATCTTTGGTCATGGTGGTCCAGTAGTAGCCTGGTTGGATAATCTTTTTGGCAAGCATGTGACCTTTCATGTGGAGCCCGCATTCCCCGCTGTGGATTTTCTGCATTATCTTTTCAATGTCAGCCCCTGCGATGCAGTGTAGATGGGTTCCATCAAAGTTTCTCTTGAATAGTGCTTTATGAAAGATGATGTACTGGGCGACCAGTCTTCAGAGGGTTGCTCGATCTTTCTTGTTGGAATCCTTAGTATACCCACCATGTTTGAGGAGGTGCCAGATATCATAGTACCAGTAATTGTCTAGCTCGGGATCTTCTGTGGTGACGAGCTCAATGTGGTAACAGTGGGTAGATTTATCGTACTTTTGAATCAGGAAGGGGGCCATTATTATTCCTTCGGGCATGTCGACCATAGAGTCCAAGGTAGCAAGGGCATCGGCTAGGTTATTCTTTGATCTAGGTAAGTAATGCAAGGTTATATCTTGGAATTGGGAGGCTAGTTCTTCTAAGTAGGCATGGAAGGGTTAGAGTTTCTCATCCTTGACCGATGATGAAGGCGGAATCCCCGTAGACATTTAGGTATTGAATACCTTTCTTGAGAGCAACTTTGAGGCCTATCGTGCATCCCTCGTATTCAGTCATGTTGGTGGTGCAAGAAAAATCCAACTTGATGGCGATGGGAGTGTGGGAGTCATCTAGGGCGATCAGAAGTATCCCAATGTCATATCCTTTTTTGTTGGCAGTGCCGTCAAAGAACATTTGCCACCAGAGATTGTTCTGGTCAGTGCAGAGGATGTTTTCATCTAGGAATTCAAATATCCAAATATTAGTTTCATCCATAGGGTAATCAGCGAGGTAGTCAGAGATGGCTCTTCCTTTCATGGATTTATGCGTGACGTACACGATATCAAACTCGGCTAGGAGAATCAACCACCGGGCCATTTGGCTGGATAAGGCGGGTTTCTCAAGCAGGTATTTGATGGGGTCCATTCGGGATACAAGTTTGATGGGGAAGGCAAGCATGTAGTGCTGCAACTTTTGGGTAACCCAGATAAGCGCGACACATGCCTTTTCCAAAGCAGTGTAGTTGACTTCGTATCCGGCCAATTTGTGATTGGCGTAATAGATGAATCTTTATTTGCGGGAATTTTCAAGGTATTGGGCTAGCAAATCCCTAACTGTAGTGTCGGTTATGGTTAGGTATAGGAGCAAAGGGAGACCAGGTTGTGGTGGCATGAGTACCGAGGGTTGGGTCAGATATTGCTTGATTCGATCAAAAGATTATTGGCAGGCCTCATTCCAAACCTTGGTTGAATCCTTTCGGAGTAGTTTTAAAATGGGTACACAGATGGAGGTTAACTGTCTGATGAACCGACTGATGTATTGTAATTTCCCAAGGAAACCTCGGACTTCTTTCTCCGTTTGGGGAGGTGGCATCTCAAGTATGGATTTCAGTTTGGCAGGATATGCTTCTATCACTTTCTCACTAACCATGAATCCCATGAGTTTTCCCTTTGTAACCCCGAAGACGCATTTTTGTGGATTGAGTCTCATCTGATACTGTTACAGTCATTCGATGAACTTTCGGAGAGCGAGGACATGTCCTTCTCTAGTCTTGGATTTGATAATCATATCATCCACATAGACCTCAACTTCTTTGTGAATCAGATCGTGTAGGGTGGTTGTGGCAGCCCTCTGGTAGGTATCCCCAGCATTCTTAAGAGAAAATGGCATGACAATGTAGCAAAAGGTTCCCCATAGAGTGATGAATGTGGTTTTTTCTTGGTGAACTGGGTGCATTTTGATTTGGTTATATCCGGATAACCCGTCGACGAATGACTTAAGAACATGACTGGTTATGTTTTCCACGATGATGTCGATATTGGGTAACGGATAATCATCTTTTGGAGAGGCTTTGTTCAAGTCCCGGTAGTCTACACACATTTGAACCTTCCCTCTTGATTTCGGTACATGCACTATGTTGGTCAGCCATGTGGGATATTCGACCACCCGAATGAAGCCTAGGTTCAACTATTTGACCACCTCTTCTTTGACTTTGAGCGATCATTTGGTGCGAATCTTTCTCCACTTTTGTTTAACCGTCTTGTAATCTGGAAGAGTGGGGATCTCATGTTGAACTATTTCGGGGTCAATGCTGGGCATATCGTCTTAGGACCATACGAAGACATCCATAAATTCCTTTAGCAATTCTTCGAGTTGTGCACGCTCCTGCTCGGCGAGGGTAGCCCCTATCCTAATCTCGCACTGTTGGCAACTAGAGCCGAGGTTAATAATAACAGTCTCTTCTTTATTAACTTAAACGCAGTTATGTTGTTTGTTATTAACCTTATTTAGATCAGTTAAGAATTGTTCATTTGCAAAATCATCATCATTAAAAGTTTGATTAGAATTCAAACAGTTAATGTAAGGTGGAACAAGATACTCAAAATCTTTATTTATTTCATTGATACGAAAAATAGCATTGAGAACCTCATCAAAGGAGGTCTCGATTCCATTTAAGCAAGAATAGACAACAGAAGACGAAATAGGGTAAACATTAGGGTTAGGTGGGATTTCAACAGGTAGAACTGGCGCAACATGCCAGTTGAGGAGAGGTGTATCAGCAGCTTTAATCAAATGGGATGGATCCAGTGATGTAATACTTGAATGAACCGTGCATAGTGTCAGCCCCGGTGTCTACAAGTTGAAGGAATCTTCAGAGTTATTTTCCTCAATATCTTCGGTATCTTTGATGAGCAGTTTTACATGGCGTTGGGAACTTTCGTCCCATGGGTAGCTGTCTTGGAAAAATATCTCCATTCCAGGCTTCATCTTCTTGTCTGTATGGTCATACCATGGTTATGGAAAGCCGCAAAAAGGGAAGTCCTCACCCTCTTTGATGAATTGTCTATTTAAGGAATCACCTGGGATGGTCTGGATGCAATCCAATCTTGTCTTTGGTCGAGATTGGCGGATCATTCTGAGCTCTTGTTCTGATGATTAATACCCCAAACCACGAGGGAAATCTGTCTTCAGTTCAATGGGATCAAGTATCCCTTACTGTCTTTGTCCTAGCCCCAGTCCGGGCATGAAGTATATGTTTCTGAACATCTGAATCACATTGACGTTGCCATGAGGGTCGTATTCTAGACAAACCCTTTCTTTGAAATCGTCCCCTACCGAGAGTAGGAGTGGCTCAACTCGGAATCCTGATGGGAACATATCATTTGACCCGTGCTATATCTCAAGGATTGGGCTGGTGGTACTTGCACCCTTGGTATTATTGTTGTCGCCCAAAATGGTGATAACTCGTCCATCGGCTAAGAACTTCAATTTTTTATGGAGTGAGGAAGACACACCCTTGATACTGTGGAGCCAAGGTCATCCGAGTAACAGGTTGAAATAAGATGGGATGTCAATAACTTGGAATTCAACGACAGGGTTTATAGGGCCACCCCTATTACAAGTTTTATGGATCCCATCACCTCCCGACGGGTATTATCGTAGGAACATACAACAGCGTAGGTTGGAGCGAGGTCACTTTCTTTCATTCCTAAGCATTTGAAGGTTCTTAATGGGAAGACATTCATGGCGGATCCATTATCGATAAGAGAGTGGTACGACCCTCCCCATAACTTCGACGGAGATATTGAGTGCATGATTATAGTTTGGCCCAATTATGGGGATTTCTTCTTCGAAAAAGGATAGCATTCGGGTAGAGGTCAAGGATCTGACCAAATTTATCGCTTCTTCTGGTGTGGTAGAAGGAGGAACTATGGGTCCAGTGAGCAACTTGATCAAAGCGTTTTTGTGTAGCTGCGAAGACATGAAAAGCCCCCATACAGTGATGTTAGGTTGGGTTTTCTTCAATTGATCAAGGATCTTGCTCTCCTCGAGGGTCATTTCTGGTGTAGGAAGGTTTTCAACGCCCTTACCTTTTTCATTTGCTGGTAATGAGCTTGGGATGTGGTAATGCCTCCCTGATCTGGTCATGTAATTTATTGAAGAAGGTAAGAACATGAATTCTGTTTCCTCATCAATATCGGGTTGTTATGCCACCTTGTTTATTTCTTCAAGGAGCTCCTTAAATGATATCATCCCACACATGTCATCTATCGATCCAGTTTTCTCGAAAGTTTGTTCTTCATTCGAATCTCCAAATTCTTCCCCCCATCTGGTGGCAATAATTCTGTCTTTCCATGTAAAGTCAATGCATTCCATAACTTCAATGGCTTCTTTATACAGGTATCCCCATTATGTGGGGATGTGTAAGGGTGAAGGGACCAGGCGCCCTTGTAATTTCAAAGTATCAAGTAACTCGGTCATACTACAGATGTCGTTGGTTTGCCTGAATAATTCTGCCATAATCTGGACGACGTCATCTAGGCTGACTTCATCGATCGGTACTACCCAATGGTCTGATTCTCGAGCCCATTTCCTTACTTTCAAGAATAGTGTACTGAACCTCTGGTAATCAATGGTCATCTGTGAGGGAAATTTCAGCCCAAACTCCAAGAGTTGGTTTAACACTTCTGATAATTCAATACCTCCATTTTTAGAACGGGTATGGACAGTGATGCATGCTCTGGTAAGGAGTGATAATGATTGATCAGCGAGACTAATAGGGTGTAAGAGGAAATATGGGAAAGTTTAGATAGGTTTAGGAGAGTATATGGGTGTGATTTGGGTTGAGGGATCAAATTCTAGGTTTTCTTCTAAGAAGATGGCATTGGCATGATTTGGGAGTGGGTTGTGAGTAGTGTTTGGATTAGGATTGGCTGGTGGGGCAATGGTACCCCAGTCAATTAGACCATGGATTATGTTTTGGAGGTGAAAGCATTGGTCAGTGGTATGGCCAGCGATTTGGTGAAAGGCGCAATGGGCATCTGCCTTGAAGTTTATTGGGAGTGGATTTGGCAATGGACGGGGATCCATAGGTTTGATAAGGTTTCGGCTTAGCAGGGATTGATAAACTTTGGAGATGGGAGCATAGATCTCGGTGTATTCCTTTCGAACTAGAATAGGGAGGCTTTCTGGTGCCCATGAAGTGGTTGGTTGAGAGATGTTGTTGATGGCTGAGACTGCAGTACTGGAAGGTTTGTCATATTTTATGGGGGTGAACTGTTCGGACACCTTCTTTGGTTCAACTTTTGTTTTAGCAAGAACTTCCTCAATTTCCACTCCTACTTCTCTGAGAGCTCGAAAGTGGGGATAGTATTGTCCTCCCATCGTTGCTCGGACATGGGGCAAGAAGTTCTTCTTCACTATGCTGACTTGTTCTTCCTCGGAAGGCCGATTGGTCATAGTAGCTATTTTTTCCCTCCATCGGGCTATGAAGTTACTGACTGATTCCCCAGAGTTTTGTTTGATCAACTCTAAATCAAGGCGGGTGACCTCAAGATCTTCGTTGTACTTTTACTGCGACATGAATTCTCGGGCCACATCCTCCCAACTACAGATTCTGGACTCATCGAGAGACAAAAACCATCGGAGGGCGTTATTCTTCAAAGTTTACTGAAATAATTGGGCCATCACCTCTTCAGAAGACCCTAGGAGATTCATGGAATGGTGATAACTGCGAAGATGGACGATCGGGGGTCCACTTCCTCTGAATTTCTCAATATTTGGGATCTTGAACTTCTTGGGTAACCTTGCTTTAGGATAAGGAGACATGTGGGTGTAGTCCATGCAATTTTCAGAGATTCGAACTTGGTCGAACTTCTTAGTTAGCATCTTGAGATCTTCTTTAACTTTGTTCAATTCTTCCTCTCTCGGATCAATGATCGCATGCAAGTTAGCCCCAGGCTGGGCTAGGTTCGGCATCGGAAGCTGGGCGAGCGACAGCCCATTAGCAGGAGGGGCACATGGAGCGTGGTGATATTCTTCGGGAATCCAGATAGGCTCGGGTGGACCCATAGCGTGAGGGAATAGGGCATCAGGATCTTGAGGAACATGAACCTAGTTTCTTTGCATCTCCCGGACCTCATTCTGAAGGTTGTCAATCTTGGACACGAGCTGAACTAAAACAGCCGTCGGATCTGGTTGCACAGCTGGTGCTTGATCTGTGTTCTCCATGGAAAGTGCATGGATACTGGACTCGGAGGAAGTAACAGGGGAACGGACAGAACTTTGGGATGATTTGGCTGAAGAACGAAGCCAATAAGGAGCCAGGCCAAGGGCGTACGATCGACCTGAGAAGGCGTAAAATGGGATTTATTATTGAGAAAAAGAATGAAAATATTTCTGACATTTTTTTTTAGATTGAAAGATAAAATATTTTTGGATTTTTGGTAAAGAAAAGAGAAATGTTTTTGGATTTTTGATAAAGAAGGGAGAAATGTTTTTGGATTTTTGATAAAGAAAGGAGAAATGTTTTTTGGATTGTTGATAAAGAAAGGAGAAGTGTTTTTGGAAGACGGGTCTCCGCATGATTATTATTATTATTATTATTATGTTCTCACTTGTATTAAATTCTCCTAAATGCAAAATGAAATGCCGGACGGGACCCGAGCCTGGAAAAGTTAGGTTTGTAATATATGCAAAGCTATGGATGGACTTGTTACCAGGCTCACGGTCGGGGTCCCGTTTTAAAAATGTGAAAAAATTAGGGCAGACAGGCCGACTCGAAATTTAGGCAGAGTGTTTGGTTGAAATTGGTAATCTAAAATGTGTGTCCTAGGCTTGACACCTATATGCGGGTATGCAGCTTGGTTGGGTGAATTGGAAAGGGTTACCCCCTTTGGCGTGACTTCCACGATATACGTATTGATCTTGCGGGCAATCGGTATGTGTGGACAAGACACTTGATATACCTGAGTGTACATGAATTGCCTCACCATATACCTTGTGGGGATGGTACGTGTGAGAGAGAATTCGATATACTCGACGTACGTGAACGATTTCCCTGTGATATTCCTCCCGTCATGACTTTGGTCAAGAGGTACGATGTGGGGGAACCGTTCGATATACATTGAAGGTAACTTGGACAATAGAAGGTGAAAGTCATATCGCTTAGGCTAAATGCGCCCTGCCGGACCAACGCCCATCACGAAGTGACCCTCCAGTTACTGGACAAAATTTTTATCTCACAATGCTCTTTGGTGATATCGTGTGAATCATGCATGATACTCTTATTATTATCTTATGATCAGAGTGTCTTTCTTGATCATGACCAATAGGGAGCAAATTACAAGTACCAATGCTATACCAAGTATGGATGGGTGATGTGTGCAGCATGTGGATACATGTGATCCTAGGTGCATGTGGTGTGAAGTGTACACGGAGAATTTTTTTACAAGTGTATGAATAGAAGCATAAGTATGTGGTATACATGAAAAAAGGGAACATGCAAAATGGGGGAAAATATAAGCAAGCATAACATCCATGTAAATAGAGTCTAGCCCTCAAAATGAATTCCCTAGCAGAGTCGGCACTGTGGCCATCCCCGGAAATATCCCCTCGCGGTGTGGTAGGAGAGGATCCCTCTAGGTCTCGCGCGTCCCTCTCGGGAATGCTTCGGTCAGCGTCGGTGATTGACGTGAAAAATGTAAAGAGATAGAGTCGCCAGTCTATTTTACTCAAAACAGACAAAAGAAAAGGGATTCATCCCGAAGGACAGCCTCCAAAGACATACTGATACATACGAAACCAAAATCATTCAAAAAGGGTCCGAAGGCTAAGTTACGAAATGGAAAGGTGTTAGTCACCCATTCCGCCCTTACGGTCTCTCATGGGTTGTTACTATTTTCTTTATTTCCTCGTGATATGTGTGCCTGTTTATACGTAGTGGAGATAGGAATCATCGACTTGTATCATGGAAGGGATAAAGCGAGTCATCCATAGGAATGTTCCTAAAAGTAATATTAAAAAATAGGATTTATGCGATTATCCTAGCGTCGATCATTATAGGGGAATGATAACGCATGTGGAATAATACGCCATTGAGAACAAATATATATATTTAAATACATATAATTTGAGAGGATTAAGTCTAAAGAATATAGAAAAATAGGAAAAGAGTAGAAAAAGGACTCGAGTCTCGGGTTTTACCCCGAGACGCCTACATAGCCTATAGAGGCATCAAAGTCCACGTAGTTCGTATGCAAAATGAGGGGTGGGATTTATCCCATAAATCCAACTGGGGACTTCTCTTGTATGTGTGTGTGTGTAAAAAAGTGTTTTAGTTGTGAGAAAAGTGTGAGAAAAGTGTTAGAATTCCCGTTTGGAATTTATGAGCAAATCCTCTTTTTTCTTATTTTTTTTGAGTTTTTATATGAAAATAAGAGATGTGAAATAATACTAAATAAAAAGTATATTAGGATATGTGAGATGAGAGAATAAAAGTGCTAAGTAAAAAAAAGTTAATGCGAATTTATGAGAATTTAAGGAGAGAATTGAAAGAGTTGGACCTTCTTGGAGATCTTGAGCTTGATCTTGGATGTTGGAGAACATACCTTGCACTTGTATGATGATGGAGGGTACTTAATTCACCAAGTCTGATGAAAAGGATGATGAAAAGCGAAGGTTGGAAAGGGATTTAGATGTGGAAATCACGCTGACTTCGAAAGAGGTTTTCTGGATTCGCTGAGAGTGATGTATTTCAGATCTCGGCTCCTTTTGCAATGAGGTAAAGCCCACACTTTCATAGGCCCGGGGCATTTCCAATCATCATAGCCCGGGTCCTTCCAATCCATAGGTGCGTTTAGGGACACTGCCGATAGGTAGGGTCTGGGACATGCCGTTTAACAGTCTCTTTCAGGCTCCTTCTGAAAATCGGTCGTAGAGCATAAACTATTGATTCGAATTGCACACGGAGAAAACCTTTGGAAAGTTAATTCAGAGACCTTCGAAAGTCCTTTGGACTGCTTCCGGGTTCGGGAGTTTACTTTGGGTCAAATGTGGCTCTAAAGCGCTCATCGGTCCTTTGGACGGGGAAACTTCGGATGCAAATGGATCGTTCATCCGTATGGTAAGTCAGAATCGCACATGGGGAGGACCGTTGGAAAGGTTAGGAGATGTACTTCGACATCCCAAAGAGTTTGACCCGGTTTGGGGAGTTAACTTTGGTCAATCGGGACCTGGAATCATTCGATGACCTCTCGGAATAAAACAGATCGTTCGTCCGTATCGTAAGTTAGAATCGTGCACAGGGTAGATCATTGGAAAGGGGTTTTAGTGCCCTTTGAATATTCATTCAGTCTCGGTCGAACTGAAGAGTTGAATTTGGTCAAATGGAGCCGGGAGCGTCCGGTGACCTCTTGATCGAGTTTTGAGGGAAAACGGGTTGTTCGTCCGCATGGTAAGTCAGAATCGTGCGCGGAATAGACTATTGGAAAGGGGTTTTAGTGCCCTTCGAATATTCATTTAGCCTCGTTCGAGCTGAAGAGTTTGACTTTTTGGTCAAACAGAGCCTGGGAGCGCCCGGTGGCCTCTAGGTCAGTACCCGGGGTATGACTTGGGTTGGTAGTGATGACGGGAGGTGCTAGGGACCTAAGGAGAGTTTAGGGGTAATATAATGGGGTGTCTACACGTAGGTTATAGGATTGTCATATATTTTTTACTCAAGCCTATAAACCGAAATGTGCTAGCAACTATAATAGATTCTACATGATTGAACGTACTACAAGTTTCTCGAAATCTAAACATATATGAATTTTATTATCAAAATAATATTTATTGTATTTGGATATTTTTTCTAATGCAATTCATCATTTGAAAAAGGTTTCTAAAAGATTTTTTTTATTTTTTGTTGTTCAATCGTTCAGATGAGAATCCAATGTCATTCGAATGAGAGTTGAAACGAGATTCTATTCTCGTTCGATCATACTTTAAGTGACCTTCAAATGAAGGTTCCTCTATTTAGAAGAACCCATCCTGTTGGAAGATCGTTAGAAAGGTGTTCGAATGAAAAGTCATTGTTGTTTGAATGACTTTTGCCCTCATTCCAACGAGATAGAAAAGTCGTTCGACGACCCTGTTCTCTTTTGACGAACGATGCGAATTTTAAGAAAATAGTTTTGAACTATTCAAAACGGCTATTCTATAAAAAATAAAGTTAGCTATCCCTTTGAGAGTAGACTCTTTTTGCAGAATCATTTTTTATCCTCTAGATCTTGAAACTATTTTCAAAACCTAATATCCAAATGTAAGAACGTTTATCTTGATTGTTTTTCAAGATTAAACACCAAAATATTTCATCATACACACTTTCGTGTGGTGTATTCCACACAAGTGCATGATGGTTAAGGTTATCGGAGGGGTTCGAGGCATGGAGATGTCGTGAAGCTGACGCTGGATTGTATAGTGCCATGGAGGAAGGTGTGAATACATTCATCCACATAGGTATGAGCATTCAAGTGTTGTAAGTCATTTTGTGTATTTTGTAAAACCCTCTCTATAGTGAATTTTGTCTAGGCCTGACCATCCGACTTTTTTCCCAATTAGGTTTTCCTCGTACATCGGCGTGTCTCCTGTGATTATGCTTATTGTTTAATATCAGACTTAACTTGAATGTCAACTTAGTAATTAGGAGAATCAAGATTAAAATTGGTAATATTTTGACAAGCATGCTTGGAAAGCTTAGAAAATTTATTTAACTTTCTCTAATATCTTGGGTTAATTATTCCGTTAAAGAAAATCAGACATTCAATTGGTATCAGAGCGGGTGTCTATAAGTTATTTAGGCATATTTTTCTGGGAGATTTTCTATGGAGTGAATAAATAGGTTACCAATATTTGACGGATTGAATTACTCATATTGTAAGGCACATATGAGAGTTGTGCATAGGTCGATAAATGAGAGAGTGTGGATGGGTAGTAGTTAGAGGGTGGACTCCACCCACGATAATTTTAGGAGAGCCACCGTTCCTAAACCGGTAGAGAGTTAGCGTGAGGATGAACATTACTGTGTAACTATATTTCTTGGGGTCTTAATGCTTTGTTCAGGGTTGTCTCACCTGAGGAGTTCCACAGAATAATGATGTGTGAAACATCTAAGGAGGCTTGGGACACACTCTTACTTACGCATGACGGAACAAATGTTGTGAAAACCTCCAAGCTCCAAAATCTAACTACCCAATTTGAAACCATCCATATGAATGAGAATGAAACATTTGATGAGTTATATGATCGTTTCTCAGATATCGTGAATTCTTCATTAAATTTGGGAGAAAGAATTCCCAAAACTCAAGTTGTGAGGAAAATCTTAAGGTTCTTACCTAAAAGGTTTAAACCGAAAGTCACTGTCTTAAATTCTTCGAGAAACACCAATGATATGAAATTAAAAGATCTTATTGGTGACCTTCAAACCTACGAGATCGACATGTTTACTAAAATCCCAAATAAGAAGGATAAGAGCATTGACTTAAAATCTAGGAAGGACGTGACGTCTGAGACTGATGAGTCTGACCTTGATCCCGATGACATGGCCTTATTCACTAAAAAAATTAAAAAAAAATCCCAAGTTCAGGAAACAAAATTCAATGTTCGATAGACAAAAAATTGAGAAAAATAAATTAAAGGTTCTTTTGTTGCCCGCTCAAGACTGCGTAAATTTTCTTAATTATTTTAATTTTCATTTCTCATTAGTGCATATAAGAGCCACTAGGAGAGGATTTTTCTCCTAATTATTAATAAATAAATAAATAAATAAAAAGGAGAAAAACAAATATAATAAGGCATGAAAGAATTTCAATGATTGTGAGTTTAAGAAAAACAAAAATAATAGCTCTAAGAAAGATGATTCTGAGAGATCATATGGGTATGGTGGTCGAAATCATAGAACGTTTGAATGTACCACTAAGCTTAAGAGACAACGAAAAAACAAAGCTATCTACAATGCCACTCCAAGCGACAGTTATGTCGATTCAGATGATTCAGGTAATAGCTCTCCTCTTAGACGCAACTTCACTGCGTTCGGTGCTAGTCATGCTAGTAATTCCAGTATGTATCATTCTAGTGATGACAATATTTTTCATATTGGTCTTGACTCTAGTTTTATTTCTTCCCAAGATAGAGAAAAATATGAAGGTTTTAGTGATGGAGATGGTGATGAAGGTGATCTCCAAACCGCCTATTTTGAGCTCTACGCTGAGTCCATGAAAATTCAAAATAAGAATAAAAAATTGACTATCAAGGTATTAATTCTTGGAAAGGAGTTGGTTTCATTGAAATAGATTGAGGCATTAGTGTTCCAACTCAAGGAGGATAAAGTTTCCTTATCTGAGAAGCTTATTTTGGTGGGAAAAGACAGAAATTACTTGATGTCAAAAGTCACAAGACTTTTTTATGATCTGAGCCCATTGACACTCCTAAACCTAATCCACCAAAATAAAACCCTCTAAAGAAAATTAAGAAGATTAAATCCTTTCAACCTTATATTTTTACCTATTGCAAAGAATGAGACATCTTAGAGACTTTGCTACAAGCTTGAGAGGGATTTTTTCTACAAGCTTCACATTGACATATTATAGTCACTTGGATAGCTTGAAAGATTAGGTTGAATATATTGTTCATACCTTAAAAGGGTTAGTGTAAGAATTCCAAAGATTTTCTACTCCTCATGGGAACTCATCCAAACCGAAAGCCAGAAATAACAACAGAAAGAGCAATAGAAAGGTAATGCCCACGCCTTATTCTCTTACTTGGGTGGTGAAAGAGAATGACACTAAAGCTCTTGTTGTTCATGTTGTTATAAAAGCTTATGATAGCTCTTAATGGTATTTTGATAATGGTTTCTCAAGACATATGACATGTGATAAATCGCTTTTTACAAAACTTGAGGATCACAAGTAAAGTAAAGTCACTTTTGGTGATGGGAGTCGGTCTAGCGTGTTGGGGTGGGGCGCTATTGAGATTTTCAAATTCCTAAAGCTAGATAATGTGCTTTATGATGACGGGTTTAAAGAAAAATTTATAAGAATTAGCCAATTGTGTGGCAGAAACCTTGCAGTTAAATTTAACCATTCAGAATATTGTGTTCCAATAAGATTGTATTGCAAGGTGTTAGGACATCCCTTAACTCTTACGGTATCATTGCTAATTACTCATTTGTTTTTAATAGTGTTAGGGTACCCCTTTAGACTTTTAGCACCAAAGACTAGGTCATGTGAACCATAGGGATCTCGATCGTCTTGTGAGGATAGACCTAGTCTGGGGCTTACCATCTCTAGGAAAACTAACTTCTTTAGTGTGTGGTCCATACCAACATGGAAAGAAAATCAAAAGTCCACATGAAATGTTAAATACTATTACTACTTCTCGTGTATTATAATTGATACACATGGATCATATTGGTTTAATGCGCACGAAAAGTCTAGGTGGTAAATAATATATCCTAGTGATGGTCAATGAGGTATTCTATTATGGGATTATGTAAGGAAAAATTGGATGAAGTTGGGTTTCTTACAACAAAATGTAGTGTCTTACAAAATCAACATAGTATCATTATTAATAAAATTAAATGTGATAATGGTACAACATTCATTGATGCCGGTGTTCGAGATTTTTGTGATGGTCTGGGCATCAAACATGAATTGTCAGCGGTAGGCACGCCTTAACAAGCCCACATTGCTGAGATAAAGAATAGGAACATTCAAGAGATGGAAAGATCTATGTTACTTGGTCGAAATATTCCTAGACATTCTTGGGCTGAGGCAGTGAACACCGCTTGTCGTACGGTGAATCGGGTTTATCTCCGTCCACATACTTGTAAAATGCCATATGAATTCTAGACTAGGAAAAAACCTAACTTATCTTATTTTCGCATTTTCTAGAGTCCTTTTTACATTCTTTGAGATAGATATCACTTAGGGAAATTTGAATCTAGGCGTGATAAGGGAATATTTTTAGGCTATTCATTGTGTAGTCAGGCTTATAGGAATTACAACCTTAAATGCTCCAAAATCAGGGAATCGATAAATGACACTATTAAAGCTGATGATCCTTAAACATTGATCGATGATGATCTTGCTTGTGAGAATGATGCACTCTTTAGTGATGATCCCATTATTTCTCACAATGATGTAGTGGACCCCACTCTTAATAAAGAGGATTTACCATCTTGGGTTCGAAAGAGTCATGACCTCACGAACATTATTGGAGATTTAAACCATGATGTAGAGACTCATGCTCAGTTGGAGAATGAAGTTAGCCATTTTTTCCATACTTCCCAAATCGAGCCTAAGAACATCAAGGAAGCACTCAACGAATAACATTGGATTAATGCGATGCAAGAAGAGTTGCGTCAATTCAAAAAGAATGATGTCCGGGAGAACACTAATATTATTAGTACCAAATGGGTCTATAAGAATAAAATAGATGAGCATGGTATCATTGTTCATAACAAAGCTCGGTTTCTTACTCAAGGTTATACTAAAATTGAGGGTGTCGACTTCAAGGAGACGTTTTCTCCTATTGCTAGGCCAGAGTATGTTCGTATTTTACTAACCATAGCATATCATCTAAAATTCAAGTTGTATAAAATGAGTGTCAATAGTGCCTTTTTAAAGGCATTATATACGAGGAGCTCTTTATGGAACAACCGAAAGGTTTTGAAGATCCAAAATTCACCGATCGTGTCTTTTATCTTAAGAAATACCTACATGGATTGAAATAATATCATTGAGCTTGGTATGAGAGGCTGACTTTCTATGTCCTGGACCAAGGTTTCAGGATAGGGTGAGTCGATATGACATTATTTGTGCATCCAGAGAAAGGGGATATTTTGGTCACTCAAGTCTATGTCGACGACATAGTTTTCGGTTCCACTTATGACCGACATACTCATCTTTTGTGGAGGAGATGACAAATGAGTTTGAGATGAGTATGGTAGGTGATCTTACCTTCTTCTTAGGTCTTCAGGTTCATCAATTAGTGGATGGTATTTTCATATCCCAAGATAATTTGTGAGATATCTAGTGAAGAAGTTTGGTTTAGACACTACTAAGCATGCACGTACACCGATGAATTCTACGACTATGCTTAGCAAAGATGTTTCGGGAAGGGACATTGAGCAAATAATTTTTAGGAGCATGATAGGTACTTTCCCTCTAGTCGTCCCGGCATTTCCTTCAGTGTTGAAGCATGTGTGTAGTATCATGCATCCCCAAAAGAGTCTCACTTACATGCCCTTAAAGGAATTATCAAATATATAAGTGGTAATTTAAAGTATGGACTATGGTATTCTTTCGATAGTGATTATTATTTATCGGCATATTTTGATACCGATTGGGCTAGGGATGTAGATGATTGCAAAAGCACCTCGGGTGGGTGTATCTATTTTGGTAGTTGTTTAGTTTCGTGGTTGAGCAAGAAATAAAATTCTATTACTTTGTTGACTACCGAAGTAGAATATATTAAAGTCGGGAGTTATTTCACACAATTCTTATGGATGAAACAAATGTTGGGGATTATGGGATCAAATAAGGCACCATGACTATATTTTGAGATAATACTAGTGTCATTCATATTTCTCGTAATCTGTTTCAAAATTCTAGGACAAATAATATTAGGATTCGAGAGTAATTAATTCGTGACCTTGTTGAAGAAAAAGTCATATCCTTAATCTTTGTTTCTACTAATCTTCAAGTCACCAATATTTTCACTAAACCACTAGATGCCCTTAGGTTTGAAAATCTTAGGAAATCTATTGGTGTTCTTTCCATCGATTGAGTTTGGGTCGCTATCTAGTTTGGGGTGTGCATTTATTTCTATCCTTTATCTCCCTTAACTAGATTGTACATTTTTGTATATACTTCTATATAAAAATTCCAAAAAGATTTTGTCTTTTGTCTTATTTTTAAGATCGCAAAAATATTTTCCTTTTATTTTTATGTGACATGAATACGCTCTTTGAAGCACCCCTACACTCCATTTTCCCCATGTCCTATCTTGGTGTGCTAGATTTGGTTATGCCCCTATAGTGCTTAAATATGTCTTTTCATGCATCGCGAAGTTTATATGTCACTATGTCCAATATGTTAGTCTCTTTTCATCACCTTTTTTGCTCCCACTTTTGACGGACTCCCTCGAGTGTTGATGTTCTTTACATGTACTAGATGAGATGTTCTCCTTCAAATATAGTCATTTTCTTACTGTTCCATTGGAATTGGTGTGCATGTAAGAACCATTGCGTGAGATGTATATATGTGATGCCTATGTATGAGTGTGCAACGGCTCAGGCTGTGATTAGAAAAAATACTCCTTTGCATGAAAATACACTATTGGAAAGAGCCCATTTTGTAAAGCAGAAAGAACTACGATGCTAATTAGGGCCAAAGTGAGATTTTATGATATATAAAGAGTTAAAAGGCATCGTCCTCTCAAATAACATCAAATAAAAAAATTCCTATATATAAAAAATTAAGAGTGTTTGAGGGAGTTTTAGTAAAAGATCAATAGGTTTGAACTACAATATTCCTATATCCATTCTTCATTTCATGACCATATTGGGTTGAGAATCATTGGTACTTCAACATATATGCGTAAGTGCACCAGCCTCAAAAGATTACCACTTTTATTATCACTAAGGTTGATTTGGGTACTTAACTTTTGGTATGTTCATTAGCCATCGTGCACTATCACGTATTTTTTAAATTGATGCTCCCGTGTTTAGATTCACACCCATTCCTTACATTTCCATGTTTCTTTGATGAACGTCATGTCACATGGTGTTTATGTTCATAATTTTTTTTATATTTTTTTAGTTTTATTTTTGTTTTGTTTGTCTTGCGGAAAATTTTTATAAAAAATAACATTTAATTTTTTGTGTTTCATTAGAATGAGAAGCCACCGCGTTCGAATGAGTACGGATTCTCATTGGAACGACCTTCTAACTACCTTCCAACGAGGCATCCTCTGTTTATCAATACCAATTTCGTTAGAGAATTTTTTTATCTTGGTTTAAATGAGATTCGGCTTTCGTTCGAATGACATTCATTTTCGTTCCAACGAGATCCATTTTTTATTTGAAGGTGCCTTTAATTTTGTTCAAACGAGGTTAAAATCAGATCCTAGGTTTTAAAGCACCTGTTTCAGCCGCTTTCCTTTCTTTTTCTATTATTTTCGTCTCTTCTTTTTTCTGTGTGATCCTTCCTCTGTGAATTCTTGGATATCTCTCTTAGATTTAAGTTGGTGTTCGATTTGGATTTCACTCTTCGTTTTATTCCGATTTCAATTTTTTTTCTTTTTCCTTTTTTTCTTCTTTTGTTTAGTTATTGATTGATATAAGTATGTTGGTTTATATTACTTGTATATATACACCATTGTTCATTTTAAAATCTATATTTTTGTGTATATATACACCCATTTTTGTTAGTTCCCCATATTTATGTCTCTCAATAATTTTTTGGGTGGCATTTTTTTTGTTTTGTTTATCAAAAACTTTATATCCAAAAATATTTTTGTTTGCCCCTTTTTCATGTGTGAAATACTACAATTTTCCATACTTTTTAATTTCTTCACATTTTTTAAATGGTAGTAAGTCATTCATCTTCATGTTTGGTATAAATAATTCCATCTTGCACGATTATATATATCCTACTTTGTTGTTGTTGTGTTGGTTAATCTGGTTTTCGTGGGGTCAATTGGAATTTATGTCAAAAATAGGTTCTTAGGCGTGTTTTTTGGATTCTTAGTTATCTTCCTTTGTCATCCCTACCATTGTTTCTCTGTCTCTATTTTGTTAGTTCACATTCAATGGTCGGTGGTGGCAAATAAAGTTCCTTTCTCAATGTGACTCCTAATGAGTCCTCTTCTTCTTCGTCTACGGTACGTGCCACCCAAGTGAATTGTCCTACATATTCTTCTCTTCACTGGGCAAGTCATGTCAATTATAAGTAATTTTGTAAGTTAGGGTTTCATATACGAGCGATTGTCGGTGAGCGAGTATTTCTACTTGTGGAGTTTTCGCATACCAATCTTCATGGTTGGTTTGTTGGTCGTGATTGGGAACCCTTGTTCTCAATGTATGATGTGATCCTCCCCGACATTATTTAGGAATTTTATCATTACATGTTCGGTTACCCTGCTGCTCTTCATTCCACCATGAGAGGAGTCGAAATTCTTGTGATGATCGATATAGTGGCTGCTGTGTTGGGAATTTTTAAGGCCCACGATGCTAGATATCCCAAGCCACCGGAGGAATGCATTCCTATCAATACTATCATTCCAAACCTTTTTCATGAATACCTGTCTAACTCCATAACCTTATATCACTCTGATCTGCTTCCCGATTATCGGATCCTTAATTGGGTGTCTTTTATTTGTTCGTTTTCCCTCGCTCCAACTCCACCCATCTTTTAATGATAGTGTTCACCTTATGTATGCCATTAGCCAACGGAAGATCATCGACCTCCTTAGGATCATTGTCCATTTCATAGCCTTTGTGCCAAATACCAGGACATCTCCTATCTGACAAGCTCTCCCTTATGGGATTTTAGTCATGAGTCTCTGTCTTACGGTCGGGGTTCCTCTTCTTTCAAATGAGTTATATTTCCCTTGTATACGCGAACTCAATTTGCCGTTCAGAGAGACATCTTCCCCTGAGCTCTCGTCTAGGTTATTCGTCTGCTCCTCCTTTTTCTTTATATGGGTTTGAACCTACTTTGGAGTCGACCGGTCCCTTACATCCCTCTTCATCCTATCCATATGGGGATTCACCTATAGTCTAAGAGTTGTTTAAACAGGTTTAGGAGGTATCCATACAGTAGCAGGAGGATCGAGTGGAACCTTGGCGCATTGAGGCCTAGCTTACAGAGTCACATTACCTATAGTCCCAGCTTATTGCGCAGCTCACCAAAGAGAGTGAGCACAAGATCAGACGGAGTCTCTTCTTATGTCACATATTGAGGAGATGAGATGCGCATAGAAGCAGCATGGAGCTAGCTCACTTGGAGCTAAACAGTAATCGCATGAGACTGGAGATGATTTCCCTCCTCCCTCAGAGAGTTGATTAATGTTGTGACCTTATGTATTTGGGTATGTACTTGATGTAGTTTGTTAGAGACAGATTTGTATTTTTTTCAGACAGTTCCATTTGACAGTTCATGTCCTGAGATTATATTATATGGATATTATCTTCTTAGTGATGGTGTATTTACTACTTTGTATCACTTTATGCTTATATGGAGATATGGCTTTCTCTCATATCGGTTTATTCATATTCCTATTTTTTTTATATCCTGCCATGTGGATACTTTTACATCACTATGTTACATGGTCTCCCTGCTCCATTTATGTATGCACAATGTGATAGTTTTTATATCTTTATCCATGTATATGCTCTTATTTGTAATATACTTTCTTACTCTATCCCGTTGTCTTTTCCGGACACAAAGGGGGAGAGAGTTGTTGAACATAGGGGGAGTTTTGTACGCCATTTTTATTAATTATTTATTCTCCCATACGTCACAGGTATTTTTTTGTTTCATGTGTGTAGGTTTTTGTCTTCATGAATTTCAATATAAACTACACAATGAAACATTGAGACATTGAGTAGTTGTTTGGTTGTCCGTGTCCATTTGTTTAGGGTTTTTTGTATAAGCATATGTGGCTTGACTTCAAGGCATAGCATTTTTCACTTTGTCTTTCGTTTTATCCCGGAATAGCCAAAGGTGGATATTTATAACAAAAAAATTCAATTGAGTCTTATGTATGTATTGGCTTATTATGTGGGTCAAAACACATAGGTTATAGGATTGCCATAAATTTGGTACTCAAGCCTATGAATCGATACGTGCTAGGAACTATAACGATTTTTACATGATTGAACGCACTACACAGTTTTTGAGATCGAAAGGTATTTGACTTTTATGAATAAAATAATATTTATTGCATTTGGATATTTTTTCTAAGGCAATTTATCATTCTAAAAAAGTTTTAAAGAATTTTTTTTATTTTCTGTCGTTCAAACGAGATGGCATTCTTGTTGTAACGAGAAGTCAATCTCATTCGAATGAGAGTTCAAATGAGAATATATTATCCTTCAACCATACTTCAAATGACGTTCAAATGAGGGTTTGTTTAGCATTGCACATCTCGTTGGAAGCTCGTTGGAAAGGTGTTCGAATGAAAAGCCATTATCGTTTGAACGACTTTTACACTTGTTCCAATGAGATAGTAAGGTCGTTCGAATGAACCTGTTCTCATTCAAATGAATGACACAAATTTTAAGAAAACGATTTTGACCTATTCAAAATGTCTATTCTCTCAAAAATTAGGCTAGCTATCCATTTAAGAGTAGCCTCTTTTTTCTCAAAAATGTTTTTGAGCACGCAGATCTTGAAAATATTTTCAAAACCTACTATCCAAATACAATATCATTTATCTTGATTCTTTTTTAAGATTAAATCCCAGAACGTTTCATCATACATAATTTCGTGTGGTGGATTCCACACAAGTGGGTGACGATTGAGGTTATCGAATGAGTCCGAGGCATGGGGATGTGGTGAAGCTGATGCTAGATTGCACAGTGCTTTAGAAGAAGGTGTGAAGACATTCATCCGCATAGGCTTGAGGATTCGAGTGTTGTAAGTCATTTTGTGTCTTTTTTATAACCCTATCTATAGTGAATTTTTCCCATTCCTAGCCGTCCGAGATTTTTTCCAGTTGCGTTTTCCTTTTATAGTACCGTTTCACCTGTGATTGTGCTTATTATTTATTACCGGACTTATCTAGCACGTCAACTTAGTAATTAGGATAATCAAGATTAAAATTGGTAAGACTTTGACAAGCCTGATTAGAAAGGACTTAGACGGTTTATTTAACTTTCTAAAATATCTTGGGTTAATTGTTCCTTTAACATAAAATCATACTTTTAAAGATAGGTGGATAGGAATGTGAAAATCTTCAAGGCAAGACTTTCAAAAAGGGTATACTCAGAAAGAAAGGTAGTAATTATGATCAAACCTTCTTGATGGTAGCCTTGCTAAATGTAGGAGGTGAGTTTTTGAGATTATGTTAATATAAAGGGAGGTGTAACCCCTTACCGATATGGTAATTATGGCCTTAGAATAGTTAATGACAATAACAAATGCTAGTCTCAACCCAACACACAAAACTCCGGTATTAAATATATTCTTTTGACATAAATGCTACAATAATCAAATGAAAATAATTAGAAAGAGAACTCCCACAATTAACTTGGTTTGAGGGAGTGAGCACAAACACCTTTGAGGCTATAAAAGAAAGGCAGTAACCTTAAACACAAATGCAATAAATGAAGTGGATCTCTTAATAAATGTTCTTATAATAAAACTCTCTTATATGGGAATATTTCTGCAGCAGTTCTAGGCTAGAAAAGAGTGATCCCCTTCACAGTGTAATGTTAGAGATATTTATAGAAGGGATAGAATCCTAATCAGGGGCTTTCCAGTAATTAATACTTTTTTGTCCCTTGTTGGCGACAACAGATCTCTGCATTTAACGCAAAAGATATTGCATTAAATGAGGTAGATATGATATTTTTTGCTGGAACATTGTTTAAACTCTCAGAGTTATGAACGTCTGGCAAAGAACATGATGTGACAGCTATGAACTTACCATCCTAGGAATATCTCTACTTGAGTATGCTTTATGGAGTTCCTGAATGTCGAACATGATGATGTCAAAGAGTTGGTAAAAAGTGATCTCCAAAAGGTGTGTTGTCACATTACTCAAAAAAGGTATTTCATAGAAGGAAAGGTTGCTCGAGACACAAGTAACTTGAGCAACTTGAAATCTTAATGTGAACGCGACACTAGTCAAAAGGTAGTTAATCGAATAAAAGGTTACTCGAGATACAAGTCACTCGAGCAACTTTAATATCCCTGTAAATACAGTAAGTTCATTTATGAATAACTATTTAGGACTTGAGCCCCCTCAAGTGGGTTCCCAGAGATAATGCCTCGAGGTACTACTAAACCAAGTTGTGTATAAACCAAGATTTTGCCTAGGTTCCTTAAAGGGTATGGTCCATTCCAACTTCGCCTTGTTCCCAATCCTCCAAACCAAATCCCTATGAGATTCCCAGGATGAGGTTGTTCGGTCGAACATGTAAGCTCGCCCAGGAACTTCTAGACATGGTCCCTAGAAGATACCGAGCAACCTAAAGGTTTTTATAAATTAAATGATAGACATGGGTTTTGCCGCAGAGAAGCACCTGCGCGCCGGTCGTTTTGAATTCGGCTCACCTTAACTATACAAAAACCTAAATTACGACTACACTCAACGGGTGAGTATAGCGGTAAGTCGGGTATCAAAAATATCCACTGAGACGAGTTGCTAGAATTTAGATGATTTAGTGCTCCAAAATAAAAGTGTAAAAGGTGATTACAAACTAAAAAGGAAAAGATGCATAAAAGGGAAATATTAATCTAGGCGAGTGTATTGAAACTAGATTAATAAAGCGAGTAAAACTATAGGTTGCGTCGAATATCCCTCACCGGAGTTAATTTGTATAAAATGGATACATGGGTCGACGAGTTATTTAGAATGCGCCTCGTTTCGACAGTTAATTGAACCAAGGGTTGTCACGCCCCTAAATTCTCATAAAAGCCTAATATGATTTTGGCGTCAACAAACATCCCAGAAATTATGCACAAAAGGTCATAAGCACGAGACATACATGATATGCCCCTTCAAATATCCTAGGCGCAATAACTAGGACAACGCACTCGAAATAAACCCGTAAACACCATCACCAAAGCCAAGCAGCACGTCAACTCGAGTGAGTTCAATTCAAGCATAACCTAATTTAAATTAGCTGGAAAGCATATAAAAAATGCGATAAATAAACGCGGTAAATAAATGCGGTAAAGTTACACTAGAAAGCACGGGAAGAAAGAACATAAACCTAAATTAGAAAGCATGGAAATTACACTACAAAGAAAGAAATAAGTAAATACACACTATATTAATGGAGAGGATGATGAATAGTGCAACATTTAACCCAAATGGGGTGTCAAACCAAGAACAACTAAAGAAGAACTCTCCAAAACCCTCAAACCCTAAGCTAAAGCTCTCAAAAACGAAATATCTACTTAATATCTGATTATTACAACAAAAAACCTTTATATAGTAAGTGGGAAAAAAGAAAAAAAGAAAGAAAATAAAACAGCAAAATATCTCCTGGAAACAGAGGATCGATCGATCGATCAAGAAGAAAAAAGTCCTCTCTCGAGAAGGATCGATCGATCGACCCAAATCGTCGATCGATCGATCAAGCAAGTATCAGCACACTGCATTGCTGTCTTGGCTTGAATGCAATTCTCGTCCGCTGAAATCGCCATAACTTCTTCGTTCTGAATCCGAATCGTGGACCGTTTGCGTCCACACGAAGCTTGCGAGGAGGGATACAACTTTCGTGTAGATGTTGGCCAGGTGCCCAAGCTGTGAAAAGACTAAAATTCCCTTGAACGTGCGATCGTGTACGAAAATTGAGCGAAAAGCGTCCGAACTTCACACTTAGCATCCAAATACGTATAAAAAATCAATTAACCCCTGCAAAACATGTTAACGTAGAAATCCGAGGTTGTCTGGTTAAAAAGCATAAATATAGGGAATAATATACTCGAGGGGGCTAAAATGCATCGGTTCGAGGGATGAAATACGCAATATTTGCGTCGTATCACACCCCCTAACTTACACATTGCTAGTCCCTAGCAATGAAATATGATGCAACAAGAACTACAAGCAAACCAAAAGCAGGAGATAGTACAAAAGTATGGTATAAAAGCAAAAGGCCACTTTCGCGGGCGATTCGATTGCATTTAGCATATGCAATAAGCCGTTAAACTCCTAGGTCACCCTAGTGGACGAGTGTCATCTCGTGGGGGTTTTCAGAGATGATACCCACAAACATCACATGGTTTCCTCAAAATATGCCCAACCCAACATGCGACAAGCCCAACAATGGCGAAAAAGATTTCATACGCATTATTAGCACATTGAATGAATTCAAACAAAAGTCCAAATCATTAACATTATAGAATGCACCTCATAGAATTGAAACCTTAAAATGTTGGGGGGGGGGGGGGGAGGCGATCACATGCAAAGTGTGATTTGGAGAAAAACTTATATAAAACAGATACTAATCAAAGAAAGCATACATTCCATCCTCACGGGCATTACGCTCATCAAGTGAATTACCTAGAAACAAGGAGGTAACACACGGAACATGCGGGCATAAAGAGTAAATGTAAATGGAAACTAGGCCGCACACATGTCACAAATGAAGAACGCTATATATAAACTGAAAAATTGTAATCTCAATTAAAGGATACCGCACATTAAAGGAGGCGAAATGCATTTTCACAGATTATCAAAAATATTATGACTTTTGAATTACATCTAGCTAAGATCACATAGGACTTGTAAAGGGTTGTAATGTAGGCTAGCCTAGGGTACGAAATGAAGGAATGTATGTACGGATTCAACGTGTTCTGGATGAAAACTTGGGATAATGGGAAAATGTGGGCAATATCAAAATTGGAAAACAAGTTCCAAATGACATTAGATATATCATCGGGGAGAGTAATCGAAGCTTATTGAAATATATACACAACATTTACAACTTTCTCTTTCTTTTCTTTTCTTCTTTTTCTCATGTTTTCTTTTGTTTTTTTTTGCTTTTTGCTTTCTCTTTTTTTTTTCACTTTTTTCACTACTTTCTTTTCTTTACTTATCAAACTCTCATATGTCTAAATTGCAACCGACATCACAACAACATCATTCAATCCCAAGTAACAATCCAACTAAAGGTATGGAAGGTGTATGTATGGTTTATAACTCCAATTCGGAGTTGGTTATGGGATTGGGGTTATGAAACGAAAGGCTATATTTAGGCTCAAAGGGGTTAACGAGGGTAAACATAAAAGGTGAGGTCGAGGTAAATATGGGTGATATAACAAAGATGGCCTATGATCATTTCCAAAATTTTACGCAATTCTCGAGTCAAAATAATATATGAAAATCATGCTCAAGTAACACATTTCAAGTATGAACTCAATTAACGAACGGTCAAATGAAAGAATAGTGAGATTACCAACTAATTCAACGTTTTCAATGAGAAAAGAATAGTGTATACACTCACAAACAATGAAAGGTACAAAGCTTACTCGGTGTAAGTATATACAATGCAATAAAAGATTATCGAGTTATAAAAATCTTAAACCAAATCAATATAGCAAGAAAAGTGCATGTGATCATGGGATTAAAGTTTAATTCATGAAGTTATTCATAATATCAATAAGTGAGACTAAAGTCTAATAACTTCTAAAATCGAAAACATGAATCATTGGCTGTCTATTGGATCGGGCAATTATTGAAATTTATCATCGAAAACAAAGGCAAAATGCCCAATAAAGGAGAAAAAAGAAAGAAAATCTTTTTGAAATTTTTAATTTTTCTAAGAAAAGCATACTAAGTAACTAAAATGTGAGCAAAAACATGGACTAAATAAAGAAATGGATATAATATCCCACACCCCCTAACTTAAAACTTGGCATTGTCCTCAATGTTAATTAAGAACCAAGTCAAATAGAGGAAAAGAGCGATACTACCCAAAATTGGAGCGATCCCCATAAGAACAAGTCCAAAGAATCTACAAAACAAGTTAGTACCGAGAATAGCAAAAAAAAATAACAAAAAGTTAACTAATTACACTAGACTATATAAAAAACGAAAGAAAAAATAAAGAAAGAAAGAATAAAAAGCTAACTATATACAACCTACTATTTAGACTTCACACTAACTGTACACTAGAAGTCTAAATAGTTGAGGGTCCACCGTAAAAATGATTTAACTTTGGAGGATAACCGGTGTACCCTCACATATAAGCATGTCTTCCAAAAAATATGAATTCCGTTTGAACAACGGAAGGCATGTGTAAGGCGTAAGAAAGGAACCATCGCCAATTAAAAGTTTTGGAGGGACGATGGGGGGTTTGGATTGAACGGGCGACAAGAACATGTGGGGACCGAGAAAAACTGAATATCCTCCCAATAATTTTGAAATTGGAATGGGAGGCGGCACACACGAAGGCACGAATGCGATCGTGGAAGGAGACTCGAGCAAGTACTCCTCATCGGCAAAAAGGTTTAAAACATTAAAGTTTGAAACCGAATCATCAGGTACTTGAGACGGTGTGATAATAGAGAATGAAAATGGGGATGAAAGAAATTCAAACTCATGATATGAATCACCATCGCATGAAGTTTGAGTTTCGAATGAAATAATATCATTTTCAATGAAATGTTCTTCTTTAGGGGCCAAAGAAGAAATCATTTCATTACAAATAGATATTACGTCATTTTCATCCTCACTTTCAATATCTATTACGAGATGGGAAAAGTCTAGAATGGTTTGTTCCAAAGTAGGCACAAGTACCTCATTTGGTTCAAAACATTCCTCGACTTCAACAGTCTCGGAAGCGAAATCGTCGTCGGACTCAAATAATAAATCCAACGCATGTTCCCAACAACGATTTTCTTCCCAATAACGAGTTTCAATTTTCTCATTCTCATACATACGCAAACCCTCACTGAATGTCATAGGTCGAGGTGTGGATCCATGAAAATGGGAACTTTGAAAATTACAATCCGACTTAAACGAAAACTCATTATTATAGGAATTTTGAAACTATTCGAATTCGTTTCAAAATTCCTATTATAAGGAGGTAAAGGCCCAAAATCGTTGTCATCATCATCAAAATTCCAATAACCTAAGTTTTGACTTTCGTTATAGTCGCCCAAAGTCATATTTAAATTTGTTATACTTTGGGATTCTAAGTATTCACCGAAAGTCATAGGCTTGCGAGAATTTTGAGAATTATAACAAGGATTACCGAAAGAATTGGAATAAGACATGCTTACCCCAAAAATGGCTCGAAGTGGCGAGTTCCACAAAGTAAGTGCCCGCAGAAAAAATTCGAGCGTTTTTAAGTGCTCAAATGTGGAAGTCCTGCAAAATATTAGCAAATAATACAAATAGAAAGAAAATACTATTAAATACTAAATAAAATAAAGTCTAAAACAAACTCATCCCCGACAACGTCGCCATTTGATAGACAGGGGTTTTTCCGCGGAGCGAGAGTCACCTGCGCGCCGATCATTTTGAATTCGGCTCACCTGAACTGTACAAAAACATAAATTACGACTACACTCAACGGGTGAGTATAGCGGTAAGTCGGGTATCGAAAATATCCACTGAGACGAGTTGCTAAAATTTAGATGATTTAGTGCTCCGAAATAAAAGTGTAAACGGTGATTACAAACTAAAAAGGAAAAGATGCATAAAAGAGAAATATTAATCTAGGCGAGTGTATTGAAACTAGATTAATAAAGCGAGTAAAACTATAGGTTGCGTCGAATATCCCTCACCCGATTTAATTTGTATAAAATGGATACATGGGTCAGCGAGTCATTTAGAATGCGTCTCATTTCGACAGTTAATTGAACCTAGGGTTATCACACCCCCAAATTCTTATAAAAGCCTAATAAGATTTTGGCGTGAACAAATATCCAAGAAATTACGCACGAAAGGTCGTAAGCACGGGACATACATGATATGCCCTGTCAAATATCCTAGGCGCAATAACTAGGACAACGCACCCGAACTAAACCCGTAAACACCATCACCAAAGCCAAGCAACGCGTCAACTCGAGTGAGTTCAATTCAAGCATAACCTAATTTAAATTATCTAGAAAGCATATTAAAAACGCGATAAATAAATGCAGTAAAGTTACACTAGAAAACACGGGAAGAAAGCACGTAAACCTAAATTAGAAAGCATGAAAATTACACTATAAAGCAAGAAATAAGTAAATACACACTATGTTACTGGAGAGGATGATGAATAGTGTAGCATTCAACCCAAATGGGGTGTCAAACCAAGAACAATTGAAGAAGAACTCTTCAAAACCCTCAAACCCTAAGCTAAAGCTCTCAAAAATGAAATATCTACTTAATATCTGATTATTACAACAAAAAACCTTTATATAGTAAGTGGGAAAAAAGAAAAGAAGAAAGAAAATAAAACAGCAAAATATCTCCTGGAAACAAGGGATCGATCGATCGACCAAAATCGTCGATCGATCGATCAAGAAGAAAAAAGTCCTCTATCGAGAAGGATCGATCGATCGACCCAAATCGTCGATCGATCGATCAAGCAGGTATTAGCACACTGCATTGCTGTCTTGGCTTGAATGCAATTCTCGTCCGCTGAAATCGCCGTAACTTCTTCGTTCTGAATCAGAATCGCAGACCGTTCGCGGCCATACGAAGCTTACGAGGAGGATACAACTTTAGTGTGGATATTGGCCAGTGCCCAAGCTATGAAAAGACTAAAATACCCTTGAACGTGAGATCGTGTACGAAAATCGAGCGGAAAGCGTCCGAACTTCACACTTAGCATCCAAATACGTATAAAAGCTCAATTAACCCCTGCAAAACATGTTAACGTATAAATATGAGGTTGTCTGGTTAACGATCATAAATATAGGGAATAAGATACCCGAGGGGGCCAAAATGCGTCAGTTCGAGGGATGAAATACGCAATATTTGCATCGTATCAGTAAACTTTACATAATTCTGAGAGAACAAGAGTATGAGTACATCAAAAGTTACTATTACAATTTTGTGCTTTTGTAGTGTTTTCCTCCTGTTATTGATCTTTGTGTGATGTATTTTGATCATCTTATTCTTTATGCGAGCGACCACCCTAATCCTTCTTGTGCAGTGTTGATGTTGTTTCAATCAACTTTAAATCTAAACCTCCCACTACATTTTCCCCTTTGTAGAGATATTTGTTTATTTGAGAAATATCTGTACGAAAAAGATAATGCCCTAATCCATATCCTATCTCGCTTTAATCTACGCACACTTATTAGAGCAAAAGAATTTTCACATTTGTATATCTGCACGAATTATATATAAAGGAGTTGAAACAATGGAGCCTAGGCTCAAGTTATATGGAGATTATTTTTTCTCGCATGGAATTACGCCTTTAGTGATTGCCCCTTTTTTTTACTTTGGGGAATTAGAATGGTTTTTAAATAAAATTTCCCCCAAAACTATTTACTCCCCAAGTGTAAAAGGGTGCAGACTTTCGCTCCCAAACGTCTCTTAAATTTCCCCCCAAAGATAATTATTAATGCGTCTCTTCATTTTAAATGCATCTGACAGGTTTATCCGCAGCCATACACATGTCGATTGATTGCCCCCGCATGTAAGCCACGCGAGCCACTTGGGTCGGCAAAAATCTAAGTGCGATGATTGATTTCCCACGCGCGTCTTTTCATTCCAACTACGCATTCTTTTCAAAGAGGACACGACCCCTATAAAAAGGTTTCCTCTGATTCTTAAATATCTTTTATCTTTGGGTATTTTGATCTAAGTGTTTCTCTTTATTTGTGAGAGCATACAGTACTCTTTGATTCCCAAGCTTCTTCGTTTCTTTCTCTACTTGTTTTTATGGCTCTGATTGTGAAGAGAACTCCCTCCATTACTGGTGCTTCCACCAGAGAAACTTCTTTCGACCTTGTTGATCGATGTGTACAGTGGGCAAAATACTGTCTTTCCCCTTACTTTGGCACTGTTAATAAATTTTGGGAGGCCACCAATGCATTTTTTGATTCCCTTATATCTAAGTCTGATAATTTGAAGTTGTTGGTTGGTGAAGATGACGTTATCGAGAATTATTCCTGCGTCCCTGGTTCCATCGTTACCAGGTTTAGGATTGAGAGGGGGGATTATCCCTACTATAATATTGAGTTTGAGTCTGCTGGGGGATCCTGTGAGAGGCTAGGTGCGTGGACTGATTACATCCACGATAAGTAATCTGGGGAGTTGTTGATTGTTGGTTTATCTTCTACCAAGTGGTTTGGCAATGTAACTCTGGCCAAGAATAATAATACTCTGAGAACCCTAGTTTCTCATTGGAGTCACAGGACCCACACTTTTATTGTTACCTGGGGTGAATTTACGATCACATTGGCAGATGTATGCGAGCTCTTGGGGCTGGAGGTGGTTGGAACTGATACTTATTTTGAGGAAGCCATCTCAAAAAAGGAACTAGCTAAGCACAAGGAACTGAGTAGTGTGGTGAAGAAATATATGAAGACCTATAACAAATGCACCTGTTCGAAGATCATAAGGTATATCTTTTACATGGAGGATAAGGCGAGTACCCTTTCTCGTGAGCGGGCCAAAAAAGACCCCAAGGGCAAGAACGCCATGGAAATCCCCCCACTAGGGAAGGGTATGAGAGCCGTGTTGAACTAGCTGGGTACATTTGGATTGTCCTCTTAAGGTTTTATTTACCTGGGAAGCCCCACAATTGCCCCCAGAAGGACCTTACAAACTTAGTTGTTCGTCTTGCTTCTGGGGTCAAAGTCCCTTAGATTTCATGACCCTTGGTTCCCTCTACACTTGGTTAGACAGGGTTCAAACAGATTATGCCCGACCTCTTAGCAGTTTTGATGTGTCCAACTATGCCAATCATATACTTCTAACAACCTTTGTCTATGCTCGCTTTCCTGAGTATGCCCCAGACCACTTGCTTCCTACCTCTCATGATGTTAAAGGCATTCGAATCCTCTCCTGGAATCATAAACAATCTAGTAAATCTTTTCATTCTTATATTGATAATGTCAAACATTTTAACTTCCGCACATACTCTGTTACTGATCAATTCTTTACTAACTCCTTTTTTAAAGATACTCCTCGCCCAGTCTAGGTAGTTGAGCCATCTTTTGCTCTAAATTTTCCTTCTTCCAATGTTTTGTTGGTTCTTACCCCCTCTTACCTCCCTTTATGTACTGAATGGTCGAACTACTGCACGACCTACTCACCCCATCGAGTAGCATTGCAGTTTTGGTTTGATCAAGGGATTCCCCTCCTTAAGCATAATACCACCGAAAGACCAATCAATTTTTTAAAGGCATGTAACTATTTATTTACCAAGACGGTAGCCATTCTCTCTACCCAGCTGAGAGGTCTTTCTATTCCTGCCTGTCGTACACGAAGTAGTAGATCTACTGAATACGTGGCCTAATGCCCTTGTCCATTTTCTCAAGGTTATTGAGAGAGAGCCTGCTTACCCAACTGTTGAACTCTTTACCCCTTCTGAGATGGGATTGTAAACTTGCACAATCAACCCAACCCAATTTCCCTAGAATGATTCCAACAGTACTACCCCCAAGGTACTTCCTTCTTTGGCACCTCTCAGTTAAGTCATTATGAAGAAAAAGAAGGGGGCCTCAAGTTCCCAACAATTTGTGGAGGCTATATACCCCATGCCTCTTCTCGTCCTATCGTTGAGGAGGATACTCCTATTGATATCTCCAGTTTTGTGTTGTCCATGGCCAGGAAGACAACTCCTAGCAAAAAGAGAAAAGTTATTACCCCTAATGCCTCTAAAGCATCTCAATATCCCTCCTCTTTGGACCCATAATTGGTTGATTAGTCTACGGAGCTTCTGGATAACCTGTTAAAGCAATTTGATAAAGGTTCTGTAGATGCCCTATCTATTTTGTCTAAGAAAATGGTTGAGGGAGGTATATCCTTTACACCTCCTGCCTCTATTGCTGGTCGTAAGAGGACGAGGTCGGGCCCCAAAGTCTAACTTCCTCTTAACAATATTAAGGATGAATTCCTTCTCGAAAAAAAGGAAAGAGGTGGAAGAAGGAGAAGAAGATGAGGAAGAAGGAGAGGAAAAAGAAGATAAGGAGGAGGAGTCCCTTTGGTACGACCTTCTCGCAAGCCGTCGAATGTACTCAACTGAAAACCTTGTTCCATCCCATGGACTATACTATTCTGGATGATTATAATGAGGACCCTGATCAAGAGAAATCCAAAGCCACCCGTAGTAATGAGGATCTTTCTTCCCACCACACTCTTAGTATTGATCTTCATTCATCGTCCCCTCATAGTAATGTGCCCCTCGTTTTAGAGAGTAGTCCCTCTTTGGATGTTGTATCTCAATCCAAAGAGGTGGTGAAGTTGCATCCACAATAGCTACAAGCCCCATACCTTTAGTAAGTGTTTACTAATTTTATTGCACGTTGTGTATTTTATTCATGTGTTCATTACACTTATGCTTATTTGCAATGTCTCATATAGGCTGGCCCTATTGAAGCAGCTGACCCTAACCCTTATAGGGACATTGTGATTGTTCCTTCGAAGTCAACATTAGTGAATAACTATTGGTGGGACTGTTTGGTAACTCTATACTGGAGGGTAAAGAAGACACTTTTGATGAAGGGCCAACAGAAGCAGGGATCAATCATGTGGAGCAAACTACCATTGCCCCCACTGAGGTATCTCATGAGCTGGTAGTTATTCAAATGTATTCGTACTCCCCTTTCTCTTTCGTCAAACTATCCTTTAATAATCTTATTTTTTTACTATCCCTGGGACTCTTTGAAGTGACAACAGTTTACCTAGTCGAGCAACCATATAGGTGCTTTAGGCAAACTGAGGCTTAAGATGCCCAGTCTTACTTAATCGAGCAACCATAAAGATTCTTTAAGTAAAAATGGGACCCTTTGAAATGATAACAGTTTGCCTAGTCAAGTGGCCATATATGTGCTTTAGGAAAACTGAGGTTTAAGATGCCCAGTCTTACTTAGTGGAGAAAACATAAAGGTGCTTTAAGTAAACATGGGACTTCTGAAGCGACAACAATTTACCTAGTCTAGCAACCATATAGGTGCTTTAGGCAAACTGAGGCTTAAGATGACTAACCTTACTTAGTCGGGTAACCATAAACGTGCTTGAAGTGAAACTGGGACTTTTGAAGCGATAATAGTTTACCTAGTCAAGCGACCATATAGGTGCTTTAGGCAAACTGAGGCTTAAGATGCCCAATCTTACTTAGTCGAGCAACCATAAAGCTGCTTTAAGTAAAACTGGGACTTTTGAAGCGACAACAGTTTACCTAGTCGAGCGACCATATAGGTGCTTTAGGTAAATTAAGGCTTAAGTTTTGTCTTGTTCTGTTATGCATTTTCTCAGGTTGAAGATATCTAGCCCCAGACTTTGGAGGTGTTATTGTTGTTACTGAGAAAGTTCCTCCCGAAAATGTTCCTCTAGAGTCGAATTCAAATTTTACCAGGCCCACCACTGTTCCTCAGGTTTCCCAAGTCGTGGAGGGAGGGGAATGAGTCACAACTCTTGTTCTGTAAGAAGACGACAGTGCTTCCAACTCTATATTTCCATCTGCTAGCGATAATGCCTTTATTCTATATCCTCCATACTTGGCTCCTGTTGATATTGTGAAGCGTTATTTGAAGGATTTTGCCCATATCATAACTCCGCCTTATAGTGACCTCATCGATCAACTGGTGGAACGTCATCCATCCACTTTTACGGTTCGTTGTATCCAAGTCATACCTATTATGATGGCTTGAAGATTGTTGGGATTTGCCACTATTTTGGATTATGTGCTTCATTCCCCTCTACCTTCTTTAAGTCCCAAGAAGATTAAAGAAATGCTTGGACATGTGAATATCCTTGTGGGCGATGGTTTTTCTTTAAAATGGCTAGTTGATCTGCTCAAATCCTTCAAGAAAGATAACTTGATTTCTTATTTTGCAAATATATAGGCCACTAACCATTTTCAGAGTGCCCTAACTGAGAGGATGGCTACTTTGAATTCTGAAATTGCGAAGGATGAGGAGCAGGTTATTATTGTCAAGGAGTCTTTGGCTAAGGTTGAGGCCAAAGTGGATGAGCTTCAACAGGAGATGAATCGTTACCAGCAAGAGATGGCTAACTTGTCTAACGAGGAGATTGCTTTAGCCTCTCTCTTATCGGATCATCACCATTGGATTTTGGACTCTTCAAGTTTGTGGCTCATTGTAGACAACCTTAGTGATTACTAGGGGAACTTGTAGGCCATAGGTAATAATGGAACCATGTACAGTCCCCTCCTTATTTTTCATATATCTCGAGGCAGTAGATCCTCATTTTTGTATTAATGTACTTTATCATAGTGTGCTAAAAAAATTGGATTGCTCTTGCTTTCATGCGAATCATTTCACTGTTATGAAAATAGACTACTTAGTTAAATTAGCATCATCCTCATCTATATGACTTTAAAAAAAAAGTAACTTAATAAGTTGTGAGAACATGCTCTCTTTTCAACTTACTCGTACCTACAATTTACAATCAAAAGGAAAACATGGTAGGACAACTTATCAACTTAAACAAAATAAATTTTGAGCCATTTGTTGTTAAGTTTGCAAGTCTCCTCATCTTCAATCTTCGAGATTTTGCATATCCTGAATCGAGGGCCTTTCGAACAACATACGGACCTTCCCAATTTGCTTCAAACTTAGGCAGCAAGAGTCCCCTGATATGTCTTGTATAAGACTTCAACAATAAATCTCCTTCTTAAAATTTTCTTGACTTCACCATTTGATCCTACGATCTGGCCAGCTGCTTTCTACATCTTGAAATGCCTTTTCGCATTGTCTTTGTGCTCTTCTAATGCTTTCAGTTGTACATGACGACTATTGGGGAGCATTGCACTTCGTAGGTTGTACCATGCAGAAGGTACCTCGAGTTTCACTGGTAGGATTTCTTCAGGCCCAAACACTAACGAGAAAGGGGTATACCCTGTAGGTTTCCTCTTTGTTATTTTATATACCCCAAGACCTCTGGTATTTTACCATCCTAACTCCCTAGGAAATCTTCCAACATCTTCGAAAGGATATTCACCAGAGTTTCGTTCGTGTCTTCAGCTTGTCCATTGCACTTAGGATAGGCAACTGTGGACTTGTGATGGATAATGGAGTATTTTTTTTTTAGCAATCGCACATCACTATTAATAAATGGGGTCCCATTATCCGATAGGAATAACTTCAAGATACTAAATCTGTAAATAATATATTCCTTCATAAAGTGTGAAACTATCCCGACCGTAGCCTTTTTAAATGGTATGTCCTCCGCCTATTTGGTGAAGCAATCCGTTGCCACCAGTATCCAGATCTTTCCCCTCGAGGAGGGTTTAATTGCCCCTACTAGATTGAATGCCCATGTATGAAATGGGAAGGGTGTAGAAAAGGAATGAAGGTCCACCTAGGGACCATGAATCATATTCCCATGGAGTTGGCATGCCTTACACTTTCAAACAAACTCTGTTGAATCTTTCTCTATTGTTGGCCAAAAGTACCCAGCGTCATTAGTTGGTCATAAAGTTTTTCTCCCCCAATGTGCCCTGGTTCATGTGCTTGCTTTAGTACCTCGTCTACTTTTTCCAGTCTGATGCATCTTAGGGTCCTATCATGATAACATTTTTTGTAAAGCTTCCCCTCCTGGATGTAATACTGGAATACTCGTCGCCTTAGCCTCGTGGCATCGTCTTTATCCATGGGCACTATCCCGTCAATCGGCATGTCTAGGTATGGTTTTCTCCAATCTGATGGATGGTCAATGAAGTTGCACTCTGTCGCTTGGTAATAAAGTAGGCATTTCCCACATCCTTTCTATAGTTGTGTGGTATTTTGTTTCATCGTGGGCCAAAAATACCCCGCCCTCTGAATTCTTCTATACAAGGAGATTTTTGTTGTCTCGCAGCCTTTGTCATGTATCTCCATTAAGCTTTATTTTGCTTCCTCAGGTTCCACATATTTATATAGCCACCCCCCTTTATTTTTATAGTACAAGTTACCCGCAGTGGTAAAATATTGTGCTAGCTCTACCAACGTCAGTGGTCCTTTCCCCGTCTCTAGCTGCTTTTACATTTCCCCCCTCCAATCATCGATGTCATTAAAAGGAAACATTTCTAATATCCTTAAGGGCGTCGTTCTCTTTATGATTTGAATAACTGTCAATTCTCCATCAAAGGAAATTTTTTGCGCTATTGTGGCGTACGCATCTTCGGGTCTGTTCACCGTTCTTGAATGTCTCTTGATCTTTACTTTATGGAACTGCCTGATAAACCTTTGTTTAATTGTTAGATAAGGTGCTAAGGTCATGTGCTTGGGAGCAAACTCTCTATACACTTGCTGTACTACCAGATTTGATCCATTTTTATTGTTATAACTTGTATACCCCTTCTTAAAGCCTCTAACAGCCCCAGAACTAGAGCCTCGTACTCATCTTCGTTTTTTGAGAATTTGAAATCTAGTTTGAAGGAAAATCGGACCTCTTCCTCCCCTTGTCATAAAATTACTCCTGCCCCTCATGTGTTTTCAGCTGAAGAACCATCGAATTGCATACTCCATTCTACCAGATTTGCTTCGATGTAGTTGGCTTGGATATCATCCCTGGGCAGCTCCTCAATAGGTGGCTTGAACATTCCTGAAGGGAATATGGCCAGCAAATCCATATAATCTTGACTTTTGGTCGCTCGAGGCACCACGAACTTGAGATCATACTCCGAAAGAATCAAGAACCATTGTGTAACCTTGCCTATTAACACAATTCTAGCTAGCAAAAAAAATTTAGGGTCACATCTAGTAATAAAGTAAACCATGAAAGCTAACATGTAATGCCTAGGTTTTTTATCAACAAATACTAGGGTTAAACAATTTCTCTCAATGCTTGTATACCTAGCCTCAGGCCCATGTATGATTCGACTTAAATAATATACTGGTTTTTCCACACACTCCACTTCTTGAGACAACAATGCCCCTCTTTATCTTTTGGTGAAGGTGAGGTAGATATGTAAAGGGTTACCTGCTCGAGGGGGAACCATCGTTTGGGGAGATATCAGCAAATTCTACAACTGGTCTAAAGTTGCCTCGTGTGGTTGTTCCCAAGTTAATTTTTCCTTTGCTCACAGAAGTTCTATTAGTGGGTGAGTGACTTTGGCCAGTCCCGACACGAACCTCCTTAAGTAAAAACCTTCCCTAGAAAACACTTTAATTATTTCGCAGCCTTTGGTATTGGCATGTTGGGGATACCTTCTCGCTTGTCTAAGTTCATCTGCACCCCTTATCTGTTTACTATAAATCCTAGGAACTTGACACTAGTCACCCCAAATGCACATTTTAGGGTATTCATCTTCAACTAGTACTTCATGAATCTCTGGAATATTCTCCTCAGATCTGCAAAGTGTGTGGCTTCTACCTTCAACTTTATCACCAAATGATCCACATAAAACTCCACAATGTCATGGAAGAGATCATGGAATATGACCATCATAGTCCTTTGGTAGATAGCCCCTACGTTTTTCAAACCAAAAGGCATAACAGTATACATGAAGTTACCTAATAGTGTGCGAAAAGCGGTCTTCTTTGCATCTTTTGGGTCCATTTTAATCTTGTTGTATTCCACATAGCCATCCATGAAGTTATACATCTTGTTCCCCGTTGTTGCATCTATAAGACTATCAATGTAAGGTAAGGGGAAATCCTCTTTTGGACATGCTCGATTCAAGTCTCTAAAATCCATATAGATTTGTATTTGGTCCTTGTCCTTCTTCCCTACAGGCACAATGCTGGACAACTAGATGGGGTTTTGGATGGGGCTAATGAAACTTATCGCGAGCATCCGAAATGACCCTTATACCCTTAATACCTATCCTCGACACCTCGTGCTCGATTTTTGAACATATCCACTGCACACGTGTCACCTCTATAGGAAAGGATAAAACTCATGTAAATCCTCTAGAAAAAGGAAAAAAACACGTGTCGCCGTTTGGTAAACCAAGACTGCAAGGCTGATCCGTTGCACGACACGTGAACGACGACTCACCAAAGTGAAACCTTATCACCAAGACACGTGTCAACACCGTGGGATATTTGGAAAACTATAAATAGGGCCTTAGGGTTCATTTGAAACTCACACCAATTCCTTGAGAATTATAGAAAGAAATAGTGAGAGAAAGTGTGAGAAAGTTTAAGAAGAAGTTCTTAGGGATATTCATCTTAAGGTAATCTTAATGTTATAATGCATCTTTATAGTTTTAATTTATTGTTTTATAGCTTTACTTAGTAGTTATGCTGGTAAAATACAATAAAGAATTCACTAATCAAAACTTAAAATTTAGAACAAATCCAAGTTAATTTTATAAACTTGTTTGAAATTATACGCTTTTAAAAATAATTCTTTTTAAAGAAATTGCTCGTTATTATGGAATCCGATTTAAGTAATTCCAAAGTCAGGCCCGGTGAAGTTCTGTCTAGATGAGATGGTATTTAAGTGGTGCCCCTGTGACCCTCCATCTCTACTGGGAATGAATCCGGAAATGTTCTGTCTAGATGAGATGGTATTTAAGTGGTGCCCCTGTGACCCTCCATCTCTACTGGGAACCGACTGATGAGGAAAGACTATGAATTGAATTCTTCAATTACGATCAACTAGTTTTAAAAGTTAACAAATAGAGATTCAGTAATCCTTTAAAAGAAGAGGTTAGTATAGTATAAACTGGACCTTAGAACGTGTACTTAAATCTTTATCAGATTAACGTGTGATCGAAGACTCAATACCAGTAAATTTAACCTCCATTTTGGGTGAGTACTCTGACATTCCTTGTGTATTTTGATTATATGATATTATGCAAACAATATATATTTTGTGAACTGCTTTTATTCTCAAAATGCATGTGATACCGATGATTGATTCATTTGTGATATGTTTATATTTGTCCATATAAACATACTGATTATTGAAAAGGATATTGAATATTGAAAATCTGATTCGGCCTAAGGGACCTCTTTACTGACTGACCTTCCCAGCTGGGTTATCGCTGGTGTGCCCTAAATAAGGCGTTGTGACGAACTAGTTCGATTGACCCTCAACTACCGGGGTATAATACGGTAGAAGAATACGGTATTAGAGTGTACTTGGCTATTAAAATGATATGATTGAAAGAAAAAGATATCACATTTGATTTGTTGCATTATTCTTATTCTGAGCTATCCAATTGTGATATATATAATTTCATTTCAAAATTATATCTATTTACTGCAAGTTCCTCTCCATATATGTATATGCCTTCTCTTTTGACTTGAATAGGTATCTATTTTCTGAAAACCCTGGAATGTCTGGAGATTGAACCTCATTCGGCTTTTAGCTGATGTTGTATAAATAAACATTTTTCAGGAAACGTTTAGGCTCACGGACGGAACGAAAATGGACTATATTGAAGATTTAGCTTTTAGAGCTCTTTTTGAAAAATGTTTATTTAGAGCATGTCTGGCTCTCTTGTAATAAGGTTTAAATTTTTTTCTTAAGTTGTAACTCGTTGTTACTTTTAATATATATGAAGTTTCCTTTAGAAAGCTCTGATGACGTAATTCCTTTACTTTCAGTATTTTACCTCTGGAATTGTTCCTTTATCTTCAAATCTATCTTCGACTTATATGTTCGAGTGGCCTACTTTACCGGTATTTCTGATGATATAACATTCAACTTGTGATAGCTCACCTCCTGGTCTACTCCGAGCATCTCGGTATATTTCCATACGAATGCGTCCTTAAATTCCCTTAGCAATCCCATCAGTTCTCCTTTTGTACAAGCATTAAGGTCTTTCGAGATAAATATTGGTCTTGGGTCATTCCCTTCATCGGCTAAGTCTACCTTCTCTAGCTATTGGGATCTTGGCCTATCTTACATGCATTTTGGTTCTTCCTCAAACTCCTCCACAAATTTCTGGTTGTTGAAGTTATCAATCACCAATCATTGACCTAAGTTGTCCACCAAAAAACACATATAGACCGGATCATCCTCATCATCCAGGTCTTCGGCTTCCCGATCACTCCTTCAGAGTTTGCAAATATTCTTGCCATTAGCCAGAACCACTCTTTTACATTGGCGTGGTTTCTCCTTCTGGCAGGGTCTTTTGCGTGTGTTTTCTTCTAACAATCCATAAGGTGGTATTTGATATGGGAAGTGATGTTCTTCATTGTGATCCCTACATTCACATAACATATCGATTTTCTTGACTGGTTGCCATACCCTGCTATGGACAAAGGACTTTGCACAATCCTTGTCTCAGAGATATTGGAGTCGCAGAATGATACCATAAGAATAATGTTGATAGATGCTCCCCCATTCATCAAGGCACACTTAAAGCTACACCCATTCACGCTCGCCGTCACATAAAGTGGTTTGTTATGAGGATATTTGACCAACCGATTTTCCTCTGAGAAAGTGACTTCTGAAAGGAACTTATTTACTAGCTTGGCCATCGGCCCTTTCCATAGCAAGTTTGGGTCTATGTTTTTCTTTGTGATCTCCAAGATTGCTCGAGTGACCTTTAATCGAGAATCTTCCGATAATCCAACCTGCTTGAAAAAATAACTAAACTTTTGTGATCTTTCTACCATAACACATTCAACTCAAGGATCAACCTGTTCTTCTTCTAACTCATAAACCTCCTCCACATCATTGTACGTCGATTCATCGTATGCTATCACCACATTCACTTCCCCCAAAGAGTAAGCCTCCACCTGTCTGTTCAAATCATCAATTCGACTCCACTCATCTTTTATTTCTTCCTCTATAGTCAAGCAAGACATTTGTGATAAACACTCTTCCAAAGAGTCCACAAAATCCTCCTCCTGGAATCTATTCTCCATCATTAGCCCTTCTACCTCTTCATCAAAAGCACTGACCATGTTTTCCCCGTGTGTTAGCAGAGGATTATTGTTGACATTGGCTTGTGGTAGCTCGATATCCCCCTTCTTGATGTGCATGTCTATTATCTTCCTGAGAGCAAAACACTTGCTCGTAGGATGTCCCACCCTGTTGTGCACTACGCAAAATGTTGGGCCCTCTCTGTCTTCTCGAGTGACGGGTGCCGTATCGGGCACAATATGCCAACACATGTTATCTCGAATCATGAGATTATAAGTTTCTATAGCCTGTTCCACCGAGCAATGCAGCTCCATGGGTCATCTTTGTTGAACTTTCTCTTGTGTCCCCTTCCCCTCGAGCTACAATTTATTTCCTCATGCTTTTTGCCTTCGTCATTAGCATAGTTCACCCGAGGGGGTATTCCTCTCCCTGAGATACGTGATGGCTTTAGTAACAAACTTGACAAAGCCGGCGAGGGTGTTGGGATTGGCTTCACAACCAAGGCTATGTTCCTCACACATTTAAGGAATGAAGCGAACGTACCCTCCCACGTCTCATTTATCAAACGGTATATATATTCGGGCAATAAGCGTTCCACACAAACCTGCAAGAGATTATCCTCTCATGTCTCTTCCATCGCATCTAGGTAGTGTTTGCAAAATCTCCTGATGTAGGTCACCACATCCTTGTCGGGCTTCTATTTCTCTCGATCCAATTATGTAAGGGTTAATTCATCCTCAGCCAAGAATAATTTTTTGTAAGAACTGAACATGAAGATCCTCCCATGTGGCCACACTGCTTGGAGCCAAGTGGGAATACCACGTATAAGCTTTCTTAGTTAGATACTTAGAAAATTCTCTCAACCTCAGTTTCTTATTATTGCAGTGGGCCCCAAGATTCTCCACAAACCTTTTAATGTGCTCCTTGGGATTCCCCCCTTTTCTTATATACTTATCAAAAATAGGAGGAATATACCCCACTGGATAGGGTTCGTCATTGTACTCCTCTGGATATGGAGTACGAAAATCATCGTACACCTAGGAAGATTCTCCTCCTGCCTTTGAGGCCACCATCTTCTTCAAAAGATCCTTCTTTCCTCTTCTCCATCGTTGGTGTAGCATAGTTGTGTTACACAAGGGTCATCATCATCGGATTCACTATTGGTGGAGCAATCTGTGCGCCAATGCTTGGCTGAGTTGTTGTTGGCACAATCATGTTAGGTGTTCCTCCTACGATGGAAGGATCATTCAAAGGTGGTGAGGTCGTCCTGTTGATAGTTGCCTGAGCCACTCCCCCTGAGATAAAAGGAGCCTGTAAGGTCACCAGTGGGGTTACGAAAGAACTAAGCCCCATTGCAGGCCCTAACATCGTCTGAGTTGCTAGAGTCTTAATGAACTCAGGGAACAAGCTCATCAACCCTGCCATCTGTGCAGGTCCTGCGTCAGTCGTCCCTCTATCGGAAGGGCACAGTAGTCTCCGTTCACCCGACCCTTTCTCTATCCTACAGGTTGGTGTGGTTCTCTCTCTCTTCACGCTGTATAGCGTCAAAGTCAATGTTTCTCGCCACATCATCGTTAGCCATCTCTCAAAAGAGAATACCTCCCCAGTAGAGTTGTCAAATGTAGGAGGTGCGTTCTTAAGATTATGTTAATATAAAGGGAGGTGTAACCCCTTATCAAGATTGTAATTATGGCCTTAGAATAGTTAATGACAATAACAAATGCTAGTCCCAACCCAACATATTCAACACACAAAACACTTATATTACATATATTCTTTTGACATAAATGCTATAATAATAAAACGACAATAATTAGTAAGAGAACTCCCACAACTAACTTGGTCGGAGGGAGTGAGCACAAGCACCTTTGAGGCTATAAAGGCAAGGCAGTAACCTTAAACACAAATTCAATAAATGAAGTGGATCTCTTAATAAATGTTCTCACAATAAAACTCTCGTGTATGAGAGTATTTCTGCAGCATCTCTAGGCTAGAAAAGTGTGATCCCCTTCATAGTGTAATGTTAGAGGTATTTATAGAAGGGAGATAATCCTAATTAGGTCCTTCTTGTAATTAATACCTTTATGTCCCTTATTGGTGTCAACAGACCTCTGCATTTAATGCCAAAGATATTGCATTAAATGACGTAGATATGATATTTTTGGCGGGAACATTGCTTAGACTCTCAGAGTTGTGAACATCTTGCAAAGAACGTGATGTTCCAGCGATGAACTTACCATACTGGGAATATCTCTACTTGAGTATTGCTTTATCGAGTTACTGAATGTCATCCATGTTGATGTCAAAGAGTTTATAAATAGTGATTTGCAAAAGGTGTGATGTCACATCACTCAAAAAAGGTGGTTCATCGAAGGAAAGGTTTCTCGAGACATAAGTCACTCAAGCAACTTGAAATTTGAATGTGAGCGCGACACTGGCCAAAAGGTAGTTCACCGATTAAACGATTGCTCGAGATACAAGTCACTCAAGCAACTTTGTAATATCCATGTGAATGCAACAAGTTTATTTCTGAATAACTATTTAGGATTGGAGCCCCCTCGAGTGGGTTCCCAGAGATAGTGCCTCGAGGTGCTACTAATCCAAGTTAGGTATAAACCATGGTTTTGCCTAGGTGCCTTGAAGGGGTTGGTCCATTCTAACGTCGCCTCATGCCCAATCCTCTAAACCAAATCCCTGTGAGATTCCTAGCATGAGGTTGTCCAGTAGATCATGTAAGCTCTCCCATGCACTGCCAGACATGGTCCCTCGAGGATACCGAGCGACCTCAAGGTTTTTACAAAGTAAACTTTACATAATTTCGAGAGAACGAGAGTATGAGTACATCAAAAGTTCCTATTACAATTTTGTGTTTTTGTAGTATTTGCCTCCTGGCATTGATCTTTGTGTGATGTTTGTCGATCATCTTCTTCTTTATGCGAGCGACCATCCCTAATCCTTCTTGTGCACTGTTGATGTTGTTTATCAGGTTTCTTTGAATATCAGGACTACGTTTTTAAATTATTTTCTTAACAAGTACACATTAATTTTAACCTTAGGTGTAATAATGTTAAACAAAATGAAATTGACTCAACTTATGCAACATTTCATGAATTTAAATGCCACCTAAAACAATAATGTCAAACTATTTAATGATTTTTAAGAGAGTCCTTTATGAAAACCCATTGATCTTCTTCTTTATAACGGCCCAAAAATCTCACATATTTAAGAATTCACTCTCAAATGTTATGAAGATATCGTAATGCCCATGTGTAGATAAGCATCAATTAATATAAAATTAACCTTGGCACTTTTATTTTTATGTGTCGTTAATTTTTAGTCTCTTTTTGTAAATGGTGGATTTTAACACAAAGAGTATTTACTCTTTCGTACCCCATTTCCATTACTTAATATATAACAAATTTTTTGGGCAATGGTTCTTACAAGCAAAACTTATCTCTAGTACATTTGGTTCGTCATTAAACACTATTGAGATGAGAACACCGTATTCAAAACATGATAAGCAAGTACAATATTCAAAAAGTCTGTGCATGTGTGCAATAATGGTGATAAAAAGTCCATCATAAAGAAAGTAGTTATCAATGAACAATGAAATGCTATCTACACATTATTGAGCACACTAAAGAAATGAATCCATATCTCAAAACAACATGAAAAACTCACATGAATGGATATAAGGAAGTTATGATTCTAAAATCTTAAATGCACATCCATAAATTATTTAAAAAGAAATACAAAAATCCTTTTGTCCTTTTAAATTGTTTTATCAAAAATAAAATATTTTTGAATTTTTTTCAAGAGTTTTCCAAAATAAAAGGATATAAATACATGGAAATAAAAAATAGCAAGAGGGACAAAAGATATGAACATGATAATCACCCTACACTAGATAAATTACCAAAACTCAATCATTGGTCAGAGAGGTGTTCTCAACGGGAATAGGCATACTTTGAAATTCCTCGATCAAAATTTGTGAGGTTTTGACCAAAAACTCTACTTGCTCTCCAAAACTCTCAAAATAATTGCAATCATGTATGGGAGCATGAGTAGAAACACGTGGGGGGCTCGTGTAGGAACATGTGTGTGGAATTGTTTGGAAGCATATCACGGAACACGTGTCTGAGAAACTTTCTTTAGCTTTAAATAAAACTCTGTAAGGTGACCTCTTTATTTTCAATGAGAACAAACATAAATAGGATTCAGTCTACCTTAATCAAAATGCCTAGGATGCACTCTTCTTGGTGGCTTAGGTCTCCTCGGTAGGTTAGGTCGAGACCCATATGGATCCATCATAAAATTGGGAACTGGTTTGGGTGAGGCATTAAAAGTGGATGCACCATCATAACATATTCCTTTACTTTAACATCATTTTCAACCTTCTTAGACGTGTCGTCTAAATTGACCTTGACCTCTCGAGAATGTTCGAGATCATTCTCGAGTTGGAATAAATGGACTTTAAGTTTATCATGAGTCTGTAATGAAGCTTGAAGATATCTCATAATACTAGCCACGGTGTTGGTCAAATAGGTCTTCTCCCTACTAATCATAATCAATTGCTCACGCAGTGAAACTTTCAACTTCTATAGTTAACTCACCGACGCCTCACACTCTTTCCAAGCTATAACCACCTTCTCTAAATCAAACACCCTAAGAGTCAAACTTCTATTTTTCTTTTTAATTCTTAAAGTCTCTTTGTAAAGTTCGGTGTAGGCTTTTTTAAGGCCATTTCCCCCCTTACACAAAATCTCATCATCATCCTCACTCTCTCCAGAATGATTCGACAAAGTGTCGAGGCTGTCACATTTAGAAATTTCCTCACCACATTGGGTCAAATTATAAGTACTAACGTGACTAGCCATAAATGCTTAAAAATTAGGTTCATGCGGTGATTCATCCCTGAAATCCATCGACTCGACATCACTATCCCTAATAATGGCTTTTAATGCAGCTTTGCCTTTGCCCCCATATCTTTAGCCTAGTGGCAGACTCGTGGGATTTATGACCCTTGCCCTCCCACTCATAACATCTCATTTGATCATTCTCGCAAATATTCTTTCCCACATTAACATTTTTATTTTTCTCAAAACCATTTTTTCTTTGGGAGAATTTTCTTTGTTAAATTTGAGAATTATTTTGGATTTTTTCACAAACAAGGCAAGATCATCAAGTTCAAAATAAAATTCAAACTCATAATAAAAAAAAGATTCCTTTTTCTTGTTAGACTAGGATTTCAAAGCAATCCATATTTCCTTTTTCTTTTGTGTTTTGGAAAACATATCGATTTCATAAGTTTGAAGCCTTCCTACGAGTTCTTCTAACCTAAGCATAACTAAAATTCCTAAACATTAAGGACCGTAACTTTAGGGATAAAGAGGGATGGTGGGGATCTCAAAATATTTTTCACAACGCGCATCTGAGGAATTCCCTCACCCAAATCAAAACTAGAAATGACTATATCAGATAATCTAGCATAAAATTCATCAAAACTCTCAGATTCTAGCATAGTGATAGTTTCAAATTGATTGGTGAGATTTGTAGCTTATAAGCTTTCAGAGAGTTGGTACCTTCGTGAGTGAGATGGAGGGTATCCCACGGTTCCTTAAACGTGGTACACATAATGATGTGGCAAAACTCGTCAGGGGTGACGTTTCCGGAAAATGCACTTAAGTCGGGGGAGTTAAAACGTCTCCATTTAAATTCATCATTTATCCAGGTAGTGATGGGTTTAGGACTTATGGCATCACCATTAGTCACAGTGGGTGGTGTCCATCATCTTTCACAAAAAAGCCAAACACGTTCGCCAATCGCTTTCAAAGACGACCTCATTCGAGATTTAAAATATGAATAATTTGACCCATAAAAAATAGGAAACCTATTATACAAATTACATAAACCCACTTTAATGATCACACAACAAATTAGTGTAACCTTCTCTAATACCAATTGGAAAATGCATGGGCTATATGGAGTCACTTGTATCTTAGGTTATACACACAAAGATTCAATTTTTAATCAAATTTTATCTCGATTAGAATTAGGTGTGCATACAAGATAAAGTCAAAATTAGATTTGCCAAACCACATAATCAAACCAAACCAAACAAAAGAAGAATTAAGGAAAAATCCCTTTGGGGAAAAAACTATATTCAACAATTTAAAAGAGTTTGGCAGCCTCGATGACTTATAAAATACTTAGAGATCCATTAAGTATAAAGCACAAGGTTTTAAATCTTTGACATAAAGTGATACAGTCTAGCACCACCCACGGGAAGCATCTCTTCCCTCGGTATCCACTGATCAGCCTCAGCATGTGAAATCCTTACTTCTTCATCAGTAGAGTCGCAACTCCACAATCAGCCATAGAGTAAACTCTACTAGGGTTTGATGTAGTGTATGGAAATTGAGTTTGACAAACTCAAAAAATCATTATAGGGATGAAGATGATTTGCAAAATAAAAGGGTTTCTATGAAACAAAAAGTGTGGAAATTTTGGAACAGGTATAGAAATTATTTTTTTCCAAAAGATTTTGTAAATTGCAATTTATAAAGAACGCAATTTTTGAGCGGTAAACTCGTTCAAACAAAAAAGAGACTTCGTTAAAATAAAAACAATAATTTCAATCTAATAAGGTCCAATCTTGTTCGAACAAAAGGCCTAGCTCGTTAGAATGATCTTTCAATGTACTTTCAATGAGCTTAGTTTTGTGAAACAGAGACCATATGTTAGAAGCTCGTTAGAAGTTCGTTCTAATAATTTAGGAAGTTTGTTCCAACGAAATTACAGCCTCGTTCAAACGAGAGCATGGTCTTGTTCTAACGAGCTGCAAAGCTCGTTGTAACGAACCAGAATAAAATATTCTCATAGATATTTTTATAAAAATGCCTCGAATAAAAAAATGAACATCCTAGAATAAATATGAATACATATAATGAAAATCTCAAATCCGTATACCTCTATTAAGTGTTCGTGACGATTCCAACGGCTTGAATTTCCAAAATGATGCTCGATCACTAACATGTCTTCAAACGATCATGGAAGCATATGCGGATGTAGTGTTTGGTTTGTAATGGGATACACCAAATTATCTAAACTATGAAAAATTATTAAATCTTTATCTTACCCCATAAGAACGGTCCGTTCTTGAAGAATGACGGGAATTACCGTGGAATACTTCCAATTTGTCTCATCTAATCCCCCATATCGCTTAAGGCAAAAATAAAGTAAAAATGGTATTGCCACGTCAAATGACAACAGAACTCAAAATGTTAGATGTATTCACATGAATTAGTTGAAAATATGCTTACCCAAATAATTATCCCGGAAGAACAAAAAAAATCAATTGCAAATAAATTTATTGCACATCAAAAGCGTGGAAAACCTATAGATCCCAACTACTTTACTCCTCAGTAAAGGAGGAAAAATAAAATCATACCCAAATAACGCTCTAGAAGAGGTTATAGATAATGCTCAAGAAGAGGATATGAATAAAATATCTACTTTCTTTAAAAACCTAGAAGAGGTTATTGTCTATAAAAAGATATAAGTTCCTGAAGTGACTATAAAGTCCCTAAAGTAGGCAAAAGTACGTAATATTAATGAGATCTCTATGTTTTATACATATATAAGAGAAAAGGGGGATCGACAAAGATGATCATCGATGATATAACTACATATTTTATAGCTACACAAAAATCAAAGGGCAATGATACAAATCCACGTACTATAAATGAATATTGACAAAGGATATAATGGCCAAAATGAGAAAATGACATGATGGCATTATTCGAGAATCTAAATAAACGTGGTTTATTCGGACCTATAGTACAGATACCATGAAACATTAACCCTCAAGGTTATAAATGGGTGTTTATAAGAATGACAGACATTAAAACTAGCTAAAAAGTGCACGATTAATGGCACAGGGTTTCCTGAAGAAATCGAAATTGATTATATACAAATATACCATCATCTTATGGTTGTAAATAATTTTAAGATATCTGACTAGCTTAGTAGTTTTTTTAATATAATATATATGAGATTCATGAATATCATAACTACTTATTTATATGGGACTTGGACACAGAATACATATTAAAATACCATAAGGATTTTCTTTGCCTGAAGCAAATATAAGAAGTACGTACTCAAATACACTAAGATATTCATTATACAATATGCAATCCAGATGGATATAGGTACAATCATCTTAGCAAATACTTTACTATGGAAGGGTATGGAAATAATCATATACACCAATTTTCCATTATAAAATATCCTTAAAAGGATGTGTTTTGAAGAGCTCAATTGAAATACAAAATAACTAAATTAGGAATTCAAAAATAAATGACCTTGGGATAATTAGTTATTGTCTTGGCCCATAGATAGAAAATAATGTTGGCTAAACACTGATCCCTAATTTAAATGGATTGTAAATTAATGTATTACTTTAGCATATATTAACAATGCCATTATTTATACACATGGTCTCTAGTCTTTGGATATAATAATATCTATATCATCTCAAATATGATCCCAAATATAAATTTGGTCTAGAAGTACCATATTAACACACTACACCAAAATAGGAGATTTGTAAGTGTTTTAAACACTTACAAATGCCGTCTGCAAGTGTTTAAAACACTTACAAATCAACGCATTGCTAAAAAATTACAAGTGTTCAAAACTGTTGCAAATGTCAATTGCAAGTGTTCATTAGAAAAACATATCCGTTTCAGGCAATCGTTACAAAAAAAATAGTAAGTGTTCTGAACACTTGAATATTAAAACTTTGCAAGTGTTTTAAACACTTACAAAAATCTTAATAGCAAGTGTTTAGAACACTTGCAAAATTCAACAACCTTTTTAATTTACAACGGATATAAACACTTGCAAAAGAAAATATATATTTTTTGTAATGGTTCAAAAAACTTATATGTAAGGGAAACAAGGTTCATTTTGTAAGTGCTATGAACACTTACATAAATTAAAATATTAAAAAAAATTATCCACCACATACAACCAACCTCACATATAACAAACAATAAAAACAGCTAAAAACATAACAATTATATCTAAACACTTCCATACAATACTTCATGATATGTTCAACATAAACAAGCATTCTCATCAAGAAAGGAAGCAAGAACCAAAAGTATATATCGAGTATTCTCCTTAACAAACTTCATACATCTAGTTATTGTATCCAAATACACATGTTCCACAACCCTATTAGTATGGTAAGTAAATCGTGTCGATAAGAGCATTGTCACTAGTTCCCTCAAGAGACCACTACCAGTACTCATCGCCTCATCGCTAAATGACCCTCCAAGTGCATAAAAAATGAAATCGGAGATTCTACCACTTCAGCATTCCTATCGACAGAAGATGAAATGACACCACCAATGAGAGTCTGTTAAAAACCTGAGTAACATCACGCAAGTCAAATTTAGCAACAATTTTATGTGATTGTGAACATAAACAAATAAGTGACTCTTAAAAGGCAAACACATGGGACATAAACAAAGATGAAAGATTACAAATCCAATCAAATGCAAAACCAAGTATGGCCAACACAATTATATATTAGTTGTTATGCAGTTAGTATAACACAGTGGCAAGGCCCAATCAGATGCATTCACAGTGAATATATGACTTTTGTTTACATAAAAAAAACTAAATAATGTATGGTGATGTTAAGCCAAGAAAAATTACCTGATCAAATGGGGCATATGATCGGATCGTGATTTAATCCCAAAACCATTTGAAAGTAGAAACATCAAATCTGCAAAAATAGATTTTAACCCAAAAATCAATTAGCAATTTATCAGTCCAAATGAAATATAAATTTTGATAACCGTACACAATGAAGAAAGCAATGAGATTTATAGGAGCATGATCTATGTACATTTAAAATATAAAATTATCACATGAAACACTCGCAAACATCAACGACGCCGACAAGCAATGATGGGTTCAGGAGCTTAGTGATGTGTTCAGTAGTTGCAACAAACATTCAAACTCATTAAAAATTAAATTTAGTAGGTGCAAGAGACATTCAAACTTATTAAAAACTAAATTTAATGGGCATACTTGTAATGGACAAATGATAGCCTAAGAAAGTAATCAAGGAAACAGTGATCTACCCAAAGAAGTATGTGGGCATACTTGTAACTAAGCGTGTTCAATTGACTGTCAACAAAACAACAAAACAAAAAGGTAAAAAAATAGAAAACATAAGCATGAATCGTGTCGTAGGCACCGATTTTTTTAGTGTATATATAGCGCTTCTTACATATTATGCAGCCATATTATAATTTTGTCTGTAGTATAAGATTGTGCACTAACAATTAACAAAAGAGAACGAAAAAAATGCAATAAACTAAACGAAAACATAAACAAAACTTTTAAGTGATGCTATCATAAAGCTTAGCACCCGAACTTAATTGTTTGCAATCGGGGCAACGAGGACTTAAATGTTGAAAAAGGACATCCATGACCTGTAGTGCATTATAACATAACCAGATAGATGAGTTCATCAGAATAGCTAAGCATGTATAGGAAAAAAGACGGGGAGATTATGTTTGAGCAAAAATATCCGTATAATTAAAATAACATAATGGAAGAACAAGTGAATGAAATTAGAAAAAACGCAACCATGGTTCAAAGACTCAATTAAAACTGGTCTAAATCAGCCGAGCAGACATGCTGTCAGCACCCAAAGTTCGAAACCTGTTGCCTGTACTTTTATATTAACAATATCAATTACTTTCGATGTGACCTGCCAAGTTTTTACCAAAATAGATGAAATACTGGTGAGTCATTGAGTATAGGCACTAGCTTGGTAAATCCAAGTATTTTTTGCAATTACTATTCGTATAAATAATGAATCGATGTCTCACCCGAAACCAATAACAATACCGAGTCAAAAACTAAACACTCAGGTCTTTAGGTGAAGCCATGACTTTGAACCATGCCGCTAACCTAATCAATGTAAAGGATTGAATGAAGAGAGGAAATCACAATTACATCCAAAATCTCTAGGACCATATTTACAAATTATAAAATCTACAAAAGTGTCTTTCATTAATGTAAATCCGAAATAAAGAAAAAAACGAATTCATGTTCAACAAAACACAATATTCTAATTGCCAAAATTGTACCTAGCACACCGGTCGGTCAACCCGCTCCGGATACTCCCCTCCAATAGCCGTCATACCTCCCACAATCTAAACAATCGAATTCACCAAATGCACGTCAAATTCACCTAAATTACACGATAGAAGCTACATATCTGGTTAATCACAACATCCAACTGAATTATACAACAAAACATTCAAATTAAACCCTAACAAACACAACTGAAGTAAAAAAAAGTATAAAATTACCAAACCACGGTCACGAGGATGATTAAACCGACGTCGTGTCCCATAACCACAAAATGCAGTCCTCAAATAACAAGTACAATCAGACTCCTCGAGTCGCTCCGAGTATGATTCGGATCTGCCACTCAACCCCAACTGCCACATAGGCTCTGAATTTCACCACATTACAAAATCAACACACAATTCCACACATTCAACCCAATTTCACATGAAATTCAAATTCAAACATATACTTAGCTAATAGTGATTATTAACGGGATGGGCAATGATAACCTAAAAGAACAAATTATTCTAAAATTTGTTCAATTATTAACACATTATGCGGGGATTAATTTGTTCAAAGGCATAATCTTCAGGAATAAAAATCATTCAACAATATATAAACAACTCACGCATTATTATCTTGTTTTAAAAAAAGCTAATGATAGAGCAGTGATTACAAGAAGAAAGTGAGTATCTAGTGAGTTTCAAATTAACTATTGTAGGCTTGCATCGGGAGGGACTTTAAGTTCCTGGTTTGTGACTTTATAGATGAATTGACTGGACATAAAAGATAAAAAACCATGTAGGTTCCAATTAAGGCAATAAAATAAGTACCTGCATACTTGTAGTTCCATACGAGTGAAGTTTCACGAGGTTCAAAATGGGATCGAGGCATTCTTTCAGTGAAATACTCAAATACATGTTGTAAATTTGACAGAAGCATCAAAATTTTAGGAGCTGGAGGATGCAGTGAAAGAGATGTTACCACAAAATGACACATACCTTTACACTGTCAGTGTCAACCCATTACATATTCAAATGCTCAGGCATTGTAGTCATCCAGACCCCCTGTGTAGAGCGCAAAAACATCCCGTTCTCTGCCGCTAACCACATGTATAATCACCAAAGTTCTGCAGCAGCACTCAGTTACTTCAGAATGGGATATAGTGGGGATAGAAAAAGACCACCTAATTTTGACTTTGATGATTCACTAATTGCATAATTAACTTGGTACCTTTTGCTTTTGAATGTTGTTTACAGTAACAGAACTTTTACCACTCAACAATGAAAAAGGTTATGTGCGTCTAAAGAAGATTAAAAAGGTTACAAATTCTAATAATGCAAAGTGGCAAGGTACGAAGTCAAAAAAACCCAAAACGGAGAAGTGAAAGTAGATGAAGTAAAGTACATCATCCAACACTTTTCTGTCACTTCCACGGAGAACAACAATAGTTGTCTTTGGATCATTGCAAAGGGATGTCAGGGGTTCTTTCAACTCCGGGTGCAATTTAAGTTCCATTTCTCTTATTTGATCTATGCCTCTTCTACCAGGAGTATCCACTGGTTCAGTTAATGTAGCATTGAACCCCTATAATTTCCAATGACCAGAAAGAGATAAGAATCACAGCAAACTCATTCTAAATCATAATCCTAACTTAAATATGCAAATATAAGTTCCCATTGATTGAAAGTTGCGTCTACGACTTTCAAGACACGACTTTCAAGTACTGAAGATTTTCATAAAATGGTGTATGTGAAGCATATGGACATGAATGCAACACGGCATTAAAATACTTACAAGGAAAATCCTGTGAAAGTAGGACAGAGAACGTTATTATGAAAATACATAGTTCTATAAATTAAAGGGTAAATTATACTAAACCCCCAAGTTTTGGGTCACCACCTCAGCTAAAAATCTTATACTAAGCCCACTCATCAATTGGATCTAAAGAAAAAAGACAATACAGTTAAAAATTAAATGGATAAAATTTCCCCTGAACAGTCTAACCAATCGAATACAAATTTCAGTGGGAGAAGAAGGAAATTGCTGTAGAGAGAAACCTTGGAAAGTTTCTTTGATGAAATTGGAGTCTTCATGCCCATACTGATTATTCGAACACGGGAACCAGAGGAATCAAACAACAAAGACAAATTGAACTGGCAGAGGTAGAGTAGCCGGTTTCAATATTGGTTATGCGCGATTTCTAATTTCCAAAACATCAGGATTCAGCTTCTTGGTGTTAATTTCAAATTGCTATGCCAGTGATGATGCCCGTCTTTACTTTTGAGTTTCCAAACATTCGGGATCAATTTTAGAGTAAGGAGAACAGTGTCCAGAGGAAGAGGAAAAGTGAGAAGTCCATCACACATTTGGAGGAGGAGGGGTAAGGGAGGTTAGGAGGGTGGTGGTCTATAAAGGATAGAGGAAATAGGGTGGTGAGTTATCAGGTGTGAGGGAAGTTTTTTTCTTTTTTTAAGCAATTGGTAGTTAAGTTGTGATCTTTCGAATCAGAATACTAATTTTTTAGGAACTACAAGTATGTAGGCTTGCACATGATTGGCATCCGATGAAATCTCGATTCACTGTTAAAAAGATCAATGTCCCCATCCTCTAGATGGCGATAAACTATGCAACCGAATTTGAGATCATCAACACGGCGCTTCTTTATAGCGGTGTTCATCAATGCCCTGTAGTATACAAAATTATTATTCTAAAAAAACAAAAGTACACCGGAATATGGAAAAATAATGATGAATAATATTCTCATGTTGATGAACCATCAAAAAAATTGATAAAATTTGCACCGGTGTATTTATTAAGCCCATTACGGACACACTGCCTCAGCTTCTCTATATGGCCTGGCAGCTTGCATATGTAATAGCCCTCCACGTACATCACTGTACTAATTGAGAATCATAAACAAAGAGTATTTGTACTTATCAATATGTGTGTGTGTGTGTGAAATTTGTTTACATTTAAGTTTACATATCCATATACACTGTATAGTACTTGATATATATATATATATATATATAAGGTCGTACCCAGTGCACAAGGTATCTGTCACCTACCAATTGACCTACATGTAGACATTTTGAAGTTAAACCCGAAATAAATGTTCATATGGATGCAACGACGTTCTGGATAATTGAATTTAAGTAGGTGTAAATCCGCGCGATGCGCGGGTTAGGAGATTTTGATAGTCGATGTTCACCTTAAGTGTATACTTTTTATCGTTGATATTCTTGCATGTTACAATGTTGTGAATAATACTACTTAATATCATACATATTACATCTCCAAAACTGTATATACCCCAAGCATAAGGAAATGAAGTGAATTCACCCCAAGCATAAGTCTGACCTTGATCATCAACAACCAAATAATGCCAGCCACCAATTGCAGCCTGTAATAAATAAACCATTAATAAATTAATTTTCCACTACAAGAAGAAGAAGCAAAAGCAATTGCTCAAGTATTTATCTCCTGTCGATAATTCACTTCAAGACATGTTTGTATATGACTCACAACATTCTTACTCAGGTTAAAGCTCTTGCTAATGCCAAAACTCTTCAGGTAATACCCATTATCCATTTTCTGGCTTTCAATTTCAGACAGAGAATAACTAAGGTATTGGGTTTTGGCCGGGTTAGGATGTCTAAGGCCGGTTTTGATGAAGGTTGTGATTTGGGTATGCTGGTCGGAGTTGGGTATGAATAGGATGTCACCGGCGGTGTTATATGATAGGAAGGGTCGCCGAAATTTTCCCCACTACCTGTTGGGTCGAGGTTGTGGGATGGATGGGTCGGAATTTGTGGTGGATTTCGAGTTGTAGTGATTTGAGTTGAACTGGGTATGGGATTGGATTTGGGTTCTTGGTTGGGTCGCCGGGTAGGAGCAGGTTTGATCGCCGGTGGTATAAGGATGGGTCGGAGGGGTTTGGGTTATGGTCGGTAGTTGGCCATGGGTTGGCAGTTGAGTTAGGGTAGGAGCGAGAGAATTATGAGCGTCGTTGTTTATAATTTACCTAATTTAAAACAAAATAAAAAATAAAAAAACTATGCAAACAACTCAACTAAGACTAAAAAACTAAAAAATATCTATTAAAATTAAAAACTAAAAATTAAATTCCTAATCTAAAAAGACTCAAAAAATAAAATAATAATAAAATCAAACTAACTATAATCTAAAAAAACAAAAAAAAAACTTGCAACATTCTTATTTAGGTTAAAGCTCATGCTAATGTCAAAATTCTTCAGGTAATACCCATTTTCTCTGGCTTTCAATTTTAGACATATTAACTAACTGCTTTTGCTTTTGCTTTTGCTTTTGCTTCTGTTGTGGTGGAAAATTAATTTATCAATGGTTTATTCATTTCAGGCTGCAATTGGCCCCTGGCATTGTTTGGTTGTTGATGATCAGGGCTAGACTTTTCCTCAATTGAAATATTTATTGGATCCAGTTTTTTGTTTGTTGATTATTCAAAAAAGTTCTCTGTTACGAACCATAAAGTTTTCGTTTTTCCAAACTTACCATGATATATAATTTAGGGCCTGAGATGTTGTATGTTTTTCAATTGACAAATTTCTCATGAGATAATATTTTGCTCATTGCATTTTATTTGTAATTTATTGAATTCATTTTTTGTGTTTGTTAATTGTTCATCATCATTTGCTATAACATTTTTGGGGCTCGTAAATATTGTTGCCTCATATTGATGAGTCTATTTGAAGCTACTAACGGTAATCTTGAATATTTAAATTATAATTGAGGAAATACCAATTCATTATGTTGGCCTCAAGAGAGAATTATTTTGAGTTCTCAATTGAAGATGGTGTTGTTGAAGAACTTCTTATCAAAGTTGCACCAACAACAATCATTCAAATCCCTGCACAACAGGTACTTGAAATTTTGGAAAAATTAAATAAAGAATGGGTTATTTTGTTAAAATGCAATACATGTTCGCATTAAGTTTTCCTAATCATCTAAGCAGCCACGTGGCATCTCATATCTACGCTCACCACCTTCCTCTCAGTTAACCCCTTATTAAACTCATGCCCAACTCCTCCTGTTCCCTACCTCTTCGTCTCCTTTAATATAGTTTAATTATGTTGCTCCACCGATTTTTTTCCTCAGATTTCTCATACCATTCTACTGATTTTTTAGTCTTTTTGTTTTAACCTTTTTTTTTTACAAATGATCACTAACTTCATTTTTTATATCTGGCAGATGTGAAATTATCAGTAGTACAATACTATTGATACACATTTGTTGCTGGGTAATATGTGAATCTAAAATGAGAGGTTACCGTTGTAAAAGTTTGTTCAGGTGGTTGGGTCAAGCTTTTGGCCTTTTGTAAGAATCTTTGTTCTTGGGGCTGTTGCATTTTGGAAATAGGACAACAAACATTTTTTTTATGGTTTTAGTCCCTGTTTTTGAATAAACCCGCTGGCGCGGACCCATATTCATAAAACGTCAACCAATCACAGCATGCCACGTGTCCCTTTAATTTGAAAATAGGGACTAAAAATGAAAACGAAATGTTTGTTGTCCTATATCCATAATCAATATTATTTTAAGTCCTAAAATTACATAATCTATAAAAAAAAAACACGTTTTTTCTTACTTATTATGATTGATTATGGTATATTCATTTCATATTCATTTTTGTTCTATATTTCAAGTGTTTTGCAGCCCTGAAATGTCAAAAAGCCAATGAAAGATGTTTATATTTCTTCCAATAAAACCCTACTTAGTGGTTCGTCTAGTGTGGGATCCTTAACGCACCCTTTCCCTCCCCTAAACACAAACCTTGAAACAACTTCGGTGTTAAGAAGGTGGTAACTATAGCACACTTCTCTCTCATTAAACATGAAATTGAATATGTAAATTGTGTTGGGTTTCAAGTTTGACAACCCACTGAACCCTTTTCCATTCCAGGATCCAAGCCTGAACATGGTAGTGGAACCATTTCTTAGTATAAACTGACTGAGGGTATCCATATGGGTCACATTTGTATGTAAAATCACCTGGTGCTAGATCCAATGTTTAAAAAGGCGCCCGAGGCGAGGCGAGAGAAAAACGCCTCGAGTCTTAAGCCTCAGGCCATTAAATAGAGGCTTACGCCTTTTTGGATGAGGCGCTGCGCCTCAAGGCTGACCGCCTCAAGGCGGTGAGGCGTACGCCTCTTATACGGGGCTTAAAAAATGGAAAAGAGAAGATAGTTAAAAAAAAAAAAAACGTTCGTTAGAAATAAACCTTAACCCTTCTATTATTGAAGTCCGCTTACTCTCTCTCTGCTCCGAAACCATTTTCCTTCACCGAAACCCTAATCCGGCCATCCTTCTCCTTCCATTCTTCAAGTCCGGCCCTCGGTAAGAGCAAAACCCTTTAATTCTTCAACTCCGGCCCTAGTTTTTTACGAGAAACTGTTATTTGTTTGTTTTTTATACGAAACTGTTATACGAAACTGTTAACATAAAGTTTTTATGTTATTTGTTTTTTAGTTTAGTATTAGTTTTAGTTTTAGTTTAGTTTTAGTATTAGACTTAGTTTTAGTATATTTTTTTTTGTAAAAACTTTGGTTTTAAGTTTTTTTACCTGTAAAAACATTGTAAAAACTTATTTTTTTTAACTTGTTTTTTGTCTAAAAACTGTTATATGAAACTGTTTATGTTATTTGTTTTTTAGTTTTAGTTTTAGTTTTAGTAGATTTTTTTTTGTAAAAACTTTGGTTTTAATTTTTTTTACTTTTTTTTTTCCTGTAAAAACTTACATTGTAAGAACTTTTTTTTTTTCCTGTAAACTTAGTTTACTTTTCTGTTTCTTTTTTCTGTTTTTTTTTCTTCTGTTTTTTTTTCCTGTTTTCTGTTATTTCCCATAAAAACTTTTATTTTTAGCTTAGTTTATAGTTTTACACTTTTTTCTGTTTTTTTTCTGTTTCACAATATTTTAATAAAACCTGTTCCACAATATTTTGTAACTTGTTTTTTGTAATAACTTTGTTTTATATTTTTTTTTGTAGTTGAATTATGTCTAGAAAGGATCCCGCTTGGAAATATGGTACGGAGGTTGACAATGGGAAAGGATATGTCTATATCCAATGTAAGTTTTGCAATAAAGTTATAAAGGGGGGTGTGAAACGAATGAAAGATCATCTTGCGGGAACGAAAAAAAATGTTCGAGAATGTGAGAGTTCCTACGGATGTGAGACAAGAAATGGCGGATTTCTTGAAAAATAAAAACTTTGAAAAAGATGTGGCCCGAAGAAAATCCGAGGAACATATTGAGAGTGGTGCGTATTTTACAAGTTCAAAAGATGGTTCAAGTATGGGTAGTACGGCTAGGGGGATTAGGGGACCCATGGATAGGTTTTTAGTTGATCTTGATGATGATGGTTGTGATGATCAACCTAAGCCTAAAACTGAAAAGGAGGCTAGAGATGAAGCATGCCTTGATATTGGTAGATTTTTCTTTGAAAATGGTCTTCCATTTCATGTGGCAAATAGTCCTTCCTTTATTAGTATGGTGCGAGCAATTGGAAAGTATGGTCGCGGGTTGAAACCTCCTACTGCATACGAGCTTAGCACGTGGATATTAGAAGAGGAAGAAAGGCGTGCCAAAATTGTAGTTGATGAAGTAAAGAAAACGTGGATGCAAACAGGGGTGTCCATATTATCGGATGGTTGGAAGGATATTCGAGGTCGCCATTTGATAAATTTTCTCGTTAATAATCCACATGGAACGGTTTTCTTGCGATCAGTTGATGCGTCAGATGCTATAAAGGACGCAAACATGTTGTTTAAGCTTCTTGATAGTGTTGTTGAGGAGGTGGGGGAGGAGTTGGTCATTCAAGTTGTAACCGACAATGCCTCGAATTATAAGGCGGCGGGAAAGTTGTTGATGGAGAAGAGGAAACGTCTGTGGTGGACACCATGCGCCGCCCATTGCATTGACCTAATGTTGGAGAAAGTTGGGGAATTGCCGCAGCACAAAAACGCCTTGATAAAGTCAAAGAAGGTATTAATTCATCTTTAATTTTTATTTTTTACTTTTTAATTCGTTTCACATATTACTTTTTAATTGTAGGTGAGTAACTTCATATATAATCATGGGTGGGTTTTGCAATTGATGAGAGATCATACGAAGAAGGATCTTATTCGCCCGGCTGCAACGAGATTTGCTACCGCTTATTTGACCCTTCAGAGTATGTATAGCCTTAAGGAACCATTGGAGCGTATGTTCACTTCTCCTGAATGGGCTAGATCAAGCTGGGCAAAGAAGGATGAAGGGAAGCAAATAAAAAAAATCATTTTGCAGGATCGAAATTTTTGGGGTAGTATGTCGTACGCAATTAGAAGCACAAAACCTCTTGTGGGGGTTTTGAGAATGACTGATTCAGAGAAGATGCCAGGGATGGGTTTCATTTATGGTGCAATGGACAAAGCAAAGGAGGCCATAGCAGAAAATTTGGGAGGAGATGAGGGGTCTTATAAGGAGATATGGAGCATAATTGATACGAAATGGGAGTTTCAGTTACATCGCCATTTGCATGCGGCGGCATATTTCTTAAATCCACATTTTCAATATGAAGAGAACTTCTCTAACCATCCTGAAATTAAATTGGGTTTATTGACTTGCATGGAAAAGCTTATTCCGAATGAGCAAGATAGATTGAAAGCGGATATACAGATTGATGATTTTAGGAATAGAAAGGGGTTTTTCTCTTTTGCATCGGCAAAAACAAGTTGCAAATTGCGTAGTCCCGGTAAGTAAATCTTTTGTTTAAGTACGATTTGCTTTTGATTAATACCATTAAATACATTTTTTAACTAAATTTTACTTCACTCTTATTTTAGCGGATTGGTGGATTCAATTTGGAGATGGGACTCCAGAATTGACTAGTTTTGCGGTGAGGGTTTTGAGTCTTACATGCTCTTCGTCCGCATGTGAACGCAACTGGAGCACATTCAATCAGGTATTCGTTTGTAAAAAAATATTATTTGTAAAAATTATTATTTATTTTATGACTAAAAAATTATTATTTGAAAAATTTATACAGCTCCATACGAAAAAGAGAAATCGTTTGTCAACGAAGAGGTTGAATTCATTGGTGTATATAATGTATAACAAGAAGTTAAAGACGAAGTTTTTGAGAAAGAAGGCGCTTAAAGAGGATGAGGACCCATTGGTTATTGATCATCTACCTTCAGATGATGAGTGGGTAGCGGGGCAAGATGATTCCCATTCGACAGATGCCTCGGTGGTTACGGATGCCTCAGGAGCGATGGATGATGTGATAGGGGTAGGAGAGATTCCCATTCCCATTCGCAGTGAACGTGCTAGAGGGGGGCGAGGAAGAAAGAGAAATAATTCACAATTTAACACTTCAAAAAAGGGTTAGTATTCACAATTGTCTTTTTTACATTAAATAATTATTTTAAAGAGTTAAAATAATTATATTTTATCTTATAGGTAAAGGAAAGGGGATCTTGGTAGATGAGGAAGATGAATTTGTTGATGTTGACTCGGGTGATGATGATGACGAGACGACCATTAGATATGATGATGATTCAATGGACGATCCTATTAGCGATGGTGATGATAGCGGCGATGATGATGGATTAAATCCGCTTTTCAAGCCTTTGGATACGGATGATCCATTATTGTTTTAGTATTAAGCTTGAGGGGATGCTTTGTTTTTCTATGTTTTTGTGATGAACAATATGTTTTTGTGATGAACAATACGGTAATGATGTAATGGAGATGAACTTTTAGTTTGATTGGTTGATGGATTGAATGATTATGGACCCTTTTGCATCATTTAATGTGTTGGATTATTTTTTGTGAAATTATTAGACTTTTTATATTTTTTTCCCTTTCTTTTTTTCTTTTCGGTGAGGCTTACGCCTCAAGCGCCTCGAGGCTTACGCCTCGCCTCGCCTCGCCTTTCGCCTTTTTAAACATTGGCTAGATCATCTTTGCTAATAAAAACCGATCTAACCTGGTTTACCATATCAATCCCAAGTTTCAATTCTGGCAAAAGTACCATCCTCAAATGAACACACGTGCTCGAACCAAAACTGATACACCCCAAACCCTTAGTCTTTTATTTCCCATTATAATTTATCTAATTGTACAACTACTTAATCTCATTCTGTGGAGTGTTCATTTGAAAATGAATGGTTAGAGTTACATCACATCACTACATTGTTTTCAAAATAAATTACTTTATAAATTTATTTATTTTCTAATGTGTGTTAATCTTGACTTTTTATTTTAAAGTAAAAATGATGATATGATCACTCTACCATTTGAGTAGTCCCATAACTCCAGAGGTGTTGAATTCACATATAAAATACTAACAAACATTTTTTTTAATAAAAATTGTTAGAAAAATATATAATGGACTTTTTAAAATATAAATAAATAAAGTGAATTAAGTGCAAAATATATATAGCTCTTAAGAAGTAAACATTAACCATATCTTATTTAATTAGCATTAATATTTTTAACTCATAATAAAAAAAAAGTTTGGGAAACAAATATTTTGACGTCATCTACATTTTATTTGGTCAAGACCGTATATACAAAATTTTATCATTGAAAAAAAAAGGAAAAAGTCTGTAATGGGCGACAACCGTGTAACATCATATGAGTGACTTCACAACACTTTTGATTTTGAATATTATATACTTAATAAATCTGTAAGTTTACCACCTCCTTCATGATCTTATCACCCACTTTAAGGCTTCAGTTTGGGGACTTGTGTTTGCCTTCCTTTGGGGAGTGCAATTGCATACTTTAATAAAAACCCTTTAAAATATTTTGATGTTTTCTAGTTTATTCTATTGGAATTGTATTATCTAGGCATAATTACTAACCATAATTATTAACTTGAATATTTTTTTATTGATATATAAAATATAATTTGATAGTGGCACACGACAAGTTCACTCATACTTTATTAATAAAATATGATTATAATTTACCCGCAAACAAATCTGTAATCTTAACCAAACCACAGTCCTCCATCAAATATACAAACACCACCACTCCCAAACTTAGCACAGACAACAAAACAAACATAACAAAAATGATGATCGGAGAAATAAACCACCAACATAATCCAACGTTTCACGTCCCTCCATGGACTTTTCCAGATACTGATCCAACCGCTATGATGACCCCAACAATGCCAACGACGACTTCTCCTTAGTCCTCCAAACAGACGCTGTGACGTCAGCGCTCTAACGCTACCTCCCCTCAAACGACGTCATTGATGTTGACCTCGACTGCAAGAGGTCAGATCTTTTAAAAGGCGTTTGTTGTTGATCTTGAAGAAGAATTGGAAGACCAGATGAGTTGGGGTTGTTTAGGTAATCGTTTACCCACATGGATCGATGAAATATTTATGGGTATGTGAATGGACAACAATGGAAGTTCTGAAATCAGTTTCAATTAAAAACAACCACCCACATAATTCTCTCTCCTACCCTAACTCAACTTCCAACCCATGGACAACTACCGCCCATAACCCAAACCCCTCCGACCCATCCTTATACCACCGGCGATCAAACCTGCTCCTACCCGACGACCCAACCAAGAACCCATATCCAATCCCACACCCAGTTCAACTCAAATTGCCACCGGCGGCGACATCCTGCCCATGCCCAGCTCCGGCCAGCATACCCAAATCACAACCTTTCATCAAAACGAAATACATCGTATGAGCAGAAATTCGGAAATACACTGAGAAAAAATCAAGTTTGAGTGATATGTAACAAAAGAAATGAGTTATTACCCCCAAAAAATCCACAAATAGCAGCCCTCTTCAAAGGAAAAACTTACTCAAGGTAAATGACTGAAAATTTTCTCCGGAGTGATCTAGGGTTTGTAAGATGAAAGAGGCGAATCTGTAATCTCTCTTTAAAGAAAGATAAACGCAATAAATAGAGGAGGAAGAGGAAATGACATGAAAAATTAAAGGGCGTGAAAATGGGTAAATGAAGGGACGGTTGTACCGTTCATGAATCTTAAAGAAGAAGCGAAAGAGGCTAAATAAAATGACTACATCAATGATACTAAGGTGCCACGTGGATAGGCTCATTGTAAGGAATCATAAATGCCTTGTTTTGCATTTTATAGTAGTAAGAGATATTACTCATATGATATAAATGAATTCTCTGATCGAAGTAATGATAATAGGGTAACTTAAATCAACGCCGTGGTAAAAAATAAAGAGCTCAAAATAACATCAAACATGATTTTATATACAACACAGATATGAAGCATACATGCATATATATAACATCTAACTACAAAACCTACAAATCCAACATCACAACAAAATAGAACTAAAGATCTGATCAAAAACCTTAGATTAAACATCATCCATAAACGAAAATCAATCTTAATTACAATTCCGAATCACAACATAATATCCGGCGCTTTTGATAACCCTAAAAGCACGACATGATATCAATACTAACCATAATTCACAATCACAACAATTGAAATTAAAAAGGAAAATCAATAAATAAATCACATCTATCGAATTGTGAGGAAACAAACACTATTATCTAAATTGAAACTTACACACAAAAAAACATAACATTGATATTGATCCAAATAGGTTTGCAATACACCTCTGAGAAGAATAAGAAAAATGAAGCCCAATACGCTAACAATAACTCCCAACAAAGAAGAAGAAAAACGGAACCAGTAGGTTAGGTGAAAATGTTTCCTGAAATAGAACAAATTCCACGTCGTTGTTCATTTAAAACAGAACATGACAGATATATCACAATAATCTTCATCACAAATACATTAGTACACAATTTCTATAATCAGCAGCAATGCATAACCATGATGCATAAACATCAGCAATAGATAAATAGCAGCAATACATAAACAACAGTTCACAGTAATAGATAAACAATGACAATACATAAACAACAGTTCACAGTCCTAAACAATAGCAAGAAGCAAACAATCCTTAACAACAACACGAAGCAAAGAGTCCTAAACAACAACAAGAAATAAGATTGAAACAAGGAACCAAATACGTCCTAAAACATCATTCAGTGACCTTCAATTATTTTCCTTCCAGATACATGTTATTTATGGATCAGAATTAATAACAAAACAAAACTCATATAGTTCAAAATTGAGATCATTTTGTAATCTAGAAATGTACTAACCAAAGAAAACTAAAGTTAGTGCTTTAGGCAGCAACATAAGCTGATAACTTTCTGGCGCATGGTAGAACTGTTTAATGATACGCCGAGCAGATTGAAGTCTGCATCTAAAACAATCTCTATAAATAGAAGGAGAAATAAATAAAAACACTAGTTCAGTAACAAAATAAAGAAGGTGGTTTACCTCGAGATAATCACAACCCAGTTAGTGGTAGTGACCTAATGATTAATGCTTCTTCTTGCTTTACTTTTGAGAGCCAAATTTTGATGGAGTTGCAACCATTTACACAAATAAAAGAACAATGGAGATCATAAAAACTAAGGAGCCATCTTTAGCCAACAAGCTCTGCAAATAGAATATAAATTAGAGTATGGGAATGAAAAAAATGTTATGGTCAGGATATAAGAAATATGAATTGTTGAAGTGAGCACCTCAAAAGTAATGAAATGCAATTGAAAAGGAACTACTGTTACTCTTACCCCCACTCAATCCACCCAACAAGCAAACACACACACATAATTGGACAAGTAATTATAGTGACAACAATAAAAGAATGCACCTCCAGTATAATAACTAGAATGTTAATAGGCATAATTGGATTTGAAATATTCATTTAGACTTATAAGAAACTTACCCACGAAAATTTATTCTTAGGAGTTCTATCAGCTAGAATGTCAAGAGGCATGATTGGATTTGAGAAGGACTCCTAAAATTAGAACAACCAAATGAGTGTTAAATTATTCCCTTAACTTATATGGATACCTATGTGTGTATGTGTAGACCTACAGAGCATCCTTTGAAGGGATGCGAAAAGTGACAACTAATTGTGCACCATAAAACAGTAAGACTAACATCATATGCGGTCCCGGATACAACAATTTACAAGAAATGACACTACATGAGCACAAAAAGCGATGAAGATAAATATTAACATACAAATACATATATAGGAATAGGAATATAATTTATAAACGCCCAAAAAAATAATTACTAAATGCCAAGTAGTTATCCAAATGATCACACTACATTATCTTGTCTGATCAAATATCACAACAGCGCAAAATCACTTAAACATTCTTGGATTTCTCTTGATGTAGCAAGGACAATAATGTAAACAATACAATCTAGTGAAACTCTAAAAATGAATCTCTTTTGGCAATATCATGTACTATTTCCTACCATCCAATACAAGATTCGACCACACCCATACTATATATCAGTACACATGCAATATTAACATAATTCCAAGCATACACCTACAATATCACTAAATATTTATAATTGCTTCTTCAAATTAAATGAAATTTCACACATTTAATTGTTTCCCTTAATTTAAAAATTATAAATTAAATGAACTTTCACACAATCAACATGTTTAGATTATTTGCAATACCTATCCTTAATAGGTTTACTCTTTTTTTAAGTTAAATAAAGAATGTCAAATATAAAAAACTTTAGGAAATAAACCTCCAAGAAGGACAAAAAAATGTAAAAGCACTACCATGAACAAATAGATTCCTTAATACATCATCATACACAAAGTGCTACAATAATTATAATTAAATTTGGCCCAAATATCGTAAACAAACCCTAATTTCAACAACATTGCTCAATCTTCATTCAACAACAATTATAATCAAATGTCATAGAATTCCTAATCTAAAGATGTAAGCAATCTCCCTTCAAATAAGATTCAAATCCTAATTTAGTTTGGAGCCCTACTTTCTACGACTTTAGCACGCACGCACGCACATGTAAAAAGAAAAGGTAGTGAGAGGAATTTACTTGTCGTCGGTGATGGTTTGTGATGACGAACCACAGGGGTACCGGTGGGGATTTATCTGCCGCCGGTTATGGAAACAAAAACAAAATAGAGGTTTGAAAAATGAATCGAAGGTTTGGAGTTGGACTCTGAAGGTTTGCAGTTTTTGGAGGGAGTTTTGAGACGGGGTAAGGAATTTTGGGAGGGAGAGCTGAGATGAGGGGTAAGGAAAATTGTGTTTACACTTTTTAGGAGAAAACTTTTGTTTACACTTATGTTATACCTTTAGGCAAGGTTCTAAAAAATGCGGGGGTAATCGAGGTGTGGAGGTCAAGTCTTAAGCGTTAGGAATCTAGGCGGGCCTTGACGTAAAAATGCGTGAAAAGGCATTTAGGGCTTCTTAATATATTTTAATATTTTTAAACCATAACAAAGCTATTAAAATACTAAAATTGTACATATTATAAAAATATGTCCGAATATATGCAAATTAAAATACTATTGGATTATTTTGGATGAAATAATGGTCCGGTTAGTAAAAAAATTCTTTAAAAGGCGATATCGTATCACTAAAGCATTGTTGTTTTTAGAAAAAAGTGCGCGTTAAGGGTTTTACCAAGAATAAGGCGTAAAAAACTTAAGGCGAGGCGTTTCTCCCAAGCCTTAAGCCTAGGCGGAGCCTAGGCGAGTTTTTTAGAACAGTGCCTTTAGGTATGGAAAATAATAAAACTACAAATATAAAAACGGTTTTGAACACTTACAAAACCGTTGTAAATTTATAGTTGGAAAATATCCATTATAGTATAGTGGCATGTTGTTATTGCATCGCAAAATTTGGTCGAGAAGTACCATATGTGTACATTATTAGTATATTGCTATACATGACACTAGGGGTGTGCAAAAAAAACGTTAACCCGAAGAATCGAACCAAACCGACCTTCGTGGGTTGGGTTGGTTCGGGTTTTTTTCTCCACGGGTTGGTTATGGTTCCAAAAAATTGAGAACCGAAGTGTTCGGTTCGGTTCTCGGTTTTATACCTGAACCAAACCGAGAACCGAACCCATGGAACCGAACCAAAAAACCGAACCGAATAACCGAACCAAAGAACCGACCCCAAGAACCGACCCATTAACCAGAACCATTAACCAACCCGAGAACCAACCCACGAACCAGAACCATTAATGAAAACCGCGAACCAGAACCGCGAACTAGAACCGCAAACCAGAACCACAACCCAAACCACGAACCAGAACCGCAAACTAGAACCAAGAACCAGAATCATGAACCAACCCGAACCAAACCTAGAACCGATGGTTCGGTTCCGAACCGAACCGACCAATTTTGGTTCTGGTTCTGGTTCCAAAACCATGGAACCGATCAATTTCGGTTCTGGTTCTGGTTCCGTAGTGGAACCGAACCGAACCGAACCATGTGCACCCCTACATGACACAATGCATGATACAAAATATAATAATTGTATTCAATCTCTTTACAAAAAATAGTTATCATTGACTTGCAAAGCATGGGACTAATATCAATCATATTGTGTGATATTTTTATATCTAACCATTTGTGTCTAGTTAGTTATGTTGATGCAGGTTATCTATGGGATCTTCACAAGGAACAATCAATTTACCTTATTTACTTATAACTTGCCTCAAGTAACGCATGTTATTACCATTATCATGTCAAGGAGCTGATGCATGTATAACTCAAATTTAAAGAGGTTACATGAAAGGAGATATGAATGGCACATTGCGATCTTTCTACATATATGAAGTCTAGAAGAGTCATGGAACCAATTGAAGTCAAACAGATTCGATAAAGTGACATGTTCATCCATTTTCACCAAAGTCTTATGGAAGTTGAGTTTCTAAAGAAAAATGAAATTGAAGTAACAACCTATCAAATTTATTCACCAAGTCAAAGTAACATTTTAGAAGGTTGTGTATGAGATAAAAATACATCGACTCAATCATCGGATAAATGATATTATCAAGGGGAATATCCAATCAAGGGGAGCCTTTTAGACGAGGAATCGAAGAACAATATATTTAAGACATATGCATGTTGTACTCATTTTTCTTTAAGAACGTTTTTCCTATTGGGTTTTTCTATTAGAGGCTTTAATAAGGCAACATTAAGGGCGTCTAATAACGATTCAATGATCATAAAAGTTGTATTCTTTTTTCTTTACTTTTGTTTTTCCGCTAGGTTTTTCCTTAGTAAGATTTTAATGAGGAAACAATCATTGAATGGTGAAAATAGTGTACATCCAAATGGAGTGTTATAAAATATGTATTTATATGGATGTTCACTGATATCCCTCATTATTAAAGGGTCTCATGGGATACCATGATTTGTACTGTATATAGGGGTGATACACCTTGAGTATACAACACCAATGAATGAAAATCTTTCTCCTTTTATTTCTCTATGTGTCTCCTTTATTTTATAACATAAATAAATCAATTTATTGATAAGGGACAAATATTATATATAAACATAGTTACCAATTTATTCTTGTGGATCTTAATTTTGTGAAAAAAAAAAGTCAAACAATCATTACGTCAAACACGTTCTCACTCTCCAAACTATTCTATCAATGCATTATTGCATTAAGAGGCATATATATATCCAAAGAGTCAATTATCTCACTCTTTATATCCGCCAAACATGATCATCATACATCATTATTTGGTAGAAATATCCATTCAATATTTGTTTTAGGAGATGGAAGAAATAATATTATGAAAATAGAGTGTGAAATAAAAAAAATCAAATCCAAATGTACAAAAGATAATGATATCATAAAGGAAACTCAAACTTACCACCTAATTCTTAAGTTGGCAATAATATTGACTCCTCTCAATTCGCTAATTTTTCCCCATGAGAAATTATTAGTTTAATGTTCTTACTATAACGTCAAATGTTAATGTAGGGGTGGATATTACAAAAAATGCATGTAAATTATCAGCTTTCATGTGGTATATCTCATATTTAATGCAAAAGGATATTTATTCGTTTGTCCACATAAACACATGTAAGAAGAGCAACTATAACCTAAAATTTATGTTTTATTTGAAATACAATATCATACTGTCTCATGTTAAATTTGAGTTCCCTTCTAATACTTTGTAAATGATGTAGCATATAATTATGGAGTGCCCACCATTTTAACAAACTAAAAATTAAAACACAGTGTTACAGAATAAAATTGCAGAACTAACAAAAAAATGTATGAAAAATATCACTAGAGAATAAAGAAAGAACAATGTTAGTTCAAAAGCTTTGTGACCCATAACTCCATCATTTATGAACAATTGTAAACATATCTATATTGATTATACTTCATTTATTAAAAATTGTGTATATATGTAGAATTTGTAAAACATGTGTGTCTCTAACGGACCAAAGCATAGGGTTAAAAAGAGGCACACCTCTTTTTCATAAGAAAACATAAAAAACCACCCTTCAACTAACCCTTCTCCTCCACTCCTCTCTCCTCTGATGCCTAGATTGTCGCATCTCTCAAATCAATTACCTTAACACCTCCTCTCTCTCTTACCATCTCTCTCCTCACTTTTTTTCTTTTTCTTCTTCCTTTTTTTTTGGGTGGTAAAAGTTAGGCAATGATTTTAGTCTCTCTCTCTCTCTCCATTGAAAAAAAAATGCCAATGTCATCTAATTATTTTGGACATTCACTGATACCATCTCTCTCCTCAATTTTTTGCTTTTTCTTCTTCCTTTTTTTATGGGTGGTAAAAGTTAGGCTATGATTTTAGATGTGTTTTTTCCCAATTGAGTTATTAAATTATTTCCCTAAAAATTTATAATTATCGCGTTCTTTTAGTTTTGATTTTCCTTTGAAATATCATTTTTTACCTTTAACGTAAAAATACATATCTCTGTTTTTTTTAAATAATATAATTCTTTTTAAAAAAAATAACCTAACAGGATAGTAAAATAGATTTCAACAAAAAAAAATGGAAAACTTTTTTCTCCATTTCATCTAAAAAAACCAAAAATATTATTCTCAAATTATGGAATATAAGAAAATATTTTGTTATTTTAATACTTATAGATTTTTTTTATGAAAGAATACAAGCTCCATATAATTACAATAAATATTAAAATACCAATAAAATTGAAAAAAATATTGTATAAAACATATTGCATTGAGTTTATATTTTTAAATAAAAACAGGTCACAATAACAAAATTATTATGAAATGATCCAAACTTAAATTGGGCAAAAACTGTAAATCATATGGAAAAAAGAAAAAGACTGAGATCTGTGAAAGAAAAGCAAAACTCAACTAAGATTATAATTGTAAAACGTAATTTCAATCGAGTTTGCAATTCTCCAATGGAATCAAACACACTTATTAAATTAGGTGTCTAAATTTGAACAAAACAAATTCAATTTTAATTCAACCCCTATGCATGCATCTAAGTGTCATAAATCATTAAATCATTCAAGTCACACATATAAAACAAAGACGAGATATTCAAGAAAAAATCACTTTCGGGTAAAAACCTTTTTAACACTTTGAAAAGTTTATAAGACCATTGACTTATATACAGCCTGATAATCTCCCACAAGTGTAACGCACGGTGTCTTCATCAAACCTTCAAAGCTACGAGTGACAGCGAAAAACCTGCAGGAGTTAGTTCGTCGTGTTCAGCTCATCCATACACAGAGATCTATGTTCGGTGTCCACCGATCAGATATGAAAATGCCTTCTCCACAGAGGTTGAACAATAGCACGGTTGTTCTTTGGGTTCCAAAACAATTCACATAAAGATATTGGAATTTTATGAATTGAAAACAAAAAAGGGTTTTAAGCCTTAAATGAAGAATCCAAAGTATTCTGGTGATACGCCGTGTTTGCAGAATGAAAAACGTGAAAGACTTCTTATGAAAAACGGAGTTGGAAAGTCCTTTAAATAGGAAACTTAAGGCGGTGGGTCGCTCAAACGAGATAGCATGTCGTTTGAATGAGATGCAGTTTCGTTTGAATGACATCTACACTTCGCGCTACATGCCATATCGTTTGAACGATAATGGATGTCGTTTGAACGACAATGAGATTAAATGTTTTCTTATTTTTATCTTTTGTTGAGAGGTTGCACCACCTCAAACACTCCAAAAAATATTTTTGACAAAAAACATTTAAAGCTCTGCTCCAACACTTAAAAAAAATTTGATAAAAAATATCACAATACTCTAAGGGCATTTTTAAGAAACTCTAAAACATAACCTTACCAAAGTTAATCATGCGAATGTTATTTGTTGAAGAACCTTGATTATTCGGATCCGTCTTAATGTGAATGTGATCTTGAACTTCTTCGATGGTGTAGCGGTATATGACATACAATTTAATAACGGACAAGAATATCCTTACGAATCTCCCCCTATGTCTGTGCCGGTACAAAATAAAAAATATCCGAATTATCAAATATCAAATGGCCTATACAAATCTACCCTCCCATGAACCCAAAACTGAAAAGGTAAATGACAAGTCTTCAAACTTTTTCAATCTTTAACAAATAACTTTTCAAAATTTCAAGCTTTTCTCATCAGGGTGTGCAACATAATGATATTCAATTGTACCTATACACATGAGACAAAGAAAATACCTCATGACGTATCAAGTTTGAAATGATATAAAGCATAAACGTGTAAGCATAATCAAATCTCCCCCATACTAAAACTCCCCCACAATATCATAATTCATTATCCCCCATTTTATTTTTCCGAAATAGACATGGAAAAGAATAAATCATATAAAGCAAATTGGGGTGTCACGGTAAACAAGGCAAAGAGACTATTTTGGAATTTTTCAAATGTTTTCATACAAAACTGCAAAAATGATGTTACAAAATCACACACCATGAATTTACACTAAGATAACCAAATCGAGGAAACTGAATGAATGGTTGTGCACAAATACGATAGGAAAATTGACTCAATCATGTCATGTGTGCACGAAGCATAAGTGTACTCCTAACAAATCAACATCAAAATAGTCCTTAAGTGTAGAATTGTTGAATTTAGATGACATCATCTTAATCATATAACAAATCAAAGTATAAATAATTTCCACACCAATAACGTAAAAAACTTATGTAAATTATTTTTCATGACTTTCAAGGACGTGCAAACCATATGAAATTCTATCTAAACTTCCTTATTAAAAGATAATGCTTTTTATTTTTCTTATGAGGTGATGAAACTAAATCCTATTGGCCCATTTGGCATATATTTTTTTTTATTGCATTTCAATTTTTTCGGGCTCTTTTAAACCTCATCGGACCCCGGATAATTTTCGATTCCTCACTTTTTTAGGTCCATTTACACGATGGATTTATCGCAAAGGAAAAGAATGAAATACCTTTCGCAGCCCTGTTCTGTTTTTCAAAGTAAATCACACAAACTCACCTACGGTTTATATCATGCGCTACTTTTTATCAAGTTTTATCGCATCTGGTTCGTTGTATAGACAGAATTGAGACAGAAACACTTAACCAGCTTGTGATAGATAAGCATAAAAGTCAAAAAAATCCATGCATGTGTGAAATAAAGGACAAACGAGTCAAACATGTAGATAGCGACACTATATCATCTTAAAGACTCCAAACTTTGTAAAGCACATGAATGACACAACATGTTGTCTCAAAACACTATCAAATAGTCACATGGATAAATGGAATGAAATTGTGACTCGGTCATCCTAAGTGTTCATTCATATATGGAGTAAACAAAATACCAAACTCTTTTTGGATTTTTCAAAAATAATTTATCAAAAAATGAAATTCTTTTGTATTTTTCAAACAATGTTCAAAAACAACTTAGCAGTACAAAAAAATATAGCAAAATGAACCAGGGAACTGTAAATAAAAAAAATCAGGGGTGGCTCGAACGAGAAGGTTCTCACGAGAAGTTGCTTCGCGCGACAGCAGGTGTCACTCGAACGAAATCTCATCTCGTTTGAACGAGAAAATAATTTTTTCACAGAATTCCCATAATGTCATGCAGTTTTGTCCAGTGAAAAAATTTCGTGAAAACAGTTCATGGAATGGGTAAACAGATCCAAAACTGTGCCAAAACAGTAGCAAGAATAAGAAAACAATGTAAACTACAAAATGATACATACTAGCCATTGGCAAAAGTGTCATCATGTAAAACATCCTATGCTAGCAAAAAGTCTAAACCTCATCCATTAGGTGCAGGGGAGTTTTCCAAAGATGGCGGCATCCTATAAAAAACTTCCATTAAATCATGTGAGACCTTAACAAAAAATTTTACTTGTTCTCGAATATCTGCAAACTCTCTATCATTATGTGCAAGCAAAGTATCATGGGTGGGTGCATGTGTGCGAATATGTGTAGAATCAAAGCGTGACACATTACCCAACTTAAAATAAAACTCCCTAAGGTGTCCTTTCTTTTTGCAATGGGAGAAAAACATAGACATGCCTAGGTACACCTCTCTCAAAATGCCTCCTACCCACTCTCCTAATAGGTACATGACGCCTAGGTGGGTCGGGTCGAGAGCCATGTGAATCTCTTACTAAAGTAGGAACCGACTCGGGTGCAACAAAAGAAGTAGAAGCACCGTCATGACCTTTTCCTAAACTCTCACCACTACCCAAAGTGGGATTGAGAACCATCTTTTCAACCTTTTTAGATGCATTCTCTAAATGGACTTTTACCTCCCGGGCACGTTCGAGATCACTCTCGAGTTGGGATACACGTTTCATCAAACTAGACAACTTATCGATCAATTCACACTTTTTCCTCCTTAAATGTTCTTTATCTCTCTCCAAATCTAAAACCCGACGACCTAAATCCCAATTATACTTATTTGTTTTCAAGGTCTAGGTGTAAAAATCCCTAAAATCCTTTTGGATCTCACTTTCATCTCCACTTTTAAACTCGCTCTCATCCCCACTAGAAACACTCGGCTCATCACCGTCGGTTTCGTGAACACTATCATCGTGGAACAAAGTAAATGTGCTCACACGAATCGAAAAAGATACACAAATCCCATGTGCTAAACCTTTATCAGACTCATCTCCCTCATCTTCCTCATCTCCCTCATTATCACTAAGTGTGGTAGGCATGGCAGTTTCTTTTCCCTTTCTCTTTATCCTAGTAGGACACTCTTTAGCTATGTGCCCTCTACCCTCACACTCAAAGCACCTGATCTCATCCACCTTATCACTTTCTTTGGCCTCCTCTTTCTTTTTATTTCTCTCAAAAGATCTCTTTTTATTGGAAGAATTTTCTTTCGATATTTTGAGAAACTTTTTTAAAAAATTCGCAAGTAATGCCATGTCAAAATCAGACTCCTCCTCAGACTCGGACTCACATAAGCTCACTTTTTTTCCCTTATCTCTATTCCTCGAAACATCCTCACTCGATCTCAACTGTGACCCAAGGGAAATCCCTTTATCTTTAGGTTTTACAGTTAGGGGAAACATATCTAACTAAACATATCTAACTCGTAAGTCTGAAGATCACCTACCAACACTTAAATTTCCTATCGAGTTTAAAACAATGACTTTCGGAATAAAATGGTTTGGAAGGGATCTCAAAATATTTTTCACAACCCGCGTATTATCAATTATCTCACCCAAATTAAAACTAGTGTTAACAATGTCCGACAAACGTGCGTAAAACTCATCAAAAGTCTTGGATTCTAACATAGTAATAGTCTCAAATTGGGTGGCTAGATTTTGCGATTTTGACTCTTTAACAGCGGTTGTACCTTCGTGTGTCAATTTTAAAACATCTCATGCCTCTTTCGACATGGTGCACGTCATAATATGGTGAAATTCATCGGGAGTGACGGCTCCAGAAATAGCACTCAAACCACAGGAATTAAAGTTAAACAATTCATAATCGTTCTCAGTCCAGTTTGACACAGGTTTTAAATAGGTGGCGTTATCAACAGTCACGGTGGGAGGAGTCCAACCATTTTCAACCAACAATCAAACTCGTTCATCTATGGAATTTAAAACAGATTTCATGCGTGCTTTACAATAGGCATAGTTATCGCCGTCAAAGATGGGCACCTCATTATATAAGTGATCCATTGAAAAACTTGCAACAAAATCAAATTTTTCAAAAAAAAATTGATATCAAATTTTTTTTGCAAAAAATAGGAATTCACAATAAAATAGTGAAACCTGCTCTGATACCAATTTGTAAAACGTAATATCAATCGAGTTTGCAATTCTCCAATGGCATCAAACACACTTATTAAATTCGGTGTCTAAATTTGAACAAACCAGATTCAATTTTAATTCAGCCCCTATGCATGCATCTAAGTGTCATAAAGCATTAAATCATTCAAGTCACGCATATAAAACAAAAATGAAAAATTCAGGAAAAAACCCATTTCCGGTAAAAACCTTTTTAACACTTTGAAAATTTTACAAGACCATTGACTTACACACAACCTGATAATCGCCCATAAGTGTAACGCACGGTGTATTCATCAAACCTTCAAATCTATGAGTGACAGCGAAAAACCCGCAGGTGTCAGTTCGTCGCCAGCGGCTCGTCCACACGCAGAGATCTACGTTCGGTGTCCATCGATCAGATATGGAGATGTCTTCTCCACATAGGTTGAATAATAGCACGATTGTTCTTTGGGTTCCAAAATAATTCACATAAAGATATTGAGATTTTTTGAATTGAAAACAAAAAAGGTTTTTAAGCCTTAAATGAAAAGGCCAAAGTATATATTCTGCTAATATACAGTGTTTGCCGAATGAAAAATGTGAAAGACTTCTTATGAAAAATGGAGTTGGAAAATCCTTTAAATAGGAAACTTAACCTGTTTGTTTTGCAACTATAATTTTGTTTTCTGTGTTTAAATACAATTCTGATAAAAATCTTCGTTTGGCAACCAGTTTTTAAACACATAATTATAATATTTCTGTGTTATAATCAAGTTTTTCAGAAAACAGGTTTAGGGTGTTTTATAACTTCTGTTTTTTATTTTTTAACTCAGAACTATTCATTCTTACTATTTTAAAGCAGTTATACCTTAATATATAATATACATACATACTACATTAATATACGTGTAATTCTTATAAATAAAAAATATATATGTACATGTACACAAAATTACGTATGGAATAATATAAAGTTAAATAATATTATTAATAGATACATGATACTTATATATAGTTTTATACATGTATTATTAATGTATGGAATACTATAAAATATACATATAGTACATATGTATTAAAAAATATTATCAATTCACGTATGTATATAATTTTATAGTGAATTATATATGCAATATCATTATATATATATATATATATATATATATATATATATATATATATATATATATATATATATATATATATATATATATATAAAATAAAGTATAAAACTTATGTATGTCACAAGTTTGGCTAATGACGTCATCTAGATAATTTTTTTTGCAATACCTATTTTACCCCTCTATCATTTGAGTTCCCCCTCTTTTCTTTCTCTTATCTCTTTTTCACTTTAATTCAAACACAAGGATATTTTGATAAACACACACCAAATCCATTTCAAACCTTTCTCTCTCTCTCTCTCTCTCTCTCTCTCTCTCTCTCTCTCTCTCTCTTTCTCTCTCTCTCTCTCTCTTTCTCTCTATCTCTATCTCTCTCACGAACGAGCACAAGGCACCAAACCAAATCCTCCTACTTTTAGATTGTAAAATTCTATATCCCGCCCAAATTCTCGGTCTACCTCGAGCCACTAAATATCTCACCCGCACACTCTTAGACAGTGAAACTAAAAGCAAGCACGCTTCTCTCTCTCTATCTCTCAGTTCTCCATGACCTCCCTCATAAAACCAATGCTTATCTCTCTCTCTCTCAGTTATGTACGCTCGGTTTGGTGGGTGTGTTATCAGCAGATCTGAAACCATGTTGAAGAAAATATATGTGGGTTTAGTTCTCGATTTGTTGGGTTCATCTGTTGCGGATTTGTTCATTTGTTCAGATCTGAAAATGTGTTGAAGAAAATATATGTGGGTTTGTTCATTTGTTTATATCTGAAACCGTGTTGAAGAAAATATATGTGGGTTTGTTCCGGCAGTGAGCCTTGGCCGCCGATCTGACGATCCCCGATGGTATTTCCTCTTCCCCTACCCGTTTTCCTTTTTTTTTTATTATTATTTGGTATGAAGATAACAAAAGAGAAGATGGTTGCCTTTGTTCATTTGTTCAGTTAATGTGGGTGATACAATACAATATGAAAAAAGGAAAACGGGTTTAAAGACTTGAATGGAGAAAGAAATTGTTTCTAAGGTGTCTGAAGTATCTGAGATGTATAGTTTGAGTGAGAGTTTTTCTACTAATACGGTCACAGACAAGAAAGATGATGACGGTGAAGTTACCCAGAGGATCAGGAGATCTCCGGTGGAAAAAGGGCCAAACTCCGGTGAAATCGCCGTCGAAAATGGGAATAGGAATGAAAGAATTAACAGATCTCCGACGAGGAGAGGGGAGAGGTCGAGATCGAATCCAGGTCGGGTAATGACCATCCCGAAACGGGTTATCGGGTCCCGAAAGGATAATGACGAGGTTCCAGCAAGGAGGTCGAGGTCGTCGGTGACACGTGGCGAGTTAGGACCATGACGGGATATGAGGTATAAAAGTCCGGTGACAACAAAAGAGAAGCTGACTAGAAGGACCGTTTGAAAAATGATGAAATCTGTGGGGTTTTAATGATGAAATCTGTGGTGGAGATCAATTGGGATGACATGAGAGAAGCCATCCCAGCCTCCATGACTCTAATTTTGATGTCGCTGACTTACTCCATTGTCTGTGGTTTGATTGGTAGGATTGGGACTTACGTGGTTCTGCATCTATGGGACTGGGTTCAGGGACTACTCAAAAAATTTGGCATAATTAAGGGGGTAGGGAATAATAGTGAAGCTGTTGGCGCATATGGGCATGCAGTTGAGGATGCAAGTAGAAAGACGCTTCAAGTTTAGCTTTTTAGGCAAAAGCTTAGAATCTGTATGCGTTCCTAGCTTTTCCATTTCTCAAATTTTCAATTTTTTGAGGTACAAAAGTTTGGAGAAATAGAAAATATAAAGCGTACATAGTTGAATTTCCGTCTCTATTTGTTTTTTTGGATTCAATTATATATCATTTTATAATTAGTTGAAGGTGGTGCTTTTTAAAATTATCAGTCATTTTACTAATTACAAGGACAGACATATTAATTTTTTTGGGACTTAAAACAAAAGATAAAATGATATAGGACTAAAAATTAATCAATTTAAAAAATTTGGACCATCAATTAAATATCTAATTTACTTTTTTAATAGGCAAAAAAAGAAAGATCCAGGACCCAAACCTCAATTGCTGTAACCGAGAGTGAAATTTTTTACCCGTCTTTAAATCGGGTCTTGATGTCAGAGCTCCAAAAAGCAACCAGGAATATCTCAAAGGACCTCATAAGCGTCGCCGTTAAAAAACTCAACCCCAACACCTTTCAAGTCTTTCGTGAGTTTCGGGCTGAGAAGGTAGTTTTGGCTTTGTCTATATTTTTTGATACGAGAGTTGAAGTTGGCCCCAGTTTGATTTGATATTATGTTCTGTTTTTTCTAGATCTGATGAATGTTGCTAACTGTTTTGATTTTAAATATACAATACCCATTTGTATGATCATAAACGAAAAATTAGTAGCACATTTTACTGAAACAATAGTATAACTTAACTTGATTTTGTATTGAAATGGTGAGTTGAATCAAAATTTGCCTTTGTTCCATCTTTTTTTGTTTAGATTAGTTGTTGTTCCTTCTTTTTTATTTTGATTTTCTGTTGTTCCAATTTTAAAGATTTGTTGTTGTATATGAATTATTTTAGTCTAGATCAAGTAATAGTTTATTTCAGAGTTGTTAATGAACCTAATTTTACGCTTTCAATTTTTTTTGGTTCGTTAATGAACCTAAATTTCGTTATTTTTTGGTAAATACACCTAAAAAAAATCGACTCGGGGAGTTCATCTTACTGATTCTTGAATTTTTCAGGTTTTGATGGGCCAGCGCTAGGCTGTGGGAGGCGATAAGGTGCGTTGGTAGCAGCAGGAGTTGAGTTGGCTTTCCTCTAAATAATTTGTTTTGTTTTTCCATTTTTTATTTAGTAATATAATAATATTTTCTACCGTTTGTTCATATTTGTGTTGATATTTCTAT